>CAJQZP010001152.1:650000-1021279 GCA_907164705.1 Parnassius apollo
AGTGACTCTGTGGAGTCAAGAAACTGTTAGCACCAGCTTGTTTGTTCCTAGTGTTTACAGAGTGTATGTCACTTTCTTTTAATAAGCTTAATAAGTACCTACTTACATGTGTTTTAATATGGTGCAATATCACTATACTATTTTTCTGTGCGGATATTATTGCCTGTTCCTATGTTCCACTTAATTAAATGTGGAATCAAATCACCTTTGAAAATTAGCATGAAGTTGGAGAGGTTAGTGATTCTTATTCATACCTATATTGTATACAAATTGTTCTTGAGTATTGAGTTGTTCTTGAAATTTATGGGATTCACTGCGATTGAACCTGGTGAATGGTGATGAAGAAGTCATAGATAAAAGCGGGCTAACATTGCAGTTTTTAATATTAAACCGAATAAATAAAAATAAACACAAATAGTTTTAAAAAATTATAAACTTCCAAATTGTCGCTGTCAGAAATCGAACCCGGGGTTTCGCGGATTCCACCACAGCGCTAATATACAAATCAATGGCTTCAATGCGCTAAATCCTTTTCAATTTGACGACAGAATTTAAAAGAATGGGAGCGTTTTAGTATTATGTAAGCCGGCTAGGGGCTTTAAATTTTTTTCTTACTTTTGCTGACAAAGGGAGCGCGGGGAATACAATTATATTAAAAATCTTAAGTAAAACAAAGAAATACAAAACAATAAAATATTAATACAACAATATTTATAATTAAAATTAATAATACTATTTTTATTATTTCTAGTTAGTGTACTGAATATCTTTTCATATTTTATGTCAAAAATAAATCGATGACTGAGAAGTATATTCTTATTTTAAAGCATATAGTAAAAAATCATCTTTTTACGGTAGCTTAAAAGTTCCGCCTGTTGATTTTATCAATTATGTAAAAAAAATAGAAAATATATTCATTCAAAGTTTTTAATACAAATTTAAAAAAAAAAGCCAATAACTTACTAGAATTATTACATCAATTTCATCACTCCATGTCCATGTTTTCCTTTTTATTATTTACTAAAATTATATATAAGATTTAAAGTTTTTTCAACTCTTAAATTTATATAATAGCCGGTATTTTAGAGACGGGAAAAAATAAAACATTGTATTAAAGTAAAACAACTGTAAATTAAATAAATTATTAATGTTAATCATACTGTATTTTTACTCGTTCTTGCCAGCCCTAAGTAACCACGGAAAAACAGCCGTGATGTGGGAATGGTAAAAGATGCAAAGTAATACGGACACCCGCGCGCAGCGATTTATGTTTATTTAGCTTGCGTGCGCAACTTATCTTATTGATAATAATTATGTAGGCTATTAAACGTCGGCAAGCAGTCAACATCAAAAGAGTGAAACTTCTGTACGTAGTACTATTATTTATTCTGTGGTTGTGTATGCGTGGGCGCGTGCGTGCGTGCGTGCGTGCGTGCTTATACGTGCGCGTGCACATACGTGTGTGTATATGTCTGTATATAATTACAATCATAATTATATACTACCGTGCGTTCCGGCAATACACGCGATCCATCGGCCATATTAGAATAACTATATACAGCGGGATAAAATCTATAAAAAATATGTTCATTCAATTGGTATTTAAGTTTCTTCTCTTTCATGAATATTTTTAACAATCAGAACTAAGTAAGTTCTAAAACCATTATCATCACCATCATTACAGTCCTTCATATGTCCACTGCTGAACCTAGACCTACCCAAGGAATTTCACAAAGCACGGTCCTTAGCCACCTGCATCCATCAACTTCCTGCATGTCTTTATAGGTTGTTACTCCATGTAGTCACTCCCGCGATAAAATACGCAGAGATGCAACATCTCTTCGCAGTGCCAGTGGGTCACACTGATCAGAAAGAGCTCTGTCGCCGACGATTCGTACGGCTCAGTGCTGGATGCAATCAAATTGAAGAAGCTGACACTGGGGAGCTCCAGCCCAGAGATGGGAACAGTATTCCAAATGCGGCCGAAACTGCGCCTTCTAAAGTTGCTAGGGGTGTACTGGCATGAAATACTGTGCCGCCCTGCTGAGCACGCCAAGCTTTTTAGCGGCCAATTTGGCCTTCTCTTCCAAGTGACCACGAAACTGAAAGTCACTTGATATGTCGACGCCGAGGATTCCGGGACTCGCTGAGGCAACGAGAGGAGTGCCTCAAAACTGAGGAGATACAACGAAGGGGTTCTTTATAGCGGTAGAAGTGCAAACTTTTGTCTTCTGGGGATCGAAAAAGAGAGAGCTCAACTATCGGCTTTGTTCTTTGCGGCATGGGCCAGTGTGTCGTCCTCCGTGTGTAGATATGGGAGCAATGGCCGAAAGAAATTTTCTTGGGCAGCCTTGACGAGAGACCAAAATGCACCTGTTCCCGAAGGAAGTCTATCTAGTTTCTCGCCAATTCCGCCGATGTGCTCTGACTTTGCTTTGGCAATGACACTTTGAAGGACCTGGAGGCGGAATTATACTTCTTTTTAAGAATGCTGGTATTTGTATCACGAGACATCGTCAGCCCATGCCTGGTAGCAATTCTGCTTATGGCGTAATGCAATTTTCCAGGAGCGACTAAACCATGGCTGGGTTCTGGCTCCGATACGTACCACAGATGATGGAATAAATCGTATTCAGATACTGAGTTTATAATGCATCCGAAATAATTTAACGTATTTTGCCATACTAAATATTCAATTGAAAAACTACTTCAGACAAGAGAGAAGCCAAGCGACAGAATTGTGGTAAATATGGGTCCCTGTAATGTAATGTAATGTAATGTATGGGGGAAACCTATTTTCAGCAGTTTCCATAAGCTTTGATGATGTTAGTGATGAAACTAGTCAGTAAATTTGATATATATATATATATATATATATATATATATATATATATATATATATATATATATATATATATATATATATATATATATATATATATATATATATATATATATATATATATATATATAACATTGCGTTTGTCTTCATTACTCCGAGTTCTATTCACCTTCCAGACGCGATAGCGATACAACATCCAGCAAAAATATTGATTTTAATTTTATACAATTTTCATTTTGCTTGATGGCGCAAATCAAAATTTAGGCCTTTTACTGGTCCATACCTTAGAATTTGCTTGTAAATACGTCGAAAAGCTTGCATATGAAGACCCACCATACTCAAAAGGATAATCAAATTTTACAATAAAGTAAAACGATCCTTCTAAATTTAGAAATCATTGCTTTGAATTATTCAGTATATCCCAAAAGTGCACTTAGGGGAGTATTGCAATCGGTTAACGAAAGATTATACTGTTGTTGTTTACGAGGGGCCCGCTTAATCTAGCGCGCTACTAGAACAGGGCAAAATGTGCTCGAATAGGATTTCTTCAGTTTCTGTATACACGTACAACATGAAATAATTTTTGTAAAACTGAAGTTACAAACGAACTTTCAGTCCATCCCAGATATAGCTGCATTATCTATTTATCACAGATGGTAATTAGGTACTGCAGCTATAGTTCCGCTATTTTCAAATATTTTTTTTTATATTTTCTTCGTGGAAGTTTGCCCGCATTTAAAATCGGGCATCAATTTAGTGTACTTATCACATATTTTGGCAACACATGGATGCTCGCCGTTGTCATGCATAGTACAAATAGTGCGTTTTACCACACTTTTGCAAAATTATTAATATTGGTAACTGCCGTTGATTTCTTAACCTCTCAACCCCTTAGCGGTCTCATGAGACTGCGGTCATATTCCGTCAAATCCCTAGCGCTATCATGAGGTCGCACCCGCCCACAGCACTTTAACCCATAAAAACTTACGTACAGAGACTACTTTTCTATGAAGAAGTTTAGCATTATACTATAAACAACATGAAATATTCTATCCTTAAGTGCAATAAAAAAAAACTTTTATTGTTATTTGAATACTTATTTATAATCTACGTTCAATTCGCCATTTTCACGTGATTATTATTGTCTTGATTTTGGATCTTTGTGTGTGTGTTTTATTGTTTTAGTACAGTGTTTTATTATAACATTATAATGAAAGTTTTTGTGTGAATATAATTTATCTTTGTACGTAAATAATTTCGAGTAATATATATTGAAATAATACTGCCCTGATACGGAAGGAGGCGGCTAAGCCACAAAAGTATGTTTCGAAAAAAATTTAAAAAAAGCGCGAAGTTGGTTTTCTTGATAGATATGACCGAAAAAAATATTTCGACCAAAGATGTTACCTATAAAACATCTTTGATTTCGACTATTAGAATCCATGTAAAAAAAATTACGAATCTTTTATAAATATGTTTGAATGAAATTATTGGCATACTGTTCTTTAAACTCTAAAAATGTAGTTAACGTAAGTATTGAAACATTGTATTTGAATATTAATTACAACATAATAGGCCGTTAAGTATACCTTAACTGTTTTTTTACTATAGCATTGACAATAATCATACGCAAAAATGTGGCTAACCTACTTTAACTTTCTTTTAATTTTTGACGCTTTGTTTAAATTATACACTTGGACTACACTTTATTGCTCTTAAGTGATATAACTGCCTTATAGTATAGTTTATCAGCAAATAATCAAATTAGGTAGAAGTGCAACTAAACTAAAAGGTAGTTAAATGTACATTAATCTCACGGAACCACTTTTTTGATTAGCATTAACATAGGTATATTTTTATTAAGTAAGTTTGAAAAGTTGCTAAGCGTAAAAATAAAATGTGCTTTAGTAAGAATATCAAAACTTTATTCATGCTTAGCACAAACAATTATAAGGAAAAACAAGGGATAGTTTTTTATTCTTAAAGAACCTGTTTTTTTATTTTTGAATTTGATTTCTGCTCTACTAAACCGTTTGCAATTATAATTCTAGATCTTCTGCTAAATCCGATCTGACGAATCTGAGTTATTTACTAATTTTTTTTATCATGAAAATTGGTAGGTGGCACGAAGTATGATACCGACTGATTATCGTCTTCTTCGGAATCAGAACTGTTTTGCGACATCTCCACTGACGGTATATAGTCCATTCTTTTACAGAATCATCAGAGTCAAAATCTTCACTTTATTCTTAATAATGGCGCTCTTCTACTGATATTGGAAGACGTGCTGTAGATGGCAAGGAGTAACTAATTTTTCAGACTTACTTATAGATAGACATAAACATTTTTGAATTTGGAGCTATTCGGCGGCATGTTTACTGAATTCAAAGCTTCACCGGAGTTAAAATGTTTATCGGCTAATTTAATGTAACGATGCTCTTTGACATATTTGGAGTTATTCTGGGACATGTTCATCAGTGGCACACAGTTTTTATCTATTAGCGATCAATTCTTAAAAAAATTAAATTAATTTATTTCAGACTTTTGGTCCATAAAATTGTTAGTACAAAATATATGTTTACAAATTATGTTTGTAAAACAGAATAAAAACAACACTAAAACATTAATTTAAATATTTTCCGGTATAGTTTGTGGCACTTGGTACATACGCATGAGGGTATATCCAGTGTCTCCATGTATGTATACCCAGTGTCCTTGACTGGACAGTCTGATTTACCACTAATAACCTTCAGAATAGTATCGAAGCTCCCTCGCACTCTGCACATAAGAGACGTGATACGTTGGCGTAGTACTACATCCCTGATGCACTGCAAAATCACAGCAGTCCCGACATCACTCGAAAGGCTATATTGAACTATACAATTAAATATAACATAATCATTACAATTATATACATCGCTTATAGATGGTACCATTTCTTCATAACAAAAAATATACCAAGTGTTTTATTCCTTTTCAGTTAGGTGAATTCATTGTGTATATTTATTTTGGTGTTGTGAGATATCAAGTTTGAATATCCCGCTTAACTTTTGGAGTTGATAAAATTTTGTAAATTGATTCAGAATCACTTATGAGATTCATGGAGTATGATCAAGACCAAAGTGAATCAATTATTAAAGAACGGAGAGCCAATCGTGTTCAATGTGCCCACTGATTAAATGTAATTTACAGTCTTCTGCTGTCGCTTCTCTCGCCACGCTCACTAACTTTCTGCCTTTGTTAAATCAAGGCATTATTCAAGGTGTAAAATAAAAATATATATAAATACTCAAGTAATGTAAGAAGGGAGAACTAAGCTCCCTTACGTTCGGAAACGATTTAGTATTAAATTAGGAAAAAAAATTAGTTTATGAATTTGGTGTAATGGTAATCCAAATCCATGTATGCACAATGAAAACTATTGTCAGACCTCAAAATTGAATTGAACACACCTTGGTCGTAGCGTATTTTAAAATTATTTTGTTATGAATATAACTCTCTTTTTTACATATTAGAGAGGAGGAGATTTGAATAAAATGTGCTATTATTGATTACTTTTTAAGTAAAGTTTTTTTAAGTGGCAATTTCATTGGAGATGCCAGTTTCAAAAAATATTCATATAAATTCATGAACTTAAATTTAAAATGAGTGGAAAATATAATTGTAAAAATAATTATATAATGATTTCTCATATTTACGCGAACATTACACATGTAAATAAAACTAGTTTTTTACGAATTTTATCGCGTATATTAACTTTTTTATATTCCCGACGTTTCGAGCACTACAGCACCCATGGTCACGGGGGGGGGACTAAGATGTCCGTCGTCCCGATGTTATAGTTAACCACCAGATTAAAATCATTAATTTTTGTTTCGATCTACACAGTATGAACTTATAATATCTTGAAGTCTTGCAGTTGTATGCTTGGATTGGGATATAATTTCATTAATTATAGGATCCCAAGCAGATGGTAGTGCCCATATTTTATAAGATAGGACAAGCGATCGATTAAACCCCGCGGTAAAGAACATATAGCTGATGTGAAGAATCGACGCTCCGGGCAATCTGCAGTCTGTGAACACGTACAGGATTGCCTACCATCTGCTTGGGATCCTATAGTTAATAAAAATAAATCTCAACCCAAGCATACAACTGCAATACTTCAAGATACTATAAGTTCATACTGTGTAGATCGGAACAAAAATTAATAATGTTATTGTGTGTATAACCCCGGGTAACTATTACATCGGGACGCCGAAGACCTCAGCCCCCCCCCCCCCCGTGACCATGGTTGCTGTAAAGTGCTCGAAATCGAAACGTCGGGAATATAAAAAAGTTAATATACGCGATAAAATCCGTTATAATAGTTTTTAACTAGTTTTTATTTTAAAAATAAATATAACTATTTTATTTACTTTAAATTCTATTAAATTTCTTCCTTTTTTTTAATTTAGTGGCAATTTAGTGGGAAAATTGAGTCTTAAAGTCCTTTTCATCAGAAAAGACACATTTTTTTCGGAGAATTATTATACAGTTTTTTAAATCAAAACCCAAACCAAAGAATATACCTCTGACACACTCGGACAAGAGTTCTGATCATACTTTTTAAATCTTAAAACTTGCCGATCTAATTCTTCATGTGTACACATCGATTGCTAAACTTACACTTAGACGCTTTTTAGAGTAGCACATTCACTTTGCCGCTGTTTAAATATTGTTCCAAATATAATTCAAAGGTTCATCATACACTAAAAAAGCAGTGAATGCTTTTTTGGGAAGTATGTGATTTTAATATATTTTTTAAATTCTACGCTTGAAAACAGTTAGGTGTTTTGAGCCGTGTTTTAGTGTCTACTACAAGTGTTTACCGCTTTTTTAGCGTATTATTAGGTATAGCCTAGCATGGCTGCAACTAAGTAATAAAGCAGTTATTTACGCTTAACGGCCTTTTAGATTATAAAATTTGTTTAACTGCATTTTTTTCTTAGTTTTACAACATCAAATATTAAATTTCAACTAAGAAAATAAATCGTTAAAATCTCTTAACGGCTATATAGCGTAACGGTGCATCGTAACTGATTTCTAGCATATGACAGCAAAGAAAATTTTGCACTTAACCGCCAAAATGCTTAATGTATCTCAGGAACTATCAATCGTAGAAATATAATTCCAATATTGGTCGATAGAGAATTTTTTTGCTTAGTCTAGTGGTGCTGAAAGCTCAAAATCGACAAAATGCACTTAGCCGCCTTTTTCCGTATCAGGGCAGAATAGTGATTTTCACGCTGCCGACATTCGCTTGGTATGTTTCGTTTTTGTTATCAAAATACAATAAAATCTTTTTGTAATGAAGTTAAACCCGACTTCTGTTTAGACCACAAGATAGAAGATTTTGTATAGATTTTATAATGCTAAACTTCTACAAGAAAAAGTAGTCTCTAAAAATATAAGTTTTAATGGTGCTGTGGGGAGTGCAGTCGCATGCGAACGCTCGGGATTTGCCGGGCGCATGCGACTGCATGGGATTTTTATTGAAAAAAGAGGTGTGCGTGAGTGAGACACAAGAAGTTCAGCATGGTTTCGGCATCTCTTGAAATGTACGCACCGTTTCGTCTATTTTTTTGTCATAGGATTTAGGATGTCTTGTTTTTTTTTTTAATCTTCTACAGTTTCGAAATCAACAAATAAATTAAGTTCCTTGCATTAAAATAATACGAAGCAGTATACTCCTGAGTTACTCTCTTTTTAATTTCTCGATAAAGTATTATACTATCGCTCAACTGACTTAATTTACTTAAAATAATGACTCTATTATCATAACCATTTAGTTCAAATACAAGTACACTAACATAAAGATAAAGCAAAGCAAGTAAAAGCAGAATAACACTGACTTGTTTTATTTCTACAATACTATTTATAAGGAATTTTGTTTTTAACGAGTAAGTTTTCTCAATATAATTTACCTGCTTTGAATCAAATAACTTTAATTGCAAGGGAAGCATTAGAAAATAATTTATTTTAATAACCGCATTATAAGCCGCTAAACTGTCATATTAGAATATTAAAAATTACATCAGAAACGCAACCCGGGCAAAATTTGTGGAATTATATAGTACGTTTCTAAGGCAGGCGGAAAAAAGTCCATTGACCTTTGACAATGTCATCGGGATAGCCAACTTTTCTTTTGAGTTTATCCTTGTATCATATGTAATGATACAAGGATAAAACATCATCAGAGCGAAAGAAAACGGTGCCGAGTGCAAAGTTTTCTATATCCCCTATGTCTATTATTATATTATAAAGAAAGAAGATCATCCTGCACTTAAATGAATTAAAAAGCAAAGTAATATTAATTTGAATTTGGTATTAAGTAGTTTAATAAGTAGATAGGTAGGTAGTTGTACAAAACATAACCAATTCTTGGCAGTCAGGTAAAAAGACCAACTTTGAATGCTAAGCATTCTTAAGCAGTCAACCTTGAAGTATGCATAAAACTTCTCATAATAAATTTATTAGTTTACGCGTATTCTGGGGGCACGTTATTACCCCCACCACAAGTTGAGCAAAAAAGCGGCACGGCCGTACCATCCTCCTCTCGGAGCAGTTCAGGCCAATTTCTACCCCTCTATAACTTCGTTGTGAATAAAACTAGAAGCCTGAATTTTCAGTTGACAAAGAATTATAACTAGTCAAAGTTTCTTAATTTTGTCACTCATTCACTGACTGACTGCTATAAGCTTAAAATTTGGAATAACATTAGTGTTTAGTGTATAAATCAAGGAAAAACTAAAATATTTTGCAATTTCGATCTAGTTTTCTAGATACACTAACTGCATAAATAACTTTGCAGTCCCATATAAATGTATAAGATTACAAAGTTACATTTGCAGTATATGAATCAGTGTACCTGTATATGTATAATATAATGGAATAATAGGCATAGACATTCCTATGTTTAGTGCGATTTCCAAGGCAATATTACATTTATTTCAAACTTAAAAGATTTTTAATATTGATGTGGTCACAATAAGATGTTGTTAGGTTAGCTAATTACGGTAATAACTTAAGACAAAAGGACCTTTAAGTAGGGACTGAATAGTGTTTTTTTTAAAGTAATGTTTATGATGGCAAAAGAGAAAATGATATCTACACATTTAAACAAACTTTCACATTAATAATAATAGTAAAAAAATACGTGTGGCACTCGGTGACTGCCGCGGTAAAGCTATTGCATAGCATTTTTTATCAACTTATGCAATTATAATTATTTATTTATTTTATTTATATTTTATTTATATATATAGTCAAGTCTTTGATATTAAATCAAGTTACACTTTTTGAGCGTGGTGACTGATAAGAAAACAAATGTTTTTTCTCTTATTGAATAAATGAGAAGTTAATATTGTTTAAAATATTTTTAATATCTTACAATACATGTAGGTTATTCAGGAATTTTTATCATTGAGTTAGCAGCTAGTGTACACGCACACAAACACGGTGCCGAAGTCTGCCGAGTGCCGAAGTCTGCCGAACTAAAACGACGTTAGACGATGCACGGTTTTAAACGCCACACCTCCGTGCCCGTCGGAGTGGGGAGCGTGAGGTTTTTTTCGTTACGGAATTTCTGGATTCGGTCCCCGCGCTCAAGGCCCGCGATAGAAGCTATGCAATAGCTTAAAATTAAAACAACTACTATAACTATTATATAAGAGATTCCACTAGTCATCCCGTGGGTGCTTCATCATTAACCGTCAGAATTTCTGTCAGCGCAAAAAAGGTTATTAATCTTCTTTGACGAGATATACGGAACCGGGAAATAAGTATTAAAGGGAATGTGAAAAAGGAGATGGGCATCTTCCTGATAACAACTTAAATAAGAAAAATCTGCAGTTGCTAATCCACCTTTCAAGCTTGGCAATTATGGAAAATATAAAGGTATAAATAATTAAAGCGAGGCATATAATCATTATAAAAATGACAGTCATTGGGGACTGCCCAGAGAAGTCAATACTTACAACTTAGAAATAGCATTTTTTTTTTGGTATTCATAAATTTATTGTTTTATCAGAAATTAAAATTTCATAATTTGTAAATTAAACCTACCTACCTACGGTACGGCACCTGGTACAATATATAAATAGGTACAACTTAATTGACATAATAATTAATATAATACGTTCATGTTATTATATATTGCTATTACAGCATGTTGTTAACACAACCATGTTGTTAAAGCGTCTATCGCACTTGTATCATACACCCAACACGTCGTACTAATAACTATTTAATTTATTTAACATTAGCATGTCAATGATGCGAACTCTTAAGATTTTGCCTATCAAAAATTGCCCGTCCAACTTGCATCACAATTTTTCCCTTTCTTATTAATTACAGTTTATAAAAAACTTTCAGTAAACTAAATAAACTTTGTATTCGTTCTGTTTCATACATCTGTTCTTATTTCGGTTTTACATAAAGACAGGCGGTATAATTCCAAAATGTATTCTCCGGTACAAACCCTGAGTCCCATCTGCTGCAGTGATGCAGAAATTACAGTCCAGTCTACTAAGCGCATACTAAATTACGTCCGCCAGAATATTGCAAATATACAGTTAGATAGATGGAATAGCGAATATCACAGACAAATGAAAGGGTATATTTAATACTTTTTGATCAAAATAACAAAATGTAAAAGCTGACTTCAAATAAATTAAAAATAATCAAATAATTTCTTCTATATACCTACTGTGTCTTAGCACCCACTTAAGAATGTGAAATTATTCACTGTTATTTGCAGTGCTTCCTTATAAAAATTTTAGTTGACCTTTTTGAGTGGGCTTAGGAAAATAAATATTAAGTTAAGGAATTGCAATTTTATATGCTGATTTACCACGTGCTCGGCGGTAAAGGAAAACATTGTGAGAAAATCTGCTGAGAAATATTTTAAAGACATGTGAAGTTCGCCAATATGCATTGCATGCTTGCTTGCCTTAAGCCCTCTAAGAAATGAGGGAAGACCTGTTACCAACAATAGGATGTATCTAGGCTGTAACTTTAACTTTTAACTTTAAGGAATATCAAAAGTTTAAGGTAACAGCTAAAAGGTCGTCTAACGAGTATTGGACGTTTCTGAAGTAGAAACTATTTTAGTAAAAAATATTCATCAAACGTGATGTAAACCTGTATGTTTGAGTAATTCAAATAAATTATTAAGAATTGTGATGTTCGCCAAAACAGTTTGGAGCAGCTCGGCGGACAAACCTTGTAAAATTCTATATCCAATGAAAGGAGGCCTGACTCCAGTTATGGGACAAATATAAGCTGTAAATTTACATTTAATTTTTTAAAAGTAAAAAAAATAGTGGAATATAAGAAAATGTCAAGAATTTTTAGGTTGCACATTTTTGTAAATTTTAATCAAACTAAATTTTAAACACAATAATAGAATAACAAATCCATGAAACTTTATTTAACTTACTTTAAATTAAATAGCCTAGAAGACTCCAAAGAAATAATATGTAGTTATAACTTATACGTATGGAAGAACGCTTAGTGGATTCTTAAGATAAATGATAGTTTTGTTAATATACATACTATTGTATTAAGGGACCACTACAGAAAGCACTCTTTATGTACAAAAATCTTTAGGGTGCCGCAAAGTAAAGAGACTTTGTCTTAAAACTGAAATGACACACAAACTTACAGTCCAAATGATGGTACGTGACTAGTGCAGCCCATGGACAACTTTAAACAAAGAAGGCTACTGATGCGTCATCACCTGCAGGATTAAGATAGAATGCCTAAGTAACAACCAGTAATACTATCAGTTTTCTATACTCTTAAAGGCGGATAATAACTGCAGTGCAGTACTACTATTTGGCGTCAGAAATAGGTGACAGGGTGGTAACTACCCAGACGAACTCCGAGTCACAAAATGAGCTCCACCATATAGTAGTAGCAACAGTAAAGAACTAAAACATGTTCATTTAAAAATTTTGCATCTATCATATTGTTTCCACACATCCAGACTTGACTAGAAGAGAACATTTTATAAGAAATTATGTCCGCTCTTCCTTCCTTTACCTTCCTATGGTGTTATAATTCTTTTTCTATGAAGTTTTATATGGCACTAAACATTGAATTACACTAATTTTACTGTAGGACTGTCCAGGGGTGGCATACAAGCACACATTCCGCCAGATAGTAAATGGATGCTGTGGTCCATATACATGTAAAACTATACTCGATTAAAAATCAAAACATTGTCAACCCTGAACGCCAGTATGGAATGCCACTTTAGCAGTAAAGAGAGTCACCACTTCTCTACACTCACCCTACGTACTACAGAATTATTTTGCAGTTTCTCGCTGGTATTCCTTGAGAGCGTGATTGTGTCCTAGCAGAGACGACTCATTCGTCCTGTAGCCATTCTATAGCTGCAGCATGGCTAAAAATATAAAACCAATCATATTTAGACAATTTTTAAAGCTACTATACTTTTAAAAAATTTATATTTATTCATGTTATTATTTAAAGGGTTTCTTAAACAACAACGGTGACAAACGAGCACGCAGTTCATCTGATGGCAAAGAGGATGCTGTGGCCAATAGGTACCTAAACCTATTATAAGACTGTGATATAATTCCTATTTGCACGTTAAAGGAGTCTCCAGCTCTCTGCCATCACCATACGTACACATCAGCAACTTGCTGCATTCTGAGTGAGTGTGATTTTTCCCGGATTGCGATTCGATTCGATGCGATTCATTCCACATATAAATTGTTTACGTAAATGTTAATGGTAGAGGTTTACAATTGTGATGACTACTGGAATTGTTTCCTTAAACAATTTTATTACAAGATTTATATTAAAATTTTACTGCTATATCAAAACCCATTTCTGTTCTATATTGACTTTCGCCATTTTAAAGAGAATTTACATAAATTCAGTAAAGCTTGCATTCAATATCCGGTACATTGGATGCACAACGACACTGATGGTGTAATTTTAATTAATCCGGGCTTCAATTTCAACTAAGTATATTTTCCACTAATTAGATTTAACTGAAGGCAATGACCTCCGGTCGTTTCAATATTTCAGTGTCCACAGACTAGTAACTGTGATTATTATAGTGTTGTTTGAATGTTACGGGTAAAATAAATTAACTTTGTAGATTAACTTGTATTTGTAATTATAGATTATGTAAAGTCACATACAGTTTCCGTTTCATAAAAAAAAATTTAATGTGTCATATTTCATATGTGTACTAATTAGAAAACTATATTTTTTTACAATAATATAAAAAAGACGAAATTATTATATACACCTGCTTTTTGCGGTATAGTGCAAAGGTTGCTTATCCTCGCATAAGTATTATATGCTAAGTTTTTGGCCGCTATTAAAATAAAATAATTAGTTCCGGCCTACAGTTCTTGTATATGCAAAATATTTGCATAATTCTTAATGTAGGTTGTTGAAAAACAATTGAGTAGAACAAATATTAATTGAGCGAAAAAAACTATATACCACATTTTTTTCATATTCTTACGAGTACGTTATCATCCGATTCTGAGTTATGGTCAAAATTTCAAGTCATTAGCATAACCGGAAGTTAGCTTAAAATCTATTACTATTCGACGCGAACAGTCACAGTGCAACAGTGACGTCGAATAAATAAAAACATGGTAAAATTCAAATTGTAATTATAGAAATTGGATGTCAATATTGCTCATCATAGTCTGTGATAGCTATTAGTAAATATGCATAATACTCTGTATGATCATAAAGTCAAAACATCGTAGAAAGTCTACTTGCCTTATCCCGTTTTTGCTTTAATTCATATAAACGAATACTTCATATATTTTTTTAATTCACAATATTGTGAATAAAAATTAATATTTCGTTGTAAAATAAAATGAATACAATTTACTACGTTCTCCTTTAATACAAACATGTGTGTTTTATTCATGAGTATTATAATAATAAACTTTTTGTTACAATGGAGACCCTTTGTGACAAAAGCGACAATGGGATTATCAATGTAAACAGATGATCCTGAATTACTGTATTTTAAGTAAAAAGTGTCTGTTTTAAGTAAAAAGTTAAAAAGCACGTGTTCGAAGTGTTTTTTCGAAATATATTCATCAAATAATTTTTTTACTAAGTAAAAAAACTGCGTCACTTGCTGCATACCGCAGCTCAAAAAAGCTGGAAGAGCTCGAAAAGGTGACACTTAAAGCACTTTTCATTTGAAATTAGCGGTAAGCTGTATGTATAGCCTGTAGATTCAATCTTTTTTTCTGTGGGAATACCTCAAGCACAAAGACTACATCAACAACCCGAGGAACATTGATCAGTTATCGCACCAGTAATACTGAAGATTTTTTTCTAATCTGCACTGACTATTAGAGGAGTGACGTAGCAGAAAGGGCCATCATTTAAATAATATTAGAAAGTGAACTGTATTTATTAACCTATAGACTCATAGGCCTCGATTTCAGAATTTGTTTTTTTAGTACTTTTCAGACGGCATTACTTTTTAAGTTAGTTTTTCTTACCTTATGAAGGGGCTAAGGAATATCACAATCTAAATATTGTCTTAATATATATTTTACTATACATGAGAGTTCAGTTTTTTATCTTTAAATAGGACCATCCTTGAATTATAACCTATTTAATAAAAATCCGTTCACATTTGGTGAATATATAGCGTTACAAACGTACATAACACATAAAAACAAACATACAGTCCAATTGAAAGACACCACTAATTTTGAAATTGGCTAACAACATCTATAACGTCTATTTCGTTGATGAAAGAAATAAATTTTATTTATTTTATTGACTTATTTTTTTCAAATCCACTACCGTTTTGTTATGAAGCTACTCTATGAAATAAACAGCAAAAAAAACCTGGTTGCAATTATCTTTGTTGTAATAGAGGCATGCAGCTTTATTATGGTTGTAGCACAAATGTGTGGGGTACAGAAGGACCACAAGCACACAGTATACAAGCGTGAAATAGGAGCTTGTTTCTGCTGTGTTTCTTATGATGAGTTTAGGGAACCAGAGAAAATTTTTACTGGAAACAAGGCATTCCATCTTAGTCATCAGGGGTGAAAACACATCTATATTTTGATTCTTATCTTAATAGTACTAGAAAAATTAGAAACTTAACGGTCAGTTACTGAAGCATGTTCTATTATAAACATAAAAAAAATTGTTACTATCTCGAGATTATTAGTGCATAGCCGAGCAGACAAACTCCCACAAGCATCTATATTTAAAAGTATTAAGCATTTAGCAGTCACCCTCGTTGACTACATTAAAAGGAAGTGGATTGAAAGACATAATTTAAAAAGCCTAGGAAATACGTTCATATAGGCATACTTTTCATTCAACTTTTGAAAAATAACTTCACGTGTTTTCTTTTAAATTTTATAATATGAATTAATTCGAGCACATTTATGAAGCTCTCAGGATAAGATTTGAACTGCAAAGGTCAACTACATCGGATCCTCTTTTAAGATGTATACATCTTTGGAACACTCTTCTCCATTAATATTAAACATGCATCCAATAAAACTCCTTTAAAGTACATCTACGACAACTACTGTTGTATAAGGCTAACTGGCATTATTTTTCTTTTTTATTTTCTTCAAATATTTGTTTGTTTTTATATTCAAATGGATATTTATTTATAAAGTTTTTAAGTCATCTACCATATAGCACCACCTGCTAAGCAAATAACAGCAGGTGACTTAGGATTAGTCAACACAGTGCCATCAGGAAGCCACCTTCCGCCTGCTAAGCAAAAATCAGCACGTCTTTACGTGACTTAAGAATATTCAACATAGTATAAAATTCTAGGTTTAACCATTCTCATTTATAGCTTTTGCTATAAAATAAAATTTAAAATTAATACAACTTTCGTATTTGAAGTAACATTTTCAGCAATAAATTCAGCCAGATTTAAAAAATAATTAAGTAGAAAGGGTTTATACAGCGTAAATCCGTGTTAATGAGCCAACACGAAAAAACCCGAGTTACACATGCCACACTTTTTAAGTGTTTTTTTTTTTGAGAGTTCGACATAATGCATTTAATCAAGAATGGGACTGCGCCTCATGCTCATGCTGATTTTTATTTAAGAAGTCTTTCCTTTCAACTATTTTTTAAAATGATTTTTGTCTTTATCATTATTGTAATAGTACCATTGATCAATTTTCCTTTGTTAGAAAATATCGCCGTTTAGTGGTGGTGTAGCTAATAATTGCTATCTTGTAGTGAAAGGCGACAGAAGCAAATGTGGCAAAAGATGAACAGAAATA
Organism: Parnassius apollo; assembly: GCA_907164705.1. Taxonomy (NCBI): domain Eukaryota; kingdom Metazoa; phylum Arthropoda; class Insecta; order Lepidoptera; family Papilionidae; genus Parnassius; species Parnassius apollo. Next base: position 667,176 of record CAJQZP010001152.1, read on the forward strand.
CGTTTCTAATAAACGCTTAAAAATATTTTTACGTGGTAGAGAAACATTGCAGCTATAGTATGATAGCACGAATTTGTTGGCTAGAATCGAGTGGAATTACTCTCTTACGAATACCAGCGTAAAATAACAGCTTCATAATGCTGTGTTACGTATGGTGAGTGAAGAGAACCGGAGAGACTTTCTACTGGAAATCTGTCATTCCATCTTTGTCCTCAGAAGTGGCAAGGCACCTGCATTTGCGATTTTTAATCGAGGATGGATGTAGATTTCTATAGGCTACAACATACACTCACATCAGGTAAACTGTGTGCTCGTTCGTTCTCTTATAAAAAATCCACCGAACTATGAGGCAGTTTATGGAGGCCGATGTTAAGCAGCGGGTTTTGATAGGCTGTAATGAATTAAAATTCACGTACAAAAAGAGGTGTGTAGTTAAATGTCTTCTGCTTTTGTATGAGCACGTTATAGTCATCTTTTGTACGTATAACAACCTGTATTGCCATCGTCTCATTTGGCATGTGAATTGGTCATTGCAGAAACCGTCTCGTAACTTTGACTTTGCTTGCCTTCTCTTTTAGGTTTTTAATTAGAGACGGTTATATTGCCAGCTGTCGGCAGTAACAAAAAATCTTTCTAATATTTAACAAAATTACCTCTTACGACACAATAGCCTTTTTTACTCCACCTCTCTACTGCCTTAAAAAAATGCGCCGTCTGGCATACACAGTTTAAAAAATACCCATTATCACCACAATTGACCGGTGGTGAGACATTTGCATTGTGCTTTATGTTTCGTTGGTATTTTTTTCGTACAATCGTCCATTCTTGCCATTATTCTTGCCATTTCTATCATCTATTCATTACTTACTAAAAAATAACTGCAGAACAAAGGCCTGCCTCACAAATTGTCTTATAAGGGGGGTTTCGCCAATTTACACGCTTGATTTACTATCAGTAAGACACTGCAGCCCATCTTCCGTTTCACCTCCTGCTGTTGGCTCTTACGGTAGTGGATATTCTTACACCGCCGCTACACGGGTTTTTTTTTTCAAAGAGCTGACCATTTTTTGGTAGCGCAACTCTACCACGTACGAACTAGTAAAAATTCTTAGTAATTATCACTATTATTCGGTCAATAATGATTCCACAGGATGACATAAACCTAGACTCAAAAAAACACTTTAATAAAATATTATTTTATATTTTATAATAAAATAAAATCTAAATAAATATTGAAATAAAAAACAATTTATAATTAAATTATTCGATACGTTTTAATGAACGAAATCTGTCAAACAACTTGTAGTGTACGGATAAAATGAATTAGTTCAGTAATCATACGTAAAGGAGAAAACAAATGTTTTCCATACGTCAAGTAATAAAGGTCTCTTCGCTGTGGAAATAGGTGGGGCGGACACGGAATCGAGGTCAGTCACCAAGGACGCTAGAATGTGTCACTCTAAATCAGGGGTAATTGTGTGCACGTGCTGCCAGAAAGTGAAATAACTTTATTAAAAACAAATAATGTAACAAGTTTATCCCTGAAACAAGGAAATTCTATGTTACTTAGTAAGGGTTGGTTAGGGGTTGATGTTACGTAGATAAAATCTCCAACCGGAGATGTTCTTTGTAGTGATTTCATATAATATTTCGACGAAGATACTCACATTGAATAACACTTTATGGATTGAATAACACTTACTTCACGAATATATCTGTAAAATTAGTCTTATATTGTTTTTATTTAAGTTAATATTTTCCCTTATGTGTGGTCATCGAATTTAAATGGTTTTGGTCGAAAAGTCCATTTTCTTGTTTTCTCAGTATTTTTAAACCGCTTTTGTAATATCCGCTCAATCCCCTGGCGATCTCATGAGACCGCGGCCATATTCCGTCAAATCCCTAGCGGTCTCTTGAGAACGCACCGACCCACACTATAACCCATAAAACTTATACGTATTTAAAGACTAATTTGCTATGTAAAAGTATGGCATTATAGAATCAATATGAAATTTTCTATCTTCTAATTGTATAAAAAATCATTTAGTCTATAGATGTTCATTTATAATCTACATTCGAAATGATTCATTGTCGAGTGTTCGTTGTTGTTCATTGTTGCGTTGATTTTTGGATTTTTCTAAGTTAAAAACATTTTTTATATCATAAAATGATTACGAAAATTTTGTGTAAATATAATTTATCATTTTACGTAAATAATTTCGATTAATATATAGAAATAATAGTAATTTTCGTGCTACCGACATCCGCTTGGTATGTAGTTATCAAAATGCAATAAAGTATTTTTGTAATGATTAATTCATTTAATAACTGACTTTTGTTTAAACTATAGAATAGAAAATTTTGTATAGATTCTATAATGCCAAACTTCTTTACATATACATATATACTTGTTAACATAAGGCCATTTAAAAATGTAATTATAAATTTGTCGGTGTAGTTAATGCTTGTATAAAACTTCAAAATTGCTCTAACTGTTTACCGCTGCATAGCTAAATATACCATAAATTTGTATGTTTACGAAGATAAATGTTAGTATCAACTTTATATATTATCACATTTAATAATGTTGTAGTTAATTTGAGTTTTAAGCATTATGTTAACCCTATAAAGCATCAGTTGGTGTATTTTAAATTAGTCTAAAATATTAGTATTAATTATATAATAAATTTGCAGATATTATTCTAGTAGAACAAACAAACTGCAGCTATATAATATTATGGCTGTAGCACAAATGGACTGGATCATCCAAAGAAGATCATGCTCTCACAGAATACCAACGTAAAATAACAGTTTTATGTTGTTGTGTTTCATATAGTAAGTGTAGATAACCAAAGATCCATTGTACTGGTAACGAGTTATTAAATCGTAATTGTCGATGACAATGCGTCTACATTTCGATTCATAATTGATGATGGATGTATGTGTCTATGGACTACAACATCTCCTTTCCAATGTAAACTTTATGGTTGTTTCTCATCCATATTCAATATAATAAAAAAATAAGTATTATAAAGCTGTTGTAGTGTAGGACGTAGTTAATAAAAAGGATCCAACCCACAAAAAACCTTATCACTCATATAAAATCTGTAATATGATCTTTTCTAGGAGTCCATCTGGGTATTTGCAATCCACAAATCCGTATTATATATATTAAATATAATACGTACAGTTCGTATCGGTCCGGCGATTTTTCCGGACCGATGCGACCTGGGGACCTTCAAGAAAAGAGCTTACTCCTTTCTAAAGGGCCGGCAACGCACCTGCAATTCCCCTGGAGTTGCGGTTGATCATGGGCGGCGGTAGTCACTTAACATCAGGTGAGCCGCATGCTCGTTTGCACCTCTTCTATAAAAAAAAACATATAAATGATATAAAAAACACATTGTTAGAAAGATAAATGATTGTTGTAAACGTTATTATTTTTTTTTAAATCGATTAATTGCTATTTTTACATTAATGTGGTTATAGTGGCTCATGGTGTTGATTTGTTTTATCATGTTTTGTTTAGTTATAATTAGATTTTTCGGATGAGAAATTCCAAAAATTTCGGTGTTTAAGCTGACTTATAATATATTTTGCTAAATACATGCTCGTTTGCCCCCCTCTTCATTAAAAAAAAACATACCCAATTCTGCCGCCAAGCAGCAGTGCGTGCACTATTGTAATCCTGTCTGAAGAGTAAAGAGCCAGTTTATTTAATTACAGGCTGTTAGGCATTCCATCGTATCCCATGTAAGTGACAACGCATCTGTAGCTTTCTTTGTTTGACGTCAGTACATGGTATGCACTTGCCATAAGTGTGCTGAAAATTCGTTTATCATTTTAGTTTTATAAAATAAAAAATAAAAAATAAAAAAAACTAGTTTTAAAAAATTCACGTTTGGAGTTTGGGTCGTATTCGGCGATACGTTCAATTTCGTTGTAATTGTGTTTGTTTTCGACTGCGTGACTGCACTGATCGTTTTCTTTGGCATAGTACGTTACTACATCAATTATTAACACTTTTCCTACACTTCACTAGCAACGTTAGTAAAGTTAATAATATCTCCGGTGACCATTTAAAGTAAGCAGATAACGTCGTGTAGTTGACACATATGAGAAACCACTACCTCATATCACACCGTGGGTGTCGAAAGAGGTGACCTAGGGAAATGGAAGAGGAGATGAGCAGCAGCTTCTTTCTGACAACTCAAAAATAAATAAATAATGCGGTTGCCAAACCTCTAATGTTCCTGTAGTTTATTTAATAAGTAAAATATATTAGGTTAGTCATGCATGAAATTATATTTTAACACGTAATTTCTCTTACAATGTTTAATGAAATAGAAAAAGCCATGAGCTCGGTAAAATGTCATAACAGTTACCGTTTTTTTAAATTAGCGTAGGATGTTAATGGAATTCGTATTCTAATGCTTTTATAGCTTTGTTCGCGGTTACTGATGTTTTTAGTAAAAGTTTTCTTAGTTCCAAGTAGCTGTTTTTTATTTAGTTCAGAATTTATTACTGTTTCACTATAGAAAATATAATAATTTGGGCAGGAAGTCGTTAACTCTTGAATACATTCTATTTTGGAATATGAACCTCAAATATCTGGCATATTTTACTATGTTATTTATTTAGTTAACGGATACAATAAGTATTTGTGAACTTTTGAAGACACTCAAAAAGTAAGAAATACTTTATTTTTGCACAGACCAATGACGTCCAACAATATGCCAATATATATATATATATATATATATATATATATATATATATATATATATATATATATATATATATATATTTTGTTAAGAATGCTTGATTTTTTTTCGTTTCCGTTTAAAATTTCACAACTTACTTTATTTACTCATATATATATATGAAATTGTTGGCTCGGTACGCCGAAGGCGCTTGCAATAAGATCATTACTCAATGTGTTATGGCAATACCAGTACGCTGATTTTCAGTAATGAACAAAAAACCTAGGAAAAAAACAGCTTCGAGAGTAAATAAAGTAAGTTGTGAAATTTTAAACGGAAACGAAAAAAAATCAAGCATTCTTAACAAAATTTATGTTCACATTTGTTAATATGTGGATAGTGTATTTGACTACATATTTATTTATTCTTATTTTTATATTAGCTAACATTATTTTGTGTAACATTATACTATGAAAAAAAGTAAAAAAAGTAAAGATACAGCCTATATACGTGCCACTGCTGGGCACAGGCCTCCGCTCATTTTTGAGAGGGTTTTAGGGCAAGGAATTGTCCGCCGCGCTGCCCGCATTGCGTGTTGGCAAACTTCACATGTCTTCGAAATATATTTTTTTTCTTATTTCTCTGACATGCAGGTTTCCTCACGACGTTTTCCTTCACCTCCAAGCACGTAGTAAATCAGCACTTAAAATTGCAATTAACAATTTCATTGGTGCCGACGGGGATCGAACCCGGTTTGCTCGCATACTGTGAAATTTACAGCAAGCGCTAACCATCTGAGCTACCACGGCTCATTTTTTATACTATGTAGTTGTTTGCTATTCCTAATAAAGAGAAAAAATTCTGTATCCACCGACCCCATAATGCGTGGCGAAGCTTCCATAAAAGCCGAAAAGCCGGGCTTGCCTTATTAAAACTGAATCAATCAATAATATCAATCAATAATATCAACTAATAAAATAACTCATAAATTGTTTCAAATTATTTCAATTTTTCCGCGCATTCCACTATTCGACACATGTCGACCGATGACCTCGTATTGCCTTAGCGATACGTTTATACAAAGGTACTCTGTCGCAATACTGCTGCTATCATAAAGTGAGTTTTAATAGAGCGATTAGTTGTCTCCCTCACTAGCGTGGGCTTTTTACGGGGCTTTCGAGAAGACGATCGCTCTCTTTCCAACATATGGCAAAATATTCTATAATGAAATATAACTACGAAATGTTTATATAGCAATTACTATTGAGCCAACAAGCCTGGCTTTGCCATGAAGTTGTTTAGGAGTTCGTTAGCGACTAGCGATGTGGTTGCGGGCCCCTCGTATGCAAGTTCACTTCACATTTCAATGTTTATGTTTTTTTTGTTGTGTTTGTTAAAAATTTATGCTTATAAGTGATGAATATAAGTGTGTTGAAGGGCTAATCGGCGAGGAAAATGTAAAAATATTTTTTTTAACGTGAAGCCCAAATTTTAATGAAATAAATCAAAAAGAATACAGAAGAATGTATTGAGGTTTTTAAAGAATAGTACTCCCTTTAGTTATTTCAAGTTAGGTTTCTCTGTCTACTTTTCAGTATATAAAATTTTAATGGCGCCATCTACTTAATTTTATAGGTAAAGTCATTTTATCGAACGGTTGATTCTCACGATGGTACCTAAAGATTACGCTAGATGGCACAAATATGCTATCGGCTAATTTATAGTGATATATGAGTTTAAAAATATCATTTTGTACGGTTTATTATGAATTGAAAATGAATAATTATAATTATAATAAATAGTCATTATTTTATGGTAAAAAATTAGCAAAGCTTTATCTTCTCATTATAACTATCTAATTCCTGTCGTAATCTGTTCTTTTATGCATATAACTTAAACAAAATATAATTTCGAGGTTCCACATCTGTCAGGTGCCCCATTTTAAACTTTGTACATAGTTTGTTTGTACTTTGTTCATGCTTTTATTTTGTTCATGTATTGTATTGTTTGTAAATATCTCAAGCAAACACAAACGGCTCTTTTCAAAACCACCGAAGGTGTGCAATTGCATATTATGTCATACAATCTATCTTGCGGTAGTATGCTTTCTGTGCGCTTTGTTAAACACGTCCTTGTCAGCACTGAATATGAAACTAAAGAGTGGAGACAGCTCAAGATTGGTGTATTTTCATTAAACTGCTAAAAACAACAAAACCATATCTTGGGCTTGCCCTAGTTTGGAGCCCAAGCTTCGCCACTGCGTGGCCCTCAGACATGTTTACATTGATCCTATTTAACATTTAAAGTAAGTTTAGTGTTAACTTTATAGAAACATAAAACTATGAGTACAAAGAAAATCAAAAACAGAAAATAAATTACAAACTAAAATTACAATTTTAAAACGTGGTAAAAGTTAAATATAGCATGACACCTAATCGTAAATCATCGTCTATGAAAAAATAGCCACATTAAAAATATTGTAGGTGCCTTGTCAGTTTATAAGTTAAAAAAAACCGCTAGTAATATTAATTTACATAATGTGTAGAAAAATTGTGATCGATTTACAACTATAGATTAGATTAATTCAAAATTGTGTCGAAGTTTGCGATGCTGAAATTTAGCTGGAATTAATATTATAATTGTTTTGTAGTATACAAATTTTAAAGGGTTAAGTGGCTCATATCCGTAAGCTTCAACCACCTAATCCTAGGCCCACCCTACATGTGTCCTCCAGGTGATGCTTAACGAGCGACAAGCCAAAAGTACAGGCTCAGCTCCTCGCCATTTGGTAGCGGCGTAAAATATACCACCCCACAGTTTCGCAGCAACAAAGAAAAAAATGGCCCCGAGTTTTGAGCGCCCATTTAATGGAGCAGGGGTGCGAAGAATCTTGGGTAGGAAAACTGGCGACGAGGTTTACCACCCGTCACGCACTGTTTTCCAAAGTGGCAAAAAAGTGGGTTGCGGATCTCCGCATGCCCGTCTGGCTACGCTCTGTATGTGGAACAAAGAATGATGCGATGGATGAAGCATGCGATGTGATGTATCATCATCATCATCATCATTACAGCCCTTTACAAGTCCACTGCTGAACATAGGCCGCCCCCAAGTAATGCATACATATGATGTATGATGAAGGAAAATATGTGTTATATGTAAAAATAAAAAAGGTGAGTAAATGAGTACACTGGCCACTGTGCATCCCGTCAATGCATACTGCCTTTAGTATTTCCTAAGATATTACCAGCAATCAACAAGCACAGAACTTGATCGTTAGTCACCCAAGGCTCTTGTATGAGGATGAGGTCAATGTTGTCCTCTGCAAAGCAAGCCTCCAACATGCTAGAAGCAGCTGCTGCACGGTGAAGATTTACTAGGAGGACCATCTTGCTACTGTAGCAGCCAGATTAATCAAACCGAAACGGGAATAAATAATATATACTCCGCTGCTACCATAACGCGGAAGGCGAGAATAAATAAAAAAAACATTTTATTTCCTAATTATTCTTGGCTACTGAGATACTGCGGACTGTATATAGATAATTTGACGTTCTTATAAAGAAACAAGAAGCAGCCGCAAATATCATTCAGCGCCACACCGACTTCACATGCCGCTATCGTCACGTATCCGTCGACCAATGGTGAGCCGTTTCTTCAACGCCGCAGTTCGTTTCCTCTTGCTGTTCCGGAGCTGTATTCCACACCGCCGCCGCCCGCCGACTACGCGTGCGCACCGATCTGCATGTCTTATATAGCCCGGTCCAGCGACGTAGCTTCGTGAACAACAAACAAGTCTCACGCCGGGAAACGAAACGTAGATAATTGTATATTTTAAATAGTTTTCATTGGTCATAAAATAAGCAATATAATTGGCTAGGCAAAATATTAATTGTTACCATTGGCAAATCAATAGTGAGCCAGCCATTTAAATATAGGCAAGGTTGATGCAAAAGATATTCCATTCCGAATCCCATTCGACAGTACATTCATAAACATAAACAGTAGTTTCATTTCTCCACCTTAAAGAAAACCACTCGAAGTCTGTTAATAGTGGACAGTTCGTCACCACTATTACAGTGGTGACCCCGTACGAACACCGAGGGGGGAAGATCCGGTACGAACACCAAGAAGGAACACCCTGCGACGTACCACTACTATTGCACGAACACCGCGAAGGAAACCCGTACGAACACCGAGAAGGAAGACTTCAGTTTATATAAAATCAGTGTAATCAAGCCGTCATTATGGAGCAGGAGGCAAACACATATACATCAAACCCGGTAAAAGAACCAGAAATCGCCGGTATATCTCTATCGTTAAGAATACCACCATTTTGGAGAGACAAACCACGACTTTGGTTCGTCAGTTTTGAAGCCGCAACGAATGGTTTAAAGAAGAGCCAAGCGCAATTAGCACAGATGGTGATAGCCCAACTTGAGAAACAAGACATCGAACAAATTGCGGACCTGTTGTACAACCCACCAGCAGTCGACCAGTATAATTCACTGAAGGATCGTCTGATCTCCGCATATGAAGAATCCGACAGTCGACAGCTACAAAAACTTCTATCAGAAATAGAACTTGGAGACCAGAAACCCACACAACTCCTACGCAAAATGCGTACTTTGGCGCGAGATAAAGTTCCGGATTCAACACTACGGCTAATGTGGGTAAACCACCTACCACCACATATTCGATCGGTAATAGCAGTCAGCGAAACATTCAGCACGCAGACGAAGCTCGACGAACTGGCACTCCTGGCGGACAAGATGATCGAAAACAGCAGTAGCTCACACATATCGATCATCGAAGGCACTTCAACAAAGGCCAATGATACCCAGTTTCTTCTCGAAGAAATTCGGAAGCTATCATTCGAAGTCGCCGCGCTCAAAGCTTCCCAGCATCATACCTTTTACCAGCAACAGTACAACCAGCGCAATCAGCAACACCGAAGATCACCTTTTCGTCGCAACCGCTCTGCAAGTAGAAGTCGAATAAGCTCAACATCAAGATCCCCTTACTGCTACTATCATCGACGTTTCGGGGTCGAGGCAAGAAAATGCACAGCACCGTGTACATTCAAAAATGAAAATACGAATACGGAAAACTAACTAGTACGCTCGATGCGACGGGATCCAGCGTAACAGCAAAGTCCTACCGTCTTTTCGTCACCGATAAAAAAAGCAAGCTTACTTTCCTTATCGACACCGGAGCAAATATCTCAGTGTTACCGCCGAAGCAAAGACAGAAGTTGAAGCCACTAGATTTTCAACTCTATGCAGCAAACAATACGGTTATTCCTACATATGGAGAAAAAACAATGGAACTTGATTTTAATCTACGCCGACCATTCAAATGGAGATTTATCGTCGCTAAAGTCAGCAAACCAATCATCGGTGCTGATTTTCTTCAACATCACCAGTTGGTCGTCGACATCAAAAATAGAAGAATCATCGACGGGAAAACCAATCTTGCATCTCAGTCTTTTGTACAAGCAACCAATCTGCCCACAATAAGAAGCATAGATGTGCAACAACCGTATCACAAGATCCTCGAAGAATACCCTGGTATCACAAGAATAACTTCAATGAAATTAACACCGAAGAACGACGTTGAGCATTTCATCGACACCAATGGACCACCACTTCATTGTCGTGCACGTCCAATCGCACCACACCTATACGAGCAAGTTCGAAAGGAATTCGAAAACATGATTGAGCAAGGAATATGCCGTCCAAGCAAAAGCCCTTGGTCATCACCACTTCACATTGTACCGAAGAAGAACGGAGAATTACGAGTTTGTGGAGATTACAGAAGACTGAATTCTATTACCACTCCTGACCGCTACCCAATACCGCGAGTCAGGGATTTCACTCATCAACTATCAGACAAGACTATATTCTCCACCATCGATCTCAACCGAGCTTACCAACAAATAAGAGTCCGCGATGAAGACATAGAGAAGACAGCAATAATTACCCCAATGGGATTATTCGAATTCCCAAGAATGATCCCAGGATTAAAGAACGGAGGTCAAACTTTCCAAAGATTCATACACGAAGTACTTCATGGACTGGATTTCGTTTTCGCATTTATTGATGATCTCCTTGTTGCAAGCCCTGATAAAGAAACGCACGAAACCCATCTACGCACCGTGCTACAGCGATTAGAAGACAACGGAATCACAATCAACCCTTCGAAATGCATATTTGGACAGCAAGAAGTTCAATTTCTTGGTTTCACCGTCAGCAAGGAAGGAATAAAACCGCCTGCCGAAAAAGTCAGAGCAATCATCGATTATGCAAAACCTAAAACTATCGAAGAGCTAAGGCGTTTTCTTGGGATGATAAATTTTTACAGAGAACACATACCTAAAGCCGCTGAAATCCAAGCACCACTTCACGCCTACCTTCACAACACGAAGAAAAAAGATAAAACGTCAATCGAATGGAACGATGAAGCCACGAAGGCATTTGAAGCTTGTAAAATTGCGATCCAAAATGCAGCTTTACTCGCTCACCCATCACACGAAGCAACCCTTGCTATCTTCAGCGACGCATCCGATCTCTCAGCAGGAGCAGTTCTCCAACAATACAGCAATGGGAAATGGCAACCACTTGGATATTTTTCGAAGAAGTTCTCCGATACTCAACGTAACTACAGTACATTCGACCGAGAGCTACTCGCTATTTACATGGCTATCAAGCACTTCAGAAAAACGTTCGAGGGTCGAAACCTGATCGTTTTTACCGACCACAAGCCATTAACATATGTACTTCCAAAGAAACCATCACTATCGGAAACACCACGAAGAGCAAGACAACTTATTTTCATAAGTGAATTCACGACCGACATACGTCACATCAGTGGAAAGGACAACGTAGTTGCCGACGCACTCAGTCGCGTACCAATCGACAGTGTAACGTGCCCTACATCAATCAACTATCATAAGATCGCCGCAGCACAAGACAGAGATAGTGACAACATAAAACATCTAGCGAAGCAAGGTAACTTGTCCATCAAGCAAGTTACAATGCCAATGACGCATCTACCTATATACTGTGAAGCCTCAACGACAACCATGCGACCATACATACCAGAAGAATGTCGTCGCGAAGTCTTCAATACACTGCACAACATTAGTCATCCAAGTGTTAGAACAACAAGAAAACTCATCACTGAAAAATTCTTTTGGCCTGCAATGCAAGCGGATGTTGGCAACTGGGCGAAGCAATGCATTCAATGCCAAAAATGCAAAGTACAAAGGCATACATCAAGTAGTCTAGCTACATTTCCACCCACGGAGAGATTCGAACACTTGCACGTTGACATCGTTGGACCATTACCTACTTCACCGCAAGGACATCGTTATCTCGTAACAATGATCGACAGAACAACAAGATGGCCAGAAGCAATACCTACCGATGATACTTCAGCCGAATCCGTCGCGAAGATAATTTATGAAAATTGGATTACTCGTTTCGGATCACCTAAAACCATCACAACGGATCAAGGAAGGAATTTCGAAAGCAACCTATTCCTCAAACTTCTTCAAACTATGGGAATACAGAAGACGCGTACAACAGCATACCATCCTCAGTCAAACGGAATAATCGAACGATGGCATCGTACATTAAAGACTGCACTCAAAACTCGTTTATCTCAACATACAAAGTGGATTGATGAGCTACCTACAGTGCTACTCGGACTACGAGCAACACCGCGTGCAGACACTAGTCTTAGCGCCGCTCAGCTAACCTACGGCTGCAGCATAAGGCTGCCGTGTGACTTCTTCAGTTCAGCAGCGTCAAACAAACAAGAAATGGATTACGATTTCGTAACTAAACTTCGAGAATCAATTAACAAAGCCTTATCGTTGAAATGCACCGAAATGCAATCACACAGAAATAATAAATCAGTATTCATTCACCAAGATTTGAAAACATGCAAGCAAGTTTTTGTAAGAAACGACGCAATGAAAAAACAATTTCAACCTACCTACGATGGACCGTATAAAGTATTAGAGAGAAATAGCAAGACTTTTAAACTACAAATACCCGGAAGGAAATCTACGATTATATCGATCGACCGACTAAAGCCTGCCTATATTATTAACGAGGATACTGCAGAGGATTCATCATCATCATCAAAACCACCAGCGAGGAAGCTTGAAAATTCATCATCTACATCAACCCAGTTGAAACCTATTTTAAAAACTACGAAATACGGGCGAGTCGTCAAGCCTCCGGTACGCTTTCGCTGGGGGGAGAGTGATGTAGCAGCCAGATTAATCAAACCGAAACGGGAATAAATAATATATACTCCGCTGCTACCATAACGCGGAAGGCGAGAATAAATAAAAAAAACATTTTATTTCCTAATTATTCTTGGCTACTGAGATACTGCGGACTGTATATAGATAATTTGACGTTCTTATAAAGAAACAAGAAGCAGCCGCAAATATCATTCAGCGCCACACCGACTTCACACGCCGCTATCGTCACGTATCCGTCGACCAATGGTGAGCCGTTTCTTCAACGCCGCAGTTCGTTTCCTCTTGCTGTTCCGGAGCTGTATTCCACACCGCCGCCGCCCGCCGACTACGCGTGCGCACCGATCTGCATGTCTTATATAGCCCGGTCCAGCGACGTAGCTTCGTGAACAACAAACAAGTCTCACGCCGGGAAACGAAACGTAGATAATTGTATATTTTAAATAGTTTTCATTGGTCATAAAATAAGCAATATAATTGGCTAGGCAAAATATTAATTGTTACCATTGGCAAATCAATAGTGAGCCAGCCATTTAAATATAGGCAAGGTTGATGCAAAAGATATTCCATTCCGAATCCCATTCGATAGTACATTCATAAACATAAACAGTAGTTTCATTTCTCCACCTTAAAGAAAACCACTCGGAGTCTGTTAATAGTGGACAGTTCGTCTCCACTATTACACTACCTTTGAAGTTAGTCATTTATAGGCATAGGGAGTAGGGGTCGTTTTCGCCTGCTGAGGACGAAGACGTCCTTTATTGGCGCTCCTGACTCCCACCACACTTTTCCTTTCGCTCCTCATACTTCCCATTCCCCTAACCCTGGCCGATACCAGCGGAGAACTTTGACTCGAGACGAGATCAGTGCCTTGGGTCTCAGTCACTCTCACTGACGACGTTCTAGACTCGTCAGCAGAGGGCTGCGGGGATTGGAGCTGAGCTTGTAAAGCCTAACGAACTTTTTCTTGTTCCTTCTCTGGTTCATTTCCCATGTTGAGGCGTTGTGTTGCAGGGTGTTGGTAAGGCAAAATATCGTGTTTCAATCCTGCAGAGAGTTACATTACAGGAGAAGTCAGTTTAAAATCTCGCTCTATACTGTTCATTTTGTTTCCACGATTATGTAGGGACATAAAGCGGTCACCCCGGTAGAGCCGCGCATGCCAAGGAAAGGGCTAAAATAAAAAACGAATAGCCCCGGTCTCAGGTAGGTGCCGTTTTCGACTGGACCCACCCAGCCACCCATCCATCGGCACGGTACCCTTAGCACCTTAGATTGGGATAGGACAGGGATGAGGAGGTGGGATAAAAAGAAAAAAAAAGAGGATCATCTGGGTATTTCTATTTTATCTGTTTCCTATTGAACCAGATCAAATAACTGGCGGCAATCATGTGAAGGAAGAACTCCTCAGACATGACCTACGCTTTCCCTCAGAACCATTCGCCAAATTACTTGCCGTACGTTCTCTCCGTAACTCTCTTCCCGCTGCATGTAAATGATTTGTTTATGCCCGATATTTATAGGTACGCTGACGACAGCACAGTTGTGGAGAGAAACCAACCAGGTCCTCGGGCCTGTCGAGATCAAATCCAGTCCGACAGTGAAGTTATGGTAGAGGGTGTGAATCTCACACTACAGGCAGTCTCCGAATGAGGCGATGCTAATCTTGTGAAATGGCTGGCTGGCTCCTTTTTGCAGTGAAGAGACACTGCAAAAAAGGAGCCAGCTCACCTTGGCTCCTTCTTTCCGAAATGTATCACTGTAATACACCGACCGCCGTTATTTTTGAAACTAAGAAAAGTTCTATGGGTAAATTTTTTATTATCAATTCCGACAATAAAAAACTGTATTCCTTTTAGCTGAATTTTTTTATCCCTCAACATTACCTTTCCAAATGGCGATATTTCTAATATGACGCAACCGCAATGGCTTGCATTTACTGTCCGCGAGAAATAATTTACTTAATTTCGTGTTTTCATTAAATTTAAGGGTATAATGTTAAGGTGTGTCCAAACACGACGCGGTGCGCCGACGCTACTCGCGGCATTCGCGGGACACAAATTGCCGGGCGACTAGTTTAGACCTGCTGCGCATGAAAATCGCTCTAGTAAAAACTGCCTTCACTACAATTTTTTTTAGAGAAAATGTAAGGTAAGGAAGCCTAAAACATATTTTAATGCTAAGGAACGGTTCTATATTATATATTTTTTCAATTTTTTTTGTACGAATTTTTTTCTACCATCCCATAGATCTTCTCCAACGTTATTATAGTGATATAGCTTTTTACCCGCGGCTTCACTCGCGTTAGCTTTAATTTAGAAACATCGATCTTTCTAGAAAAACTGGATCACCTGTAGAGATACGTCGGTATCTGTGTCTATATTGGCAATATTATAGGCTACAGAAACACATAAGGTAGTTTATCAGAATCGCATTAATATTATACGTCAAGCAACACCTTTTTATATCGAGAACGTCTTCTGATGTTTTAATGAAGGGAAATTTTTCCTGGAATCGGAAATGCGTTATTACAAAATATGCATAATTAAAGTTGATATAGTTTTGATAAAATAAGATTTAATCTCATGATCTTTATTAATATTGGAACCTTTGAATAATGTTTAGCACCACATGCCAGCACAACGTCAAAACGTTCGAGTAGTTTTCGAAATTTCATAATTAATGTAGTTCTATTTACGGTGAACGTGTAAGAAGAATTAAATTTGTGAACAGGATTAGAAATCTATATAAGACGGGCAGCAGCGTCTTTCTGATCATAGCTCAAAATAATAAAAATATGCGGTAAAAATGATTTCCGAAACATTTTTTTACTTCTCAGATATGCAGGTTTCCTTGCGATGTTTTTTCTTTACAAATTTCTTTTTATTTTTTAAACTTATTTTGGATTTTGTTTATAAATATTTTAAAATATTTTATTTAATTTTATAATAAAACACTTATAATAAAACAGATAACTAAAAATTAAATAAAACAATATTTTATTTTATTTTTATTTATTATAATAAAACACATCAATCGTATAAAATAGAAATTAACATCTAAAGGAAGGAAAATACTTAACCCTCCTTTTTTATTGTGTCGCAATCTGATAAAAGTAGCCTACGAGTAGCCCCCGGGCAGGCCTCTATCACTCTTGCTACCAACGTGAAATAATTACCTGAAATCGCGACGCGCCCGAGCGAAATAACGCAGTCAGGGCTAGCGCGTTGGAGGCGATTGAATGTTAAAGTTTTTTAAAGCTATTTACGTATATAACTTTTTGTAAATATATTGTTGAAATAGTTTTTGTTTAGTGTTTAGAATTTAATTATAGGATAAAGTAGTTCAAAAGTTTTAATGTAATTTAAGAACTATATATTATGTATATTACCCATTATTTAATAAATGTTAATATGGAAAAACGTCGTTCGTACTATAATTATTGCGTGGATAGACGGTAAATGAGCAACAAAATATTTCAGATATATCATTCTTTATCACCGAAGGATTTTAGTAGTAAGTTATGAAACGTGAATTTATTTGATCTTTATTGTTAGATAGGTACTTATAGCAAAAAAAGAATTAAGTATTTAACAGTGGTAGAGCCACGCGGCAGCTTTACTGTTGCACGTGTGGGCCGGCTCAAACCGGGGGTGGTACCACGACCTCACAGAATACCGGCGTGAAGTGGAAGCTCTGCTTCTGCGTTTCGTCTGGTGAGTGCAGGTGGCCGGAGGCGCAAATCCCCCCCCTCCCCTCCCACATCAACATGGTAGCGGAATTAAATGATGACAGTCTACCCCAGGAGGGTATCAGCACCCCTGGAGAATCCCTCGCTGAGCATCCACGACCATGTTTCTCCACTTATGAGCGTGGGTGCTCAGGCTGCTCCGCGTAATCTGGGGGGGAGGGGCAAAAATTCCGCTCAAGACTACAACTGCTCGGGGCGAACGGAGCAACAAGACCAAGGCAACCCCTGCCACGTTGTCCGTGAATTTCTGGAATATCAGGGGACTTCGCTCTAACCTAAACGCCGTCCACTACCATCTCGAGATGGCGAGGCCGGCTCTGCTCTTTCTGACCGAGATGCAGGTGTCCTCTCCGGCTGATGTCTCGTATCTCTCCTACCCGTGGTACAAACTGGAACACTCCTTTGTGCATCAGGCTGGAGTTTGCGTTTACGTCAGAGAGGACATCTGTTCTCGACGCCTCGGCAGACTTGTAGGTTCGGACCTGTCCCACCTTTGGCTAAGCGTAGACAGCGACGACCATCCGCGAGTCTATGGGTGCCTCTATAGGTCCCATAGCGGTAATGCCGAACCAACATAATTTTTAAGCTGTTATTTTAGCTTAAAATATTTTAAGCTAAAATAACACAAAACACTGAAATCAAAACTTTGTTTACTAACAAAATTTTTAACTAAGTAGAATACGATTACATTTCTGTTAGGAATCGTATTTCAAGTTTATTTGTTGTTTACACTATCTACCTTTTCCTTCCGAGCCAAGCGTCGCGATTCCCGACGAATGGCCTTACAAGTTGTAAAGTTGTGTTGTGGTGCAAAAATATGGTCTGTCGATCATAGTCAGAATAGGTATTTCACCTAAGTAACTTAATTAACATTTCGCAATGTGTTTTGTTACTCTTTATTGACATCCCTCCATAACAACGGAAAGTCCACCGTAACGTAGGAAGAGGAAAATGTGCAAAGTAATACGGATACTCTCACGCAGCGATAAAGTTTTATTTAGCTTGCGAGCGCGATTTATCTAATTAATAATAATTATGTACGCTATTAAACGTCGGCAAGCAGTCAACATTAAAAGAGTGAAACTTCTGTACGTAATACTATTATGTATTCTGTGTCCTGGGTCCCTATCTAACTACACACAACATTTTATGGAAATCTGTTAAGTAGTTTTCGCGTGAATCTTGAATAAACAGACAGATAAACATTCTTAAATCAATAATTTGGCTTCAGTAGCCTTTTTCAGTAGCTTTATTTAGCCCCATGGACTTGTTTTTTCCAGAAAATATTAAAATCACAGACTCAACTTTTCTACAGATTTATTAAAGGTATAGATTGTTTACGTCTAGCATCCCATAAGGGACTATAGGAGCCATATATTTCAATAAGACGAATTGCTGTTTCGCTATCCAGTTTACTTAATAAAATACGTCCGTCTACACACAATCACCGGCGAACCAACAGCCAACACTATAACCGTTCGGCGTTCGCCGTGCGCTGCCGTCGTCCAATTACAGCGCGGCTAGCCGCGCGCGGCAGCCGCGCGATAATTGGTCGACAGCAGCACAACACAGCAGTTTATACAAAAAATATCATAAACGTTTTTTCTCACCTGAATATATACATTAATATAACATTAGTGCTAAGAGCGAAGTACAACAGTAATTAAAGCATTTAAAAAATGGCAGAAAATGGCGGGAATTGAATCGCGGCTATGGATGACAATTACTGACAATAGTAATTATTTGGCACATAGCCGGGATAGATGTTTTGATTGTTGAACAAAAAGAAGTCGCTTGGTGCCAAACCTTTAACGGATGATACGAAACGAAATACATATGAGTGAAAATATTTATTCAAATTTTTTTTATAGTTTCTTGAATAATTTTTTCTACAATAATCAAACGTTTGTCGGTTTTAGCCGTTTAGTTGACATTTGAAATGGTAAAAAAAGCATCGCGCAGATATATCCCGACCCAGATCCATTTCTAAATGAATCACAATATTTTAATTGAGGACGTAAGAAGAAAATTGAGAAAAATTTGAATTAGGAACATTCGTATTTTTTATTTGTGAATTCGTATTTTTGAAATAAATTATAACTCTCAGTGTATCCTATAAAAATATTTTTTGCGAAGCGAAATAAATTGTTTATCATTGTAGACGCCTATATCATGTTGAAAGCTGTCGTAATTCACAGCACCTTTATTACGCGCACACTATGAAAGTTTTTCTTGCGCGACATCGCTCCTTTCTTTCTACTTTGCATTTTCTTCGTTTCGAATTTCTGTTTCATTGTTGATGACATATTATCTTCATTATTTGTAGGGTACAATGTTTGTATTCATTTGATACACAAATGGATAAACTGTCTTGACATATAAAATTTTTAGTAACAAGTAACACATTATATGCCACTCTTAAACTTTATATTAACTTTTTGTTTATAAACTTTTTAGCGATTGAATACGGTCTATTAAAAGTCCACTACTAAACACAGGTCTCTTCCATAAATTGCTCATAGGAGGGACAGAATCAATTTAATGCGTAAACATTTTGAATACAATTGTGAGCGATATAATACTACTGCGAGAGAATACGAAAGGCGTGGCTATTTTGTAGCGTGCAGTAATCAATTCAAATGAAGTACTTATGCGGATATGAATACACTAGTATATAGATATATAGGATAGGGTAGGGTGACAAACGAGCGCAGAGTCCACCTGATGGTAAGTGGTTGCTGTGGCCTATAGACATCTACATCTATCCTTGATTACGAATAAAAATGCAGATGCGTTGTCACCTGTGAGAACTAAGACGGAATGCTTCGTTTCCAGTAAAAAGCGTCTTTGTTTCTCTACACTCACCATACAAAACACAGCAAGATTAAGCTACTATTTCACGCTGGAATTCTGTGAGAGCGTGGTCCTTCCTCGGTCGAACCAACTCATTCATGCTACAACTATACTTCTAATATAACTACAGCATGGCTCTACCGCGTATAAAGATTATGAATTGCGATGTGATATAATTAAATAGACAACTACTGCGGGGAATAACTATATAAAATAGGCGTCCATTTACCTATAGTAATGCGAGTGCAGCTACTAAAAGAGAAAGATAAACTATTGCGTTTTGATGATAAAATCAAACAATATGTCGTATAGTACTCCATTCGTGTGAATTGAAACTTAATCTACTTTGGAACTTAGGCGCGACTAAGCTAAAGTATATTGTTCAAATTTCAGTTCAGCAATTCGACTTGATTGGGCCGTAGGTTGCCGGTTTGATTCGATCCGGATTGACTGGACCAAAAGTAGATAGATAAGATATTGTGGCGTGAACGATCAAGCGGACTGTATTAACGTAGTTCAAAAGAAACCAAAACAAGAGGCCGGATGTGGCACGTGGCGGGCTTTGGACAATATACTTGCTTTGACATTAATAACAATTAATTTACAGCTTCCAATGGAGGGCCAAAGATGCGTCCATCTGTATATAGCTCCCCCCATTAGGCAGACCCGTACGGGGAAGGCACGGAAGTGGGTTATTCCGGCAAACATAACTAACAAACTACATCAACAAATACGAAAATGCAAAGGTGTGCGTTGGTGCAACCAGAACTCTTTAAATATAGGTGTATTAAAGAAAATATATGTTTGAAAAAAATTTGCCTAACTATGTAAATATATTTTAAAATTTTCTAATAGTGAATATATGCATTAATACTAACTATATTCGGTTTTTGACATGTTGAAAGTTTCTTAAGTACAAATTATAATAACTGACGGTAAAAATGCAAATATTAATATTACTAAAGTGTATATTTATTTTAAGTAAATGGCGTTGAAATTTGAGTATGTAAGTAGGACCAATTAATTGAAGCATGAGTATTTAATGACGAAAATCGGACACAGTGAAATTAATAAAGTTAAAAAAAATTATGTTATACTTACTTAAAAGACTCCTCACCTTCAGATATTTATTAAATTGATGCAAATAACGTTATCAAAAATATTTCTAAGAAAATCATTCTTTAGCAGCAAGTGTTAGTAAAAATATTTTTGTAATATAGGTAGATGTTTTTTTATTGTAATAAACAATCACACAGTTCACCTTATGATAAGTGGATACTGTGACGAAACCAACATAAGTCATCTATCACTCATGAGGGCAAATATTTCTTTTATACAAAATAAGGGTGATGGAATGTCTCGTATTCACCAAAAAAGGTCCGGTTCTCTACACTTACCATACGAAACACTGCAGCATTAAGCTGCTACCTTACTCGTGTATTCTGTGAGATATTGTAATGGATTTCCACAAAGTAACTCCCACTTCTACTAATTATGATAATGGACATACAATAATATTGTGCCGATGAGACCCAATCTTGCCGCAGCCATTATATATCCGTAGCGTGGCTCTACCACGCTTAAAATAAATAAAAAATAACCATGATTTATTTTTAAAAAACTACTACCGTGCCAGGCTCTCCTAAAACCGGGGCATCATCATAGATATGACTATTCTTGTAAGTAAGCCTGATATCATACTAATAGACCGAGCACAGTCAAGGATATTTTCAGTCAACGTTACCATTCCGCATCCTAAAAACTGAACCAGAAAAAAAATCTGAATCTATCTCACGAAGTGACTGAAATGTGGGCTGGTATGCCGACCAAAACTATTTCTGTAACCATTTCTGCCAACGTGTTAATCGCGGTCGCCTGAGACGACTGGGATACCGTGACGGTTCACTCTAGCTTTAAAGCGGTGCTTCTCGATACTGCCTAAATCGTCCGCCGATTTTATTTTACTACAACCGATTTATAATCTAGATTTTTCTGCTACTACAAACAAAAATAAGATTCATTAAAATACTATGTATATTTTTATAACTATTAATATAGCACAGATGAAGAAATAAGCGACAGTAGCCTAATGGCAGAGCACGGACCGCGAACTCAAAAAGGTCGTGGGTTCGAATGGCGGATTCGGCCACGGCGTGAACCACTCGTAACACAAGCAATTTAAGCTTATCACGAGTGGTTAATGGGAATACTAGTAATGTTTATAGCATTTGATAATATTCTTTAAAAAAAGAAAGCACAACCAGATCAGAACACTATTGAAGTTAAATATTTCAATATTGAAATACCTCATATTTTAAATAAAAGGACTAAAATTAAAACAAACATTTTAATTCATGTTTGGATATTGTTTACATAGACGTTTTTCATAATACCCGTGGGATAAAACATATTGATGAATTGTGTTACATCATCAACAAACTGATAGTTTCAAACTTACATATTATATAGAAAACGTAGGCACATACTTATTTTAAAGCTTTTGTTGGTAATCATTGAGCGAACCCCTACAAAGGACTTCCATTTGTATTTCCTGCGTTTTTTCGTTTTGAAAGCGGGAAACAGATGCCATTATTATCTCCGGGATAAATAATGGGATACGGGTAGGTCATTTTATTTGACCACGGGATGACAGTTTTACGCGTGGTTTTCTTCGCAAAAATCTACGCCATAAATTTTGGACGAATAAATGTCTGGTCAACTAATTTTATTATCAAGAAAATATGAAAATTTTCATAAAACTACAGATTTTTTTTTTCTTTACTCTCCCTTTACGTTATTAATCCTAATTAAGAATAATAATGAAAGTGCGTTTTCAACCTTGAGGACTAAGATGGAATGCCCTTGTACAAGTAAAATTCCCAATTTTAATGACTCTTTTGTATATTTAATGCTAATTAATCTATAGAGTTCCTACCTCAAGATCGATTCCATTCAAATTTGAACAAAATGACACGTAAGGGTAAACAAAGTGAGGGTAAAAATTTTAAACTTAACTATATAGACTACATTCTAATTGTTATCTTGATCTTGAGATATAGCTTAGTATGCTCGAAACGGTGAAAAAATAAAATATTAAAGTAAAAACGGGATTACAAAACCTAAAAACTTAAATAACAAACCTTAAAAATCCTCGAAACAAAAAGAGTTGACAATCTTGAAACAGCTGAACAGATTTTATCGAAACATAGCTAAAAGCACTCTCGATTAAGACACCTTTCAAATGAAGAAAACTTAATCAAAATCGGTTTTCCTTTCAAGAGCTATGATGCCACAGACACACATAAATACACACTACAAACATATAACACCCCTCTATTTTCGTCGGGATTTAAAAATAATTAAATCTTTCCTATATAATTAAGTAGCTTCTAAAGCTGGTGTTAAGCCACAGTGTATCGAAAAATTAAGCCCGATTTCAGAAGTTATTAGATTATTTGTACTTTTTTTTTAATTTTTTCTTGAAGTCCGGTTTTATTTTCTATGTATATTTTATTTATTGTTAATAATTTATTTAAGATTTTAAATCTATTGACTTCTTTTACCAGGATCACATAAATCACGACTGGTACCCTACTCCAGCCACAGGCCATAAATACATCACCTGACAATTACTTGAGGTTAAATAGCGCTTTATTCTCATCCTGAACAATACTATCTTAAAAGGTTCAACATTTGTTTATTATTCGCACTACAAGCCCTGTTTAGTAAAAGATAATAATAGTTCTTTTAAGACAGGCTTATTACAAGAACTTATAGATCATCTACTAATTAAAATATCCAAAAATTATGACTGTACCGTTAGGTTGGTTCAGAAAATAGGTGGATTCTTTAAAACAGTCAATATTTATAGTAAAATATTTTATTTATCATGATTCCGCACACGTTCAATGATTGAGCTCTATAAAGGGGAGTATGGATGCAAAGCCCAGGCACTGTTCATTCAGGGTCGCAGACAGTCAGCAAGCGGAAGGAGACGATAGACAGTTCCGTCAACCCCTTTTTAGAGCTCAATCACACACGAGGAGGTGTATACAATAGCAAAATGGTACATTTTTTATAATTTAATAAGTGTTTATATCCAACAAATTATAACAGTATCGATTGTTACGTAGTAGACAGACAGGTCCCGCGTACGCAACCTATGCAACGTATTATGACATCTGAATCTCTTTATTTTGTATGAAAAACTATACGTTAGAAATACACTTATCGTATGCAACGCAATCACACGCGTCCGACGCAATGTCAAACTGCGATGTCTAGATCAACGTGGGAAGGTGAAAGGTATGTTCATTCGCAATCCACCAACCAATGTGTTCCTAGAACTAACGCGTAGCACGTTGTAAACAAATAGACTTTTGCTTTGTGCACGCGCTTTGTTGTAAAATTTTAAGAAGGACAGCTCATCGATTTAGTATGGCGATGCGAATGTATTTATAATATTAAATGCGTAGAATATCGCGATGCTAAATTACCATATACAGCATGGAAAAGGATAAATTGTATACCTAATGAGTGTGAGTGTGTGTAGGCGTGAAATAAAAAAGCAGTTTTTGCATTTCTATCCTAGTTATGTTAAGATATGAAAATTGATTTTATAAATATTGTGGAAATAACGCATTATATTCCATATAGTTATGTATTTGTTCGTTTATGAACATCAGACTAAGTAAATCATTATCAAATTCACTCTCAGAATCAGAAAATAACGTATTAATTTGTACTGGTGCGGCCGCTAACAAGTGACAAGTGTCTAACGCCAAACGTACGTAACAAATGTATGTTGTAACAAATGTGTGTACACCAACGTGGGAGCGTTTCGTCGCATACGTTGCGTACGTGGGATCAGTCTGTTTCTCTTTTCGCGTTCAGTGTTAGGTTCAGTGGATTAGGTCAAATCCTCGTGTTTCAAAGAATTCATTACTCATCGTCTGGCTGAGATTGAATATCACATTAAGAAATGTGAGTGTGTTAATAATGCAAAGAAGTAATCTTCTGCCGACATCTGTCATTCCGCCCGAAGTCAAAACTGAATAGGGTTTTGTTAAGCTGAGACTGTGTGATTTGCTATCTGAGGCATTATCACTGTTTACCATCAAGTGGCATAGTCTAAGAAGAACTTGACATATAATATGTAAAAAAGTTAGTAAATAAGAACACTATAGAACGGAGAACACTTGAGCAAATAAATAGAGAACGCGTCATGTATTTTTAACATGTCCGAAACAAGACAAAAAACTTTGTGCCCATCAAAGTATATGAATAGCCTAAGCTAAGGCAGCTAAGAAAATGAGATCTCGCAGGTATAACGCTATTCAAACTGAACGGGCATCGTTGCAGTTTTTAAAATTTACCCCTTTCACTCGTAACATAACAGAGTAGGAAGTAGTTTAGCGACTTTAATAGCAATGCTACTGGCACCGTTTAAGGAATACTTAAAAGTGTGTTTAGTAAAAATTATATTTTCATCATCACATCCATCGAAAAAATTAAATTAAAGTAAAACTAAGTTGGCTTTAAGGAATTAAAAGAATAATATAATGTAAAATTTTGAAATTTGTGCTAAGAAATAGTGTGAATATATATTAAAGCCTATATATGGGGAAGGCCTATGTTTAACAGTGGACTTTAGCTCTAACGATACCGGTAACTGTAAACCCGTTAATATTGACAAACAGATATTTGTAGAATAAATCGCCAAATTTGTAATAAAACACGCAAAGCGATATTATTTAGAGCAACCTTACAACAGAAATTGATATTGTTCAAAGTTTCTTGAAGATTTATATTCAATTTCCTGCACTATTTCCTCGTATTGTCATTTTATAAATTTTGTTCTAATATTCTAAATGGTAATACATTAGCTTTATTACAAAGTGAAATAAATTAAAGTATCGCATAAACAAAATTAATATGAAATTTGTTTTTATTTGAACAAAAAATTACTTATTTTTTTAAACGCAAATTTAATTATTTATTTTAAATATCTATAACCAGGTTTTGTAAAGGGTAAAGAAGAAGAGATATGCCATATGTTTTTTTAAATGCCAACACCATCTGAGAGCTGCTAACGCCGTTTGGCATGATATGAGGCGTATAGACATTTATATGGACATCTGAATAATAGCGTAATTTAAAAAAAAAACACTACAGAGAGATTTCACACAGAATTGATAAAGAGCACTCCTACCCAGAAAGAATCTATGTAACGCTTTCCAGTCGGTCAATTTTTGGAATGACTCATCAGTTGTCTTAAAAACGACTGTTAATTACTGATATAATAAGTTAATTCTATGAGTTTTTGGGGTTTAATTGAAGAAATTCTTTCCTCTTTTTATAATTTTTACAGCTAATAAGTGCGACATAGCATTTTTATTTAAGAATCGATTGAATCAATAAGATAATAAAACAGTTAAAAGAGAAATGTATTAAATATTACATTTTATTTAAGAGACATTTAATTCAAGTAAGTTCTTTCTTACAGATAAACAAAGCTACATTTATATATAAGCTGGAAAAGTTTTATTGATATCTAGCCAATAATGAATATTTCTTTTAAAATCTATTGTATCTTCAAAATAAATTTTTTTTTTAAATTTCTTAGTATGTCGTATGAAAATTTAAATTTTATGTTCATAGAAGCCAACTTGAAAAAGAAAAGCACCTAAATAGAATTTAATTGACTGTATACAATTCTAAGTCTGTATTTTTTAAGCAAGTAATTCTAATAATGGTAATATATTCTCTATTACAATATCCGCGAGGTGATATGAGGTAGTGGAAATATATTAATATTTACTTTGCAATCATCCGCTCAATTGAATGATATGTTTTACCTAGTTTGAAGAGTATCTCCCGCCCTCCCTCGATTGCGTGCACTAATCCCGTTACCACTAATCCCAGCACCACTACTCCCAACACCACTATTCCAGGAAATACACACCATCAACGACAATATGACACGTGTTTCGCCTCTACAAGAGGCATCTTCAGGTGATGTAGACTCTACGGCGGCTGACCGCTAAGTTGACGGAGGGCGTGAGATGCTCTTTAAACTAGGTAAGACACATCATTTAATTGAGCGAATGGTTGCAAAGTAACTATTAATATCTTTATTATAATGGATTCCAGCAAAGTAGCGCCTGATTCTATCAATTATCATAAATAAAACTTTCTTAGTATTCGTAACTCGTAACAAATAGGTGAATAATATTTCGAAAAATAGCTGCAAAAAAAGTGGAGTTGCAGATCATTCACAGAGGAAAATTCACAATTGAAATATTTTGATATATGAGTACTGTATACGCCTGCGCTAATTATAATTATTATACGCTGTATTGTTTAGGTTGTAGGCATTCACTGAAAAGAACAGCTGTTCTTTTAAAGAATGTGTATTAGCATTTTATGTTAAAAATGCTGTGGTAGCTGCGAGACTAAGCGCAGACGGGTTCAATCCCCGCTGACACATCCGTATGCCAGCACAGATTGACACATAAAATGACATTGTATCACCTGCTTACTGGTGAAGGAAAACATCGTGACTACATGTAAGGTCCTTAATAAACCTTTCAAAAAATGGAGAAAGCCTTTGTCTAACTGTAAAACGAATAAAAGTAGTAACATTACTTCTATTAAGTATTACCATTACTGTTACAGCCTACTAACAGATTGGCAACCGCAGTTTTTATTTCTAGTCATAAACAGTACTACTAAATGTTTGGGTACCAAAGGAAACAATTGATGAAAATGTAATGTATCGAAGAAAGACTAATACCTCTACAGTAATTATAGATTGCACTGAAATAAAAATTGAAAAACCGCAAAATCCAGTTTCACAACAAGCTACTTATTCTAATTACAAATCAGAACACCCTGAAAGTATTGGTAGGAATTTCTGGCTCCGGGTGTGCGATCTTTGTTTCAGATACATTGGTGGATCTGTCAGTTACAGAGAGTTACTTGAAAAGTGTGGTATCATTAATCAAGTTCAAAAAAGGGGACATTAATATCGTTGATCGTGGTTTTAATATACAGAATCTATTTTCTCATATGGATGTTACAGGAAACATGCCACAGTTACTGAAAAAAAGTAATAATCAGTTTGATGCACTCGAATGTAGAAAACTGTCATCTAAACTTATCAATGTTGAACGTGTTATAGGCTTAGGAAAAACATTTCAGATTTTTAGTAATAAGCTATCATCTAATTTGGTAGCTCTTGGAGGAAGGATCATATTTGTGCGCTTCATTCTTTCCAATTTCAATCAAAGAGCCTTTTTCTCTAAAACTTATTCACACAACAGATATTATATGATATAGCTATTTGGCAAAGGTTTTCTGTAAGGTAAAGGCAACCAATTATTGTATCTCAAGAGCCATTCTCCAGTTTGGGTTGCTCGAATTCAATCAGGAATCTAGATGTGTCATACCCATTATCTTGTTTGTGTTTATTTCATGTTTGAAAATGTTGGCCACAATTTATGTCGGTCGAACTTAGTATTTAATTTGTATTTCATAAATGCTATTTTTATATCTATGGCCATCTCAATGAATGAAATAAATTACTTACAGATGTCGTCCATGAATGAAGTTTGTGAAGTTTGCTGGGACAATGCTCGAGATTTGAGCTTACATGTACCAGAACGGCCACAAGAAAACCCTAAAATATTGTGTTGTCCAATATAAGAATTTCCGCTGTCATGCAATATATACACTAGAGGTATCCCAAGAGAGAATAGATGGTTTAAAACAAAAACAAACATGATTGGGCGGGATGCAATCAGAAGTTATTGCTGTAACTGAATTGTAGGTTTAAGAACAGTGCAATGCTACTCACATAATGATTTCTTCTATTTACGCGAACACTACACATTTAAATAATACTACTTTTTACGGATTTTATCGCGTATATTTAACTTTTTAAATACCCGACGTTTCGAGAGCTTTACAGCACCCATGGTCACGGGGGGGACTGAGATGTTCAACGTCCAGATGTCATAGTTAACCGCGGTTACCATAGATTAAAATTTAACTTTTGTTCCGATCTACACAGTATGAACTTATGGTATCTTGGAGTCTTGCAGTTGTATGATTGGGTTGGGATTTAATTTTATTTATTACAGGATCTCAAGCAGATGGTAGCACCCAGCCATCTTCTCTATTGAAATTAGGATGTTTTTTGATTTCAATAGCCTCGCGAATCATTTGTGGTCTATCATATCTGATGTCCTGTACGTGTTCACAGACTGTAGAATTCCCGGAGCGTTGATTATTCACATCAGCTATATGTTATTTAACGCGGGTTTTGATTGATCTTTTAGTTTGTCCTATGTAGGAGAGACCACATTCACAATCAAGCTTGTACACTCCTGCATCTTGCAGAGGGACGTTACACTTGACTGATGGTAAAAACTGACCAATCTTCTTCGGCGGCTTGAAGTATGTTTTGATGGAAGCGTGCTTCAAGATGTAGACAATCTTGTCAGTGACTCCTCTAACATATGGCAGTAGAGCAGGTACACGCTCGATTGTGGCCGGCTTCACTCGTTTACTGTGACGCAGGCGCGGGAAGCTTGTTGTCATGCAAAACTTGCTTGACATGGTGGAACTCGGCAGCCAGGTGCCTACTGTCACAGATCCCTCGTGCTCTCTGAAACAAAGATTTACCCACGGTAGCTAGCTGTAAAGGATGGTGGTGAGAATCACCGTTTACAATATTTATCTGTATGGGTCATTTTTCCATACACAGTATGGCACAAGGTTTTATCAGGATTCCGAATTATTAACACATCTAGAAAAGCTAAAGAATTGTTTGCCTCTAACTCCATTTTGAACTGAATTCTGGGTGCTACCACCTGCTTGGGATCCTATAATAAATAAAATTAAATCCCAAACCAAGCATACAACTGAGAGACTCCAAGATACCATAAGTTCACACTGTATAGATCGGAACAAAACTTAAATTTTAATCTATGATAACCACGGTTAACTATGACATCTGGACGTTGAATATCTCAGTCCCTCCCGTGACCATGGGTGCTGTAAAGCTCTCGAAACGTCGGCTATTTTAAAAGTTAAATATACGCGATAAACTCCGTAAAAACCAGTATTATTTCAATGCTACTCACATGTTATTATTATTTGGTACCTACGCAATGCTCGCCATGAGGTTATTACCAGGCCTGCCCCCTTCTTAGATGAAGTTTTATATAGAATTCATCAATTATAAGTACAATAAAATAAATGAACTTAAAAAAACAAAATATTTTTTATTTACCTTCACTCAAAACCCCATCATAACTTCATCATTATCAAATTGTTGCAGTCCGCTGCTGAATATAGGTATCTCCTAATTCACAACGCTGAGTAGATACCGATCCTCATCTCAATCTACCTACTTAATGGTAGAAACACGCTGTAGCTATAACTTAGTTGTAGCATGAATGAGTCTGCTCGACCGGGGAAGAACCACGCTTTCCCAGAATACCAGTGTAAAATAGCAGCTTAATAGTACTGTGTTTCGTATGGTGAGTGTTGAGATCCGGAGACCCCTTTTTTACTGGAAACGAGGCTTTCGATCCTAGTCCTCAGAGGTCACAACGCATCTGAATTTTGATTCTAAATCGAGGATAAATGTAGATGTCTATGGGCCACAGCATCCACTGACCACCAGGTGTCCTGTCTATTCGATTACAGAGTACAGAGTAGCGAAAAGCAATATATTACTTTATCACAAAAACAATGTTTATTTGCCTATAGGTAACGATCTACATAGATACACTAGGAGAGGTTTTGGCCTTCGACGGAAAGTCGCTCCTGTTTTATTGCTTGAATAATGGTTTGAAGTAGATTTTGATTCGTAAAAGTGATGCGATGTTGTGAATTGTCTGCGCGTGTGAACTATTAGGGAAAACGACAAAACAGGTGGTTTGATGTTGATATAATCTACCAAAAACTGTGACGCATATTGTGAAAAAAAAATATAAAAATGAAAATTACGAAAGAAATGATAGGCTCAGAAGGGCTAGAACCCAAAGCCAGTTAAATAAAAAAATTGGAACACTATTATATTATATTATATATTGGTCTTTGGTCTATGTAGATAATCTTAAAAATTAAAACTGGTTATAACTTTTATCTCCCAAGTTCTAAACATCTAAGAATTTAAAAGGCGTTTTTCTATCCTACTAAATACTAATTAAACAATAATTATACCAAAACACGAAATTTTATTAGCGGTACGAAACTCCCATACAAGCCTGCCATTCCCCTTTAATGATAAAGGTCGTATATTTTTAATATGGAAATAGGAATAGAGTTCTAGTTCTGCAAAAAAAAAAAAAAAAACAAGAACCACTTTTTATTTGCCTGTAGTTTCTTTTTGCTTTTGTTTGATTTTTAATTCAATAAGGAGGAGGTAATTTCTACTGTAGGGTTTTTTTTGTTTGATGATTCTTTTCTTATTTGAAAGTTGGTACTTCTGCGGTCCCATATATATATATTTGATCAAGATATGATCAGTAGTTTTTGAGTTATCCTTAATAATGCGTATTTAATTGTCTTCGAATACAATAACGGTGTTCTCATTATATATATATATATATATTAAATTCGGTTATACACATTTTTTAATTTCACTACTTGTTTGCTTTGCTGTCAGTATCACAAAATAAAATTCTAAAAGCTAAATACTAAACAATCCTTTATTAGTTCAAACAATAAATCTTTCGTGGAACGACACAATTATAAAAGGAAATGTCTATGAGTGACAAGTGAAGGGTCTGTAATAACTTGGCGAGAATAGCTGGCAATTGTTTCAAGAGCCACTAAATGTAATTATGATTTGCCTCTTTATTTATGTGCAGTTGTATTAAATTGTTAGGTGCCTACTGTATTTTTTGGTAAAATGTTGAGTGTGGGGTTAAAGTAATCAAAATTTTGGATTATATAATTAAAAGTGCTAAACGTTATATTATATTGAATAAAAGATTAGTTCTATTACTCAAACAAAATTACGTGCTCAAACAATAGACTCCTTTAAAAACCAAGTTAAAAAACATTATCTTTCCTTCTAAATCATCCCTCCTCCTTTTATCTATTCCTGTCGTTTTATGATCACTAGTCTGTCAATTAAGTAAATTCCGGCATGTTTATTAAATTTCTTTTATATTTATAGATTACAATATTATTTATAGTGCACTCTACCCATTACTTAACTTTCACTTATTTTTATTTCCTATTTAGGTTGTCTGGAAGAAATTGCTGCATAGCAATAAGACCGCCTTTTGTTTTTCTCTTTGTTTGTTTCTTGTTATGATGTATTTTTTAGTGTTCAATAAAGGGTATTGTATTGTATTGTATATTATAGTTCTACTTATTCATATATCTCGCAACAAAGATGATAATGTTGCGCGTCTAGTGCGATCGGGGAAGTATTGAATTTGGCGAGACAAGCGAAGCTTCGGAGCGGAATAAAGTGAATTAGTGTGATTAATTATTAGTCTTTTAAGTTTTAATTAGTGTAAAGTGAATTAAAGAGTTAATTTTGGTAATTCTATCGGCAATTTTTACTGTCACGAACTTCAAGCTCGTAACAATAATTTAACTGCTTAGTTTACTGTAGGATAGAGCACCTAAAATATTAAGCTTTTTATCGCCGATTCTCTTGCGCCGCGTGGCGTAGTAAGTAGTAGAATCTTACACTCACACCACACGGTCTATTCTACTACTGAATACCATCCCGTAGGTTACGTAGAAGCAACAGGGGGAAATTGAAACAAATGAGTGGCAGCATTTTTCATATTACGACTCAAAGAAAACTGCGGTTGCGAACCTGTGTGTTAAGCGTAGCAGCTATGGCAAATATAGCAATATTTTGAGGTGATCTGAGATGTGCCAATGTTCAGCAGTAAATTTTAAAGGCAATATTGAATTAATTATCAAATCAATCAATCAATCTTTTACTATTGTGTAATCTTAGCGCATTTATTGATGTTGAAAGCTTGAGCGTAGCTAGCAAGGATCTGGCTAGGAGCGATAATATGTCAATCTCATTGTTGCCTTGTTGTAGCGGTTTCGATGCGTTTGGTCTCTCCCTTTGTGCTAATCTATTAAAATATGGAAATTTACGAGGAGACTCAATAATTTAGGGAGCTGATAACATCTCTAATAGGGATATAAATAGCAAAACGAAAGTATCTGATACAGCCAAACGGATCAACTAGTTGAACAATTTATAGAGGTGGTAATTTAGGTGAAATAACCGACAACTAATGAGTATTTCAAGACCATAATAGAGCTATTTAATGGCATATATGCTAATGAAATGATGACATGTGTAGGTAGTTGATAAATGTAGACTGTTTTCTGGTAATTGAAGAAGGTCTATTTTCAGCATTTGACTTTCGATGAATTACAATGATGATAATACATACCAAGCAAACGGTACAAGATTATTATTACTAGATACAAGATAATTATTACTATAAATGGAAGTTAATCATAAGAACTATCATTCAATATTTATATTTATAATAAGAATCAATTTTCGCAAGTATGAAAGATCATCACTTGAGAACGGCTGTACCGAATCGATTATATTTTTGTGTGTGTTTGAGTGGGTCATTAAATAGTATAGTTTCACAACTAGACCTGGTAGGTTGCGCTATTGTCGAGATTTAGAAATCGACTCTATCATATAAAACTATGAAGTTTCTGAGAGTAAACTATTCATTCCTTGCAATATTAGAGGCAATTGTGCACTGCAAACACTAGATTGCGATTATTATTATATTGGTATTATTTAAATTGATATATATTCTTCATGCGCGTATCAATTTAATTTTCATTTTTAAATTTTATACAAGGCAATATGTAGATTTTCTTTTTAATTAAAATCAGACTAAAATTTTTCTTCTCAATTTAAATGCTGATTTATAACATGCTCTACTGTGAAGGAACACATTTGCAGGAAACCTGTATGCCTGTGAAAATTAGAAAGATTTTGAAGATATGTAGTCCTCCAACGCGCAACACAACGAGTTTTAGGCGCATGTTGCATGTTGGAGCATTGTTTCGGCTTCTCTTGGAATATTATACGAAGTTTTTTTCTACCTTACATTTTATTTCAATATGAAAGTTGTGAAATACACAAATCAAATACGGCGAGTAGCGTCAAATATAAAATTTCCAATCCGTCTGCTAAACGTAGCTCATATAATGTAAAATTTGCCCCCTGCATAAGTAGACTGTCCGAGATAAATCTAGAGATATAAATTTAAATCCCCCTCTTCTTGAACTGAGACAATCATAAAAATATAGTAGTATTATGCCGCTATTTTTTTCAACAGCCACAGTTCATTTGCAACATGGCTTTACCACATTATTATCGGTGTGTAAAGATTATAAATTTTTACCCTTGATCTATTTATAACTGATTAACAAAAAAATAGAGCCTTATCACAATGATGCGGTGAGATGAAACCGCTCGGTTCTTGTAATTAGTAAAATGAATAATTTAAAATAAATATTGTGAAACAATTACAAGTGTTGATTCAAATCACAAAAATAGAACCTTGTCACCTGATATTAAATTAGCGTTGCCTTTCTATACAAGTGGTTATAAGTCAAAATACATGAATTTATACTAATACATAAGGTATAGATCAGATTAAGTTTTTGCTTTGGAAAGAGATGTTCTCAGAAATTGCTATCACTAGGTAACCACTGCCACTCCAACCTATAAGGAGCTCTAAAATCAAGTGGATTCATCAGTAAGAGGCTGCCACTCGAGAAAATTTCTTTCAATTCGATTTTCGTTTCTTCGAGCTATATGGCTGGCTATACATTATCTTACTGCAGATATCTTCGCTACTAATCTTATCAGGCAAATAAACCTCAAACTTTGTCTACTTTGAAGGAAATTGAAAATTGAAAATTGACCCCCAGCAAGAACTAATCTCTCTATAGTTACTCGAATATGGTATGTGTAATAAATACATATGATTGTTTCCAGAATCCATTAATAGTAATAGAAGGTTGGGACGTACTTTGCGGTCGTCTAAATCACACTTTTACTGTAATATAAAACGTGGTTGTTAGATCACATCTAAATTGGATTAATACCCAATATAAACTAATGTAAATAGATAATAAGCCTTATTATAAATTCAATAATTAGAATGTTTTAAAAAAAGTAGTCATCAATATTAAAACCTCTTATAAAATTTAATAAAATATTGTCATCATCATCATAAAAGACCTTCATAAGTACAATGCTGAACATTGTCCTTCCTCAATGTATGCCATGAAGCACGATCCTGATTTACCAAGTCCTACCGAGGATATTTTTGCCATAGTTGCTACGCTTTGGGAGCGGGCAGGCAACCGAACGATTTTTTACATTAATTGTATAGTTGTAGCATGAATGGGTCGGCTCGACCGGGGAAGGACCACGCTCTCACATAATACCAGCGTCAAATAGCAGCTTAATACCGCTGTGTTTCGAATGGTGAGTGTAGATAACTGGAGACGCTTTTTACTGGAAAAAAGGCATTCCATCTTAGTCGTCAAGGCTGACAACGCATCTTCATTTTGATTCGCAAACGAGGATGGATGTAAATGTCTATGGGTCACAGCAACCACTTATTATCAGGTGGACTGTGTGCTCGCTTGTCATCCTTTTCTTATAAAAAACCGCAATGTGTATAAAATATAAGTATAAAATATGTGCAACAAAATTCTTAATAAATTAATTTAAGGAAACATTTTATATTATTGAACCAATTAGTAAGAAATTATTAGTGGTATTTCATTATAAGTTCATTTAATGCGGTCGCAGGTGTTTGTAAACCTAAAATATATATAGAATATAATTATATAATATTATATAATTATTTTGAGTTGATATCTTGTTCTATTTTAAAGAAGACATTGTAAGAAAACTTGTCTCATAAAATATTATCATCTTCTTCTTCTTCACTAACCTGGGTTTAAGCCTCTCTCGTTGATGGGGGGTTGCTTCAACACCAAGATTAATAGGTGGATTGGTTATTGAAGAACTGAATCCTGACGTCTTGTACCTTTGATGCTGACCTGAGAATAGGAATACGCCTGACTTAAACTAGCCATACCGCCATGAATTAAAAGTCTTTAGACTTTTTGTTATATCTTATATGGTTATAATATTAACATTCAAAATATACGTGCCTTATACGTGGAAGAGCCATGATGCAACTTTATTATGGTTGTAGCCCGACTGGGTAACGATACGACAAAGGCAGGACCACATTTTCACGGAATACCTACGTAAATCAACCAAATAAATGTTGCTGTGTTTCTTATGGCAAGTATAGAGATACGATATCCTTTTTACAAGAAATTAAGCATTCCATCTTAGTGCCCACGTGTAACGACACTTCAACATTGTAGTTCTTAATCAAGAGTAGATGTAGATGTCCATGGACCACAGCATTAACTTACCATTAGGTGGAGTGTGTGCCCGCTTTTTTTACTCTTATTTCATTAAAAAAATCAAATTCGTTATACTGTCTAGACCGAATCTGCTACTCTATTTAAACGATGCTTCTCGTACATAACTAAAAAAAATAAGTGCTGTAGACATAAACAAAGATTTTTAGTGGTCATTCATATAGCAATACAAAGGCCGTAAAAGTTAAATCATGAATTAATTTAATCGTTTACTATACGCTCGGCATGCCTGTCAATTAGGTTAATTACTGTTTTACTAGTAAATAATCTTTCTACAATCACATAAAAACACGTTTTGAAATTAAAAAATATGACTGATAAATAAAAAATGCGTTTTAATAAAAAATATATCCTGTACGTTATTTTTTTATATAAGAGGGAAAAACAAACTTGCGGCTCACCTTATGGTAAAAGATTGCAAGTTGTTGCAACCACCCATGAACAACTCCAACACCAGGTGAATTACAGGAGCATTTTAAAATGTTTTAAAAAAGAGTAGGCTCTTTCATTGAAGGCACCTAAGTCATATCGGTTCAGAAAATTCGCTGGTGGTAGTCGAATTCACGAGGAAGTTGGATGAGCTAGAAAATTTCTAGTAAATCGCACAGTGGTGTATCGCCAATCATAGATGGTATGGATGGTATCACGAGTTTTGTTGTGATGTGTGATGGCAGAATTTAGCGACTGAAATTAGTCCGAACCATTCCTCTGAGCGATCCCCGTGGTAGATACTGTTAATTTTGTATTGTTAGGATGCGGCAATCAAACACGGGAGTTGAGACAAGACTGTCTTTATTATATACCTGCATGCAAAATATTATAATTTATTTTCAAGATACCTACAATCCCCTTCTTAAGAAATTATGAAGGGTCGAGGTTTAACACTAATCTTTTATAAAACCACAAGTAATAATCTTAATATAATAAAAACATTTTTTAAATAAAAGCATGAAAATTAACAATTTGATTTATAATAATACATGAATTTATTCATATAATTATAACGTGTAACTTAATCATATTAATATAATTTATTAATGCGTAATTTATATAATATTTATTAAAAACAAAATCCAATTAACTTGTAGCTTTCGACTTATTGTTATTGATAAAAAATAATTTATATATATAATTAATAATAAAAAATCAATCCTATAATTAAATAAAATAAAATAAAGTTTTTTGCCTCACATTATTCATAGCTGTCATTTCTGTGGTGCGGAGAAGCCCCATCGATCAGGAGGTCTCACTTCCCTGCCGGAACGTGTACGATAAAAACAGTTAGTGAAAACAGTTGATCCATCAGATTGTTGCAAGTGAGGCGCTCGCAGCTGAGTAAAAGAATTGTAAGGAACCGTTAATGCAACATGAAGTACCAAATAGGGCATGGTCTAAAGTAGGAATAAACGTTTTTCACTTCGGAACAAAATCGTTTGTCCTCATCATAGACTACTATAGTAAATTTGTAGAATTAATAAAAAAATCATTGCTTAAAGTCAGAATTAATTTTTAAAAAAATGAAACAAGTTTTTAGTAGACACGGTATACCCGAAATAGTTATGACCGATAATGGCCCTGAGTTTGCATCTAACACTTTTCGCGAATTCTCACATGATTGGAAATTCCAGCATGTGACGTCATCGCCGAGATATCCTCAATCTAACGGCCAGGTCGAGCGTGCCATACAAACAATTAAAAATATGATGAGAAAAACGGCTTATGATCAGGCGGAGTTCCCATTAGCGCTCCTTGAATATCTAAATACACCAATCAGTAAGGAACTCGCTAGTCCAGCGGAGTTGTTATATAATAGAAAACTCCGCAGTATACTTCCGTGTTCTCCAAATTTATTGTTACCAAAAATTAATACGGACGTAATAAATAAATTAAAACGCCGTCAACAAAAGCAAAAAATGTATTACGATAAAGGTGCTAGAAAATTAAAAACACTAATAATTGGACAAAAAGTTAAAGTTCGAATTAACAAAACATGGGTACCAGGTTTTATTAAAAGTATTGTAGGTCCTAGGTCATATTTAATAAGCATGGCAACGGGTGGTGTATTAAGACGAAATAGGAAGCATATCATAGTTGATTCGAACCAGAGAATCGATGAATCATCTAATCTACGCACACAGTACGATGATATCGCCGTAAACAATAACAAAACCTCCGCGCACGCGCCCTCCCCGCACGGCTCCAGTACTCAGCTTGAACATTAGAAAATTATTATTTATCTTTAACTTCACCAACCAGTCCTTACCGTAATTGATATTTACCTGATCGGTGGAGTCCTCCTTTACTTCATAAACTCTGCACATCCGCGAATAATGATTCATCCGAT
The DNA here is from genome assembly GCA_907164705.1 of Parnassius apollo. NCBI lineage: Eukaryota > Metazoa > Arthropoda > Insecta > Lepidoptera > Papilionidae > Parnassius > Parnassius apollo. Next base: position 705,608 of record CAJQZP010001152.1, read on the forward strand.
GACATTTACGGCACTGCTGACCATAGGCAGGACAACTGTATTTCTCGTGTGACAAACCGCAGTTCCAACAACTGCGATCGTACCTGGACCGGACGGGACGATGCACTTGCGCGTGCCCACCTTCATCCCGAGGGTGGGTTGAGGACTTAGAGGATCGCGGCATCCGCACACCTCCGCTGCCGGCGCCACGCACTCGCTGCTGGCGCTGGTGGTGCGGGGGCGTGACACGTTGACGGTTCACCCAATTAATTTCTGCGTCACGTTCATCTTGCTCGGAATTAAGTTTTATTTCATGCACGTGGTGGACCGACTTCTCTGACTTTATATTGCTGGCCTGGGCTCGCGACATTTCGGCTACATTGCAAATTTCCACTGCTTTCTTTAACGATAAGTCAGGCTCCCTTAACAGCCTTTCTCTCATACATCCATCTCGTATACCATATATGAGTCTATCTCGTACCAAATCTTGACATAAATCTTTAAATTCGCATCTTGCCGCCATCTTGTTTAATTCGAAAACATATTGCTCAGTTGTCTCCATCTCCCGTTGATCACGAGTGAAAAATATGTGTCGTGTCATCGTCACATTCTTTTGTGGAAGAAAAAATGTATCAAATTTCAAAAATACTTCATTAATCGATTTAAATTCCTTTTTATCATTTTCCAATAATAGTTGTTCGTACACTTCCTGACATTTGTTTCCGATATGTAATAAAATGTTAATTTGTACTTTTTCATCCTTTTTTTTTAATTCACATGCCTCGTAATATATCAAGAATGCTTTTTTCCATTTTTCCCATTCTTTGCATAAATTTCCCGAAGTCACATTTACTAAATTATTTTCGAAAATAAATGGCGGCGGTGGTTGTAATACAGATTCCATTGTCCGGACGATTGATTCAATTGCAGTTACGTTAGAATCTTCAACTTCTTACTAAAATTCACTCTCACTTTTACAGTTCATCCAATTCAATGGAAAGTACTTATATATTATATTATTTGTAAAATTTTTGTACCGACTGCGCCATGTTAATTTTGTATTGTTAGGATGCGGCAATCAAACACGGGAGTTGAGACAAGACTGTCTTTATTATAAACCTGCATGCAAAATATTATAATTTATTTTCAAGATACCTACAGATACGATAGAATATGCAAAGAAATTAATCATATCTTGACAGTGTCATCACTGACACTGTTAAGATTGACACACATCAATCACTTCAAGCCGATCAGAAAGAACAGAATCGTAGACGATTCGGGCAAACAGAAAGACAAAAAGACAAACCTCACATCACATCATCAGCAACCACATCTGGGTCAAGCGTATGCAGTAAATAAGCTTAGTAATTAGTATTGTTTCATATAATTCGATTATAAACAGACGATTGTAGTAAGTTAATATCGAATATTGTAGTAACAAACTTATAACTGTAACTCTGAATAAAAAATATTTTTTGTTGGAGTCTGGATAGGGTAAAATCAAATATTATTTCGTGGAAAAAATATTTTGCAGAAAAATCGGTCGTACGTATTACCGTTTTGATCGGGTGAAAACGAACCAACAAATTTATTGAGGAGCGGACCAACTTTGAGGACGGAGTACCACCTAACCAATATTCCAGAAGGAGTATGAGGAAAACTGCATCACTGTGCGTAGGTCTTTTTCACCGACCTATATTTTCTTACGCTTTTTACATTCCTATTTTGCGTTTGTTTATGTTCTTGTTTTTGGTGGTTAATTAAGTCTAATTACTAGATAAATTCACACTTAGTAATTTTTTATTAGTTAAGTAATTTAAATTATTTTGTTAATTTAATTACAATCGTTTAGTATTTATTTTTTGATTTTATATTACTTTTTACGAATTTGTACTTTTTTTATTTTGTATTGTATTTTGTGAAAAAAAGGAAGAAAGATTGGAAATATAGTGAGAGTTCCCATGGAATTGGTTAAAATTATTCCTAATTTGGACGGCAATACTAGAATTTTATCACTCTTTATAAAAAGTGTGATGACATACTATATTTATTCCGCAGAAACCAGTTTCAAAACAAAAATTTATTCCACGTAATTAGAGAAGAAACAAGTAGATTATCCGGGAAGCTGCGAGTCTAGAGTTGGAGAACGGGATTATATTAATAATTGGGGCGAATTAACAACGTTACTAGGGCAACATTTTGGTATCCCTGAGGCCGGGGAATGTTTGGCTGTGGTACTCGAATATTTAAAATTAAGCCGTGATGAAAGTTACTTCACGGGGTTCCTACTTCTGAGTGGTTTATATAAAATTACCACGAAGGAGATGGCGGGGGTCTATTCGCTCGCTCACTCGACCCCGCCATCTTCTTCTAACCTAACCTGTCCGAGTCGGGATGTCCTAAGTACCGAGCACGTTTCTCTAAAAAAAATCATAAATAAACATTAGTATGGGATATGTTTTTAATTTTTTTTTCAATTTTTTTCAAACGTGCGTTATTTGTAGATTAAGATATAGCAATCACTGTCAAAGATTGTATAATTTTTTTAATTTGCTACAAGATTTTTCGAGGATAATAATAGGATAGTATTATTTTTGAATATAATACATAGTTAATTCTTTTCATTTTGGTATATTCCATAAAAATGAAGATTAAAAAAAACTAATCGAAATCGGATGATTTTTCGATTTTATAGAGCGTTTATGATAACATTAAAAGTCAAAAACTTAAAGTTTAACACTTAAAAAAATGTTATGTACGATTATATTCGAAGAAGTGCGTTTATGATCACATTTAAAGTCATAAAACTATATGAAATCTTGAGGGATAAAATATCTCATTTTTCATATTTTTTTCCATAAATCCGCCTTAAAGAAGAAGATTTAAAAAAAATCATTGAAATCGCATGGTTTTTCGATTTTCTAAAGCCTAAAACTAGGTGACCGCGATAGTATGGTAATCTTACCAAAGTTTTTATATATTTTGTTAATATCAAATTGAAGAAAAATCTCTTTGGGTATATTCTATGTCTCTGAATGGTTTTAATATCAATACATAAAATAAAGGACATTAAGAAGAAGACAAATTTAAAGTAAAATACACTTTCTCGACATTCTTTAATTGTTTTTCTGTCCGCCAAAATAAATGAATATAACGAATAAATTCAATACATTCTGATGTTTTATAACAAAGAAGGGAAAAATACGACTCAAGCCGCGAAAAAAAAATTATGACGTTTATGGATCTAATGCAGTGTCAGAAGAAGTTTTAAGTCCGAAAATTTTATCGTCGCTGCAGCTCGCTCTGGTCGCCGCTCATACGGATAATTCCGATATCATTTTTGAAAAAGTGGTTAGCAGTTACGACATAGCCAAGAAATTGAGGATTGACCACAAAACAGTTTTGACCCCTTTGAAAAAGTCTGGCTATACAAAAAAAGGTCGATATTTGGGGACCACACGAGCTCACTGAAAGAAACCTAATAAATCGTGTACTAATTTGTGATTCCCTATTGAAACGTAATAAAACCGAATTATTTTTGAAAATGTTTATATAGATAAAACAAGAACGTGCGAAAAATATCATGGTCGAAGGTTCGCCAAGCTCTCAAGACTATAGCGAAACCCGGATTACACGCAATAAAGTGATGCTGTGTGTAGGTGGGATTCGAAGGGCATCGTCAATTATGAGCCTTTACCACCGAGCAAAACCATCGATTCGGAACTCTACTGCCAACAACTAATGAGTATTATAATGATTTCTAAAAGTAGATTTTTACACTGCGCACAACACTACACACGAAAAGCCTATCATGTTATTGGGTTATCTCTCTTCTTTCGTGTCAGGTTGCTGTCCCCTCGGGCTATGGAAATGACGGAGTAGGGATTGTACTTGTGCTTGCAAACACACTCTTGCAATATAATCTAGTCATGTGTACATCGCTTATGTCCGTTGAGACTGGCCGGCATAACCGATATTCGGTCTGAAGATTACCGCCGGGAGCGCAACTGCGGGTCTCAACAATAAATTTATTTCCGGTCGTTGAATTGTACTTATTTATTTTAAATTATTATTATAAAATTTAGATAACTATAATAAGCAAACAACACATAATGCTATATTATGTAGTATCTCCGTCAAGTACGGTTATCTCTTATATAAAAATAAGTTGCTAAATGTTTGAGCAGTTTGCCCCCGTCGTCTATCGTCCTATTCGTAAATTTAATCGGCCTTTTTAAGTATAAGGAAAAGTATACTTATATTGATATAATTTTTAAGAAAAAAAAGTATCTGCATTACATTTTTTTATACGATAAGGGTGACAAGCGAGAGCACAGTCCACTAGATGGCATGTGGTTACTGTGGCTCGTAGACATCTACATAATACCTTCGATTACGAATCAGAATGGAGATGCGTGGTCACCCGTGAGGACTAAGATAGAATGCCTCGTTTTCAGAAAAAAGTGTCTCCGGTTCTCTACACTTTCCAAACGAAGCACAGTAGCGTTGAGCTGCTACTTTACGCTGGTATTCTGTGAGAGCGTGGTCCTTCCCCGGTTGAGCCGACCTATTCGTCCCTATGATAGACTGCCTTCTAATGGGGTCTCCTAACACTGCGCTTGCCATTACAAGACTGCCATTTACTCGAAAAACTTTCTTCCTCATTAGTTTTCAGTTCTTCGAGTTTTTTTGATAGCAATTCTCAATAATAAAAACAACGACTATTATTGCACTCAACTAAGGCTAATATCCCCATATGGAAATGATCTATGTAATAGCGCGCCCTACTAAATATTTACTGAGAAGCCTTATGTTTAGCAGTGGACCTTTTTACAGGCTGTAAAAAATGAATAATGGATTTCATTGCGGCTTTTAATCATAAATGGACCTGTTATGGCTTTTTTATAGTCTCCGCATTCTTACGACATAGTCGTCATGTAAAATTTATTGTTATATGTTACTCCCTTTTTATTGCATGTCTAACTTAATATCTCAACATATTTCGAGCGAAGTAGGTAATTGCTAAACTGCCGATAAATCCAAAAATAGGAAGTTAACCGTCAGGTGCGTCGGGGCAATTTAAGAGTTAGTGTTGCCAGCGGGAATTTTACAGGGGTTGCTTGCTAACTTTAAGTAAAGGCTTAATATGCAAAAAAAAACTCTTTTATTAATCGATCATGCAAATCTTTTAATGCTACAGCACATATTCATAATGTGGATATTGACTTATTTCATTCCAGCGTTCCCCAACTTAGGCGTTTACTTTCTAACAATTTCTTTTCTTTTCGATAGGGTACTGTTACTTGCCATGTACTTGTACATATCTCTTTTGACACAATCTTGTTTATTATAAAGTATTATTTAAGTGAAAACTTGTAAATGGCCTTCATTTTTGTTATAATTATATTATTTTTGTAAATTAGCTGTAAGTTTTCCAAGTAAATAATAAATAAATAAATGTATTGTAATAAATCTATCTATCTTGGCGTATTAATAAGCTTTTTAATTTTATTCACTTGTTGTGTTTATACCATAAGAAGTGACAAACAGAAACTGAAAAAGGAAATGAACAGCTGCATGCTTCTGATAACAACTCAAAATAATTAAAACACAGCGGTTGCCAAGCCGCCTGCCAAGCGCAGCAACTATGACAAATTTAGAGAGGATCGTTTCTTTCTATGGTGAAGCCTTTATTCACCAGTGAAAAGTTATTAGGCTGTACTAATTATAATTTTAAGGAATAAATATACACAACATATTTTTGACTGCCTCGTTAGTCCAGTGGTCTTAAACGAGGCTGCTAATAAAGTGGACTTGGTTTCGAAGCCCGGGTTAGACCGAAATGAGTTATTATATTATTTTGTCAAAAATTTCCCGGAAGCAGCCGGGAATCAGGTAGTTTCCGGTGATATCTGTTCTTTGTTCTTTTTTCTTTTTTCTTTGTTCTTTTTTTTTTTAAAAACGTTACCCCTACACTACACTAAGATTTTCTCTTGTATCGTGGGGGCAGTTTACAAACATAAATTGCACAAGGACAAACACCCAGACCCGGAACAACTATATGTAGGCCATACAAATACTTGTTCCGTGCGGGATTCGAACCCGCGACCCCCAGCGCAGCCACTCATTGCTAAGCCACTGCGCCACGGAGTCGTCTGCTTCTGTGGCCTCGGAAAGCATGTGTAGCCGTTAATGTGCCTGATCTCTCTCCGGTAGTGTCAGATTACTGTCATGGCGGAGACTGTAACTGTACTAAGAGAAAGAGAGTGAAAGATTAGAAGGTGCTTGTTCTTGTGTGAATTCTCAAGGACTATAGTCTTGTTCTGCACAGATGGCAGGAAAAGAGGTCTATGTTAAAAAATTGACTCTTGACAGGCTGTAATCGTTGTTTTATGTAATTTTTTTTCGAACATACTTCGGTCACAGCAAAGAAGTGAATTCATGATGACTTTTTTCGTACAAATTAAGCCATTTTCACAACTCTAATATTGAATAAATACATTTAATGTAGCTTCTTTGCTGCGATTTCGTTCATCACTCCGTATCCAATTAAACTTATATTGTAACAAAACTAATTTACAGTTGATTTATATGTACAGAACGAACTCGTGACAAGTAACAACGCAACGAACGCATGAGAACGTCAGAAAATCGGGCCAGCAAATATCCAAAAAATACGCTTTTACAACAAAATCCCAGAATATGTACAAAATTTGTCATTAAACAAGTTTAAATATTTTATTAAAGAAATATTGTACAAAAACGGTTATTGTAATATAAATGAATACATAAATGAAAATAACCCCTGGAAATTAGGTGATCACCACCATGCTGTTTCTATAAAAATTCATTCAAAAATTGCAACAAAAAATTTTTATTGTAAATTTAAATATGTTTTTTTTTTTTTTTTTTTTATAGGATAGGGTGACAAACGTGCACACAGTCCACCTGATGGTAAGTGGTTGCTGTGGCCCATAGACATCTACATCTATCCTCGATTACGAATCAAAATGCAGATGCGTTGTCACCCGTGAGGACTAAGATGGAATGCCTCGTTTCCAGTAAAAAGGGTCTCCGGTTCTCTACACTCACCATACGAAATACAGCAGCATTAAGCTACTATTTCACGCTGGTATTCTGTGAGAGCGTGGTACTTCCCCGGTCGAGCCGACCCATTCGTGCTACAACTATACTACTAATATAACTGCAGCATGGCTCTACCACTCTAAAAAAAAATGTTTAAAAAAAAGTCCCGCTGGGTTTTTTTGTGGTTCTTCCCAGGACAGAGGTTTTGCGAACCAGTAATAAATTAAAAATTGACTCAATAAGTATTATATAAAAATCATCAAAAATTATCGTAATCTTATATAATATATAAATAATATAATAAATATTATACCTACGATTTAAAAAAGATATATTTTTGAACCTTTTGAACACTATTTTCGGTTGTTATTATATCTTTCTCTATATCAACTACTGTAATACTGGCGCTCGCAACTCAACCAGCCTACTGTAATACTGGCGCTCATTATTAACTTTCATCTAGAATCATTTTAAAAAACCTCTTGGAAGTTTTGTCGTATAATTTTTTTTTAAATTAAGGTGAAGTGACATACGAACTTACATCCCACTTGAGGGTAAGTGGCTACTACACCCCATTGCCACTTGCTATCGACTTCAAATGAAGAAAGCCAATGATGCGGTCGTCACCTCTGAGTACTAAAATGGAATGTCTCACAGACTATTATTATACTGACTATCTAAACTACTAAAGATGAAACGGATAGCTGTTTGGCCGAATATCGGATACTCAATATTCGGCCAGTCTTATCGTTGGATAGCCGGATATCCGGCCGCCGGATATTCTGCCGAACATTGCCGAACGGTGCATCGCAAGAAGCGAAAAGTAAAGTAAGTGCAAATTGTTCGCGATCGTGACCTTTATATTTGGTGGGTAGGTATTGCTTGCTACATAATACCCAAATTTATTAAGTTTGCCAAAATCTCTCAGCACCCTGCAGCAATGTGTATAGTAAAAGACTGTTTTCTGAAGCTGGCCTTGTTTATGAAGACAGACGAAACCACTTTTTACCTTTCAATGTAGAGAAATTAGTATTTATTCACCATAATATGCTCTTAGCCACGTAGTACTTTTATTTATTCTGTGCCTTAGGGCAGTGCGAGTACCAATTTTATAAGTTTTAAAATGAAAATTTTGTAATTACTCATTATATTTGTTAAGTGACATAAATGAAGTACATAATAAAGTGTACGCAATAAAGTGATGCTGTGTGTAGGTGGGATTCGAAGGGCATCGTCAATTATGAGCCTTTACCACCGAGCAAAACCATCGATTCGGAACTCTACTGCCAACAACTAATGAGTATTATAATGATTTCTAAAAGTAGATTTTTACACTGCGCACAACACTACACACGAAAAGCCTATCATGTTATTGGGTTATCTCTCTTCTTTCGTGTCAGGTTGCTGTCCCCTCGGGCTATGGAAATGACGGAGTAGGGATTGTACTTGTGCTTGCGAACACACTCTTGCAATATAATCTAGTCATGTGTACATCGCTTATGTCCGTTGAGACTGGCCGGCATAACCGATATTCGGTCTGAAGATTACCGCCGGGAGCGCAACTGCGGGTCTCAACAATAAATTTATTTCCGGTCGTTGAATTGTACTTATTTATTTTAAATTATTATTATAAAATTTAGATAACTATAATAAGCAAGCAACACATAATGCTATATTATGTAGTATCTCCGTCAAGTACGGTTATCTCTTATATAAAAATAAGTTGCTAAATGTTTGAGCAGTTTGCCCCCGTCGTCTATCGTCGTATTCGTCAATTTAATCGGCCTTTTTAAGTATAAGGAAAAGTACACTTATATTGATTTAACTTTTAAGAAAAAAAAGTATCTGCATTACATTTTTTTATACGATAAGAGTGACAAGCGAGAGCACAGTCCACTAGATGGCATGTGGTTACTGTGGCTCGTAGACATCTACATAATACCTTCGATTACGAATCAGAATGGAGATGCGTGGTCACCCGTGAGGACTAAGATAGAATGCCTCGTTTTCAGAAAAAAGTGTCTCCGGTTCTCTACACTTTCCAAACGAAGCACAGTAGCGTTGAGCTGCTACTTTACGCTGGTATTCTGTGAGAGCGTGGTCCTTCCCCGGTTGAGCCGACCTATTCGTCCCTATGATAGACTGCCTTCTAATGGGGTCTCCTAACACTGCGCTTGCCATTACAAGACTGCCATTTACTCGAAAAACTTTCTTCCTCATTAGTTTTCAGTTCTTCGAGTTTTTTTGATAGCAATTCTCAATAATAAAAACAACGACTATTATTGCACTCAACTAAGGCTAATATCCCCATATGGAAATGATCTATGTAATAGCGCACCCTACTAAATATTTACTGAGAAGCCTTATGTTTAGCAGTGGACCTTTTACAGGCTGTAAAAAATGAATAATGGATTTCATTGCGGCTTTTAATCATAAATGGACCTGTTATGGCTTTTTTATAGTCTCCGCATTCTTACGACATAGTCGTCATGTAAAATTTATTGTTATATGTTACTCCCTTTTTATTGCATGTCTAACTTAATATCTCAACATATTTCGAGCGAAGTAGGTAATTGCTAAACTGCCGATAAATCCAAAAATAGGAAGTTAACCGTCAGGTGCGTCGGGGCAATTTAAGAGTTAGTGTTGCCAGCGGGAATTTTACAGGGGTTGCTTGCTAACTTTAAGTAAAGGCTTAATATGCAAAAAAAAACTCTTTTATTAATCGATCATGCAAATCTTTTAATGCTACAGCACATATTCATAATGTGGATATTGACTTATTTCATTCCAGCGTTCCCCAACTTAGGCGTTTACTTTCTAACAATTTCTTTTCTTTTCGATAGGGTACTGTTATTTGCCATGTACTTGTACATATATCTTTTGACACAATCTTGTTTATTATAAAGTATTATTTAAGTGAAAACTTGTAAATGGCCTTCATTTTTGTTATAATTATATTATTTTTGTAAATTAGCTGTAAGTTTTCCAAGTAAATAATAAATAAATAAATGTATTGTAATAAATCTATCTATCTTGGCGTATTAATAAGCTTTTTAATTTTATTCACTTGTTGTGTTTATACCATAAGAAGTGACAAACAGAAACTGAAAAAGGAAATGAACAGCTGCATGCTTCTGATAACAACTCAAAATAATTAAAACACAGCGGTTGCCAAGCCGCCTGCCAAGCGCAGCAACTATGACAAATTTAGAGAGGATCGTTTCTTTCTATGGTGAAGCCTTTATTCACCAGTGAAAAGTTATTAGGCTGTACTAATTATAATTTTAAGGAATAAATATACACAACATATTTTTGACTGCCTCGTTAGTCCAGTGGTCTTAAACGAGGCTGCTAATAAAGTGGACTTGGTTTCGAAGCCCGGGTTAGACCGAAATGAGTTATTATATTATTTTGTCAAAAATTTCCCGGAAGCAGCCGGGAATCAGGTAGTTTCCGGTGATATCTGTTCTTTGTTCTTTTTTCTTTTTTTCTTTGTTCTTTTTTTTTTAAAAACGTTACCCCTACACTACACTAAGATTTTCTCTTGTATCGTGGGGGCAGTTTACAAACATAAATTGCACAAGGACAAACACCCAGACCCGGAACAACTATATGTAGGCCATACAAATACTTGTTCCGTGCGGGATTCGAACCCGCGACCCCCAGCGCAGCCACTCATTGCTAAGCCACTGCGCCACGGAGTCGTCTGCTTCTGTGGCATCGGAAAGCATGTGTAGCCGTTAATGTGCCTGATCTCTCTCCGGTAGTGTCAGATTACTGTCATGGTGGAGACTGTAACTGTACTAAGAGAAAGAGAGTGAAAAATTAGAAGGTGGTTGTTCTTGTGTGAATTCTCAAGGACTATAGTCTTGTTCTGCACAGATGGCAGGAAAAGAGGTCTATGTTAAAAAATTGACTCTTGACAGGCTGTAATCGTTGTTTTATGTAATTTTTTTTCGAACATACTTCGGTCACAGCAAACAAGTGAATTCATGATGACTTTTTTCGTACAAATTAAGCCATTTTCACAACTCTAATATTGAATAAATACATTTAATGTAGCTTCTTTGCTGCGATTTCGTAATCTATCACTCCGTATCCAATTAAACTTATATTGTAACAAAACTAATTTACAGTTGATTTATATGTACAGAACGAACTCGTGACAAGTAACAACGCAACGAACGCATGAGAACGTCAGAAAATCGGGCCAGCAAATATCCAAAAAATACGCTTTTACAACAAAATCCCAGAATATGTACAAAATTTGTCATTAAACAAGTTTAAATATTTTATTAAAGAAATATTGTACAAAAACGGTTATTGTAATATAAATGAATACATAAATGAAAATAACCCCCTGGAAATTAGGTGATCACCACCATGCTGTTTCTATAAAAATTCATTCAAAAATTGCAACAAAAAATTTTTATTGTAAATTTAAATATGTTTTTTTTTTTTTTTTTTATAGGATAGGGTGACAAACGAGCACACAGTCCACCTGATGGTAAGTGGTTGCTGTGGCCCATAGACATCTACATCTATCCTCGATTACGAATCAAAATGCAGATGCGTTGTCACCCGTGAGGACTAAGATGGAATGCCTCGTTTCCAGTAAAAAGGGTCTCCGGTTCTCTACACTCACCATACGAAATACAGCAGCATTAAGCTACTATTTCACGCTGGTATTCTGTGAGAGCGTGGTACTTCCCCGGTCGAGCCGACCCATTCGTGCTACAACTATACTACTAATATAACTGCAGCATGGCTCTACCACTCTAAAAAAAATGTTTAAAAAAAAGTCCCGCTGGGTTTTTTTGTGGTTCTTCCCAGGACAGAGGTTTTGCGAACCAGTAATAAATTAAAAAAAAATGACTCAATAAGTATTATATAAAAATCATCAAAAATTATCGTAATCTTTTTGTACCAAATATTATACCTACGATTTAAAAAAAGATATATTTTTGAACCTTTTGAACACTATTTTCGGTTGTTATTATATCTTTCTCTATATCAACTACTGTAATACTGGCGCTCGCAACTCAACCAGCCTACTGTAATACTGGCGCTCATTATTAACTTTCATCTAGAATCATTTTAAAAACCTCTTGGAAGTTTTGTCGTATAATTTTTTTTTAAATTAAAGTGAAGTGACATACGAACTTACATCCCACTTGAGGGTAAGTGGCTACTACACCCCATTGCCACTTGCTATCGACTTCAAATGAAGAAAGCTACTGATGCAGTCTTCACCTCTGAGTACTAAAATGGAATGTCTCACAGACTATTATTATACTGACTATCTAAACTACTAAAGATGAAACGGATAGCTGTTTGGCCGAATATCGGATACTCAATATTCGGCCAGTCTTATCGTTGGATAGCCGGATATCCGGCCGCCGGATATTCTGCCGAACATTGCCGAACGGTGCATCGCAAGAAGCGAAAAGTAAAGTAAGTGCAAATTGTTCGCGATCGTGACCTTTATATTTGGTGGATAGGTATTGCTTGCTACATAATACCCAAATTTATTAAGTTTGCCAAAATCTCTCAGCACCCTGCAGCAATGTGTATAGTAAAAGACTGTTTTCTGAAGGTGGCCTTGTTTATGAAGATAGACGAAACCACTTTTTACCTTTCAATGTAGAGAAATTAGTATTTATTCACCATAATATGCTCTTAGCCACGTAGTACTTTTATTTATTCTGTGCCTTAGGGCAGTGCGAGTACCAATTTTATAAGTTTTAAAATGAAAATTTTGTAATTACTCATTATATTTGTTAAGTGACATAAATGAAGTACTAAACTAAATTTGATATTTGTGGTTTTTTTAATCCGGTATCCGGACGGATAGCTGTTTGTTATCCGGTATAGTAATCCAGAATAGTAATTTTAGGCCAGATAGGCTGAATACCGGATATTTACCGGATACCCGTTTCATCTCTAATCTATACCCTTCAACCAGGTCACAGCAGTGCAAGGAATAAATACTATTTGGCAGCAGACATGGGTAAGAAGTGGTATCTTAATTAGACGGACTGATAGGTGGAAAAGAGTTATATCAATTAGAATCTCTAAGTAATACGATTACCGTTACAGCCTTTAGTCCACAGTTTAACATAGGCCTCCCCATGGATTGCCTCAAGAGGGGGATATTTTCCATAGTTGTAACGGCTTAAAGGTAATAGATCATAACATTTTCTTGTTGTTTATTACTTGGAAGACGTCGCTGTCCATCTCCTGGTATGTTTTCCTATGTCGCTTTGATGCGGGGTAGTTGGTATTTTCACACCATCGTTACACGGTCAGATCTACAGACCATGGTGGTGTAAGAATATCCACTACCCTATATTAACCCGTGGGAGTCAAAAAGGGCGACGTAATAAAAACTAAATAAATTTATTTTAAGCCACCGTGTGGGAGCGTCCTAAGAGAATCCACTGCCGCATATCATCCCATGGGTACTTAAGAAGATCCGTCTTATGTAATCTGAATTTTTGCTGAATTCTATTTATTCTGATATTCTGAAAATTAAATGTTGAATTGCAAAATTTACTTCGTATTAAAAATTTTAAGTTGTTTCATATTCAGTGTTAATGTTAATTATGTTTCATATATTATACGATACAGACGCTAAAACATTTTTTGGAAACGTTGTCGGTCTGTCTAAATTCTGAAAATTAATTATTACTGTTACGAGCTTGAGGTTCGGGACAATAAAAATTGCCAATAAAATTACCTAAATTAACACTTTAATTTTCTTTACACAAATTAAAACACTAACAATTAATCACACTGATTCAATTTATTCCGCTCCGAATCTTCGCTTGTCTCGCCAAATTCAATACTTCCCCGATCGCACTTTGCAGCGCCTATAAATACACATTAGTACCGAATCATATAGAACATTCAAGTAAATACGCGCACCAATCGACAAAGCGCCGAAAGTTCGAGAGTCAGCTTCCAGAAGCATAGTTCTTCGTTTCGACAACAGACGGCGCTGTCGGTTGAAAGATTAGTGATGTCATTTTCTGGAAAGTTCTCCCCTCGCTCCGTTACCCGACACTAGATGGCGCTAGTTCCAGATGTCAAGTTAGCCGCGCAATATTACAATTCATCACGCTATCTATCATAGGAGCAGGAGAGTAGGCGTAATCTGGCTTTGCAGGCAGGAAGGCTTAAAATTTACGTTATAGTGAGATTAAAAAATCCCATTATTCGATTTTTAGTTGTTCTTACATTATTCTCACCCATTATTTTCTAAATATCATGGTTTTTATTTTAGTGTATCAATCAAATAATTACTATATTAACTAGATGGCGCTGTGGGTATATTTAAACAGAATATAGTTTAATTATACGAGAGTTAAAATATTAGATATATCTGTAAATATACGGTATTTTCAAAACAATATTTACACAACTTAGTAGATTAGTAGATCCGTAAAGATAATATTGATGCAAAGAAGCTGGTTATTTTTTGCTGATCATATTTATATTACTCGCGAAATAGTTCTTTTATACCAAAGTAACATATTAAAATATATTTAAGGTAAGTGTTTTGATATATTGTTTGTTTAATTGTGCCTATCTGTTAAAAAAAGAGTAATATTTGCCTTCAATTAAAAAGTAAATTAACGCCTATATATGGCTCACGGCAGGGAATAGGCTTTAAATTGCTGATGCTAAAAAAGGTTTTCTTGGGCTGGCGTATTGTTTTTTTTTTTGCTTAATATTTAATATTTGGATTTAGTAAGTTATTGATTCATATTATTAATAGCTAAGAAAATTAGATATAAGCTTGTTTTATAACAGAAGTCTTTTTTATTTTACATAATATAAACATAGTTCAATATTTAAATGTTTTGGCCCGTATTGAAGACGTTATTTTTACATACACCGACACGAATGTATTAATTTTGGGTGATTTCAATTTGAATTCTTGTAGCGCTAATGTAAAGACCCAATTTGATTTTTTTTTTGTAATTTTTGTTCGCTCCACCAATTTAAGACAGTGTTAAATAGACGAGGCAGTATGTTGGATCTCGTACTGAGAAATTTAGAGCCCAGTTAATTAAGTGTGTCTCTAAATTTAGACCCTCTGGTAGAAATTTATGAATATCATCCCGCGCTTGATACTATAATCAAGCTTCCACTTGCTTTTTCAAAATTCATTTCTTCTCCTGCTTCGCCAACGTCATCAATTTCCAATACGCAGAGCTACCGCTGTAACTGGCGCAAGGCGGATTTTCATGGTCTGTATGCGGCTTTATCCAAATTAGATTGGTCAGATTTACTTAAAGAGATTGATATTGACTGTGCTGTTCAGTTGTACTACGAGAAATTATACAACTGTATAAATCTCTTTGTACCCGTTTCTTTGCGCACTACCACTAATCACCGATATGTATATCCTAAATGGTATACTGCTGAAATTATAAATAATATTAAAAGTAAATACTATCATCTTAAGAAGTATAAAAAGGAAGGTAAAGAATTCAATAGGCAAATGTTTAATTATTATAGGGAGCAGGTAAAAAAACTAATAGATAGGGAATATACGCAATACCTAAAAACGGTACAACGTAATATTCTTAACTATCCAGTCAAATTTTGGGATTACGTTAAAGACAAAAAATCAGGAGGTAGAAGACGTACGGATACTTATATATATATATATATATATATATATATATATATATATATATATATATATATATATATATATATATACATATATATATAAGTATCCGTACTTACTGAAAGGATACTGAAGTAGAGGGGCAGGCTTGTGCTGATGCCTTTGCAGAATTTTTCAGCTCTGTGTTTCATCCGAATATACCCGTTTTGGATCCTATTAAGGCTGTTCAAGCTGCACTTTTTAACCAGGACATTACGTCCGTATCTATAAACGCCGTCGATACGAGGGATTTGAAAGAGGCTGTGAAACGTCTCAAACCGCGTTCATCCAGTGGGCCTAATGGCATTCCTAGTTTCTTGGCTAAAGATTGTATAGCTGTACTGGAGGGGCCTATCTTGCATCTCTTTAACCTTTCACTAGCTAATGCTAGGTACCCTCAAATTTGGAAACGTTCCAGGGTTACCCCAGTGCCGAAAGTTGATGGGAGTATGAACGTATCAGAATTCAGGCCAATTGCTGTCTTATCAGTGTTTGCCAAAATATTTGACTCTATTCTCAGCAAACATATTAATAATCAGGTTGGTCATTTGTTACACAATAGCCAACACGGTTTCCGTAAGGCTCGTTCTACTACTACGAACTTAATTGCACATGTAGACTACATATATAAGGAGATGGACAGTTATAAACAAGTAGACACGGCATACTTCGATTTCAGGAAGGCCTTCGACCTCGTCGTGACGACAAATTGTTAGAAAAGTTGGCATTTATTGGCTTCACCTCCAAACTCATTCGGTTTTTCGCATGCTTTCTGAATAATCGATGTCAGTATGTGCGGGTGAACGGGTATAATTCCAGCGATTACTTCACGAGATCAGGTGTTAGTCAGGGCAGTACGTTGGGTCCAACCCTCTTCCTGCTCTTTATTAATGATCTGCCTAACACCGTTTGTTTTTCTGAATTTCTCCTCTTTGCTGATGACTTAAAACTCAGTCTGGGTATTGAATATGAATCAGATACCATAAATTTACAAAGAGACATTGATGTTGTGTTGAGTTGGAGCCAAGAAAATATATTACCATTAAATAATAATAAATGCAAAGTAATTACCTTCACTCGAAAACCTAGACCAATTGTAAATGTATATAGCTTACTTGACGCTCCTCTGGAAAGAGTAAATAATATTCTAGACTTGGGCTGTTATTAGATTCCAAATTGGACTTTCATCTTCACATGACAAGTATCTGTAAGAACGCACATAGAAAGTTAGGGTTTCTTATTAGGTCTGGAACACAATTTGACAATGAAGTAGTTGCTAAAATAATGTTTAACGCATTTGTTCGTAGCAAGCTGGAATACGGTGCTGTTGTCTGGGACCCGTTTGAGGACAAGTATGTCCTTATGGTCGAGAAGATACAGCGTAAGTTTGCCCGTTAGTGCTTTCGGAAGCAATACGGGTACTATCCTCATCTGTATCCTTCTTTGTTCGTATCAGGCATGGTTGGTATGGAAACTTTAACTTGAAAATTTAGGAGGGTTATGCTAATGCTGACACATTATCTCTCTATACTCTATCTTAAGATCGATAGTCCGCAAATACTAGAGAATGTACGCATCTTAGTTACTCGTAATATACGACAGGAGTCAGGGCTGCTGCTAGCACCGCGCCGCTGACCTCGTTTGCTAGCGCGCCATGTCGCGCGCACCAGGCGCGGCGAGCACGCGCCTACTATCCGCGCATTACGAATAATTGGCGACATACTTGCTCAGTACGATGATCTTGACTTATTTGCTGATGGATTGAGTACACTTGTAAGTAAATTAAGAAATATTTTAAATGGCATTTTATAAATTTTTATTCTTGACATTGATTATTATAACTACTATTATAATGATGTATACTATATTGTTTGACTATTTTGGTATTTTTGTTTAATTAATTTGACTATTTTCGTTTTATTAATTTGATTATTTTTGTTTTATATTTTTTATTATTTTATTTGTTCTGCAATTATTTCAACTTATTTTTTTATTTTAATTTTAATTTAATGTGATTTATTTGGTAAAATTAATTATAACTTAAAATAGACAATTTTAACTTAATGTATCTAATGTTGCAAGTGTGTTGGATGCTATCATCTGTTAGCTTGTAGGTATCTTATAAATAAATAAATAAATAAATAAATAAATAAATAAATAAATAAATAAGTAAATAAATAAATAAATAAATAAATAAATAAATAAATAAATAAACAAATAAATAAATAAATAAATAAATAAATAAATAAATAAATAAATAAATAATAACATAAACACTCACGCCTGTCACCCATAGGGTAGTCAGACACTACAGACTTCCATTTGGCACGATCCTGACACACCTCTCTCACTTCCTCCACATCCATATACCAACGCATACATGCTCGTCGGTTATGGGTACTTAATTTAGTGGCACAGTTTATACTAGTAAGGCTGCCAACGTTAACCTCTCAATGTTATGAATGAATTTTTTTTTATTTAAATAGTGTAAGTTATGATGTAAAATTAGTGGAGTGAGTAAACAAATATTTATTATTTAATATTATTATTATTTGATAGGACAACTAGTTTTGTCCAAGAAAAACACACACCACGTATTATAGCTGCTTGGTTATACAATTAAAAATCCTTAATATTAATTTGAGTTTTTATAATTTTGTCTAAATTATAAGCACCAGTCTCTCACATAAATTTATGCACGCGTTTAAAAATTTCGCGTTAAAACCAGGTAAATTGAATGGAGATTTGTGGCATCGAAAGTAGGGCTTGCAACATGGAATGATTTGCATATGTTTGAATTAAACGTTTTGACAAGTGTAACAGACAGATGAGTAAGTATGATATATAGTCCTTTTACTTTTTTAATGTCATTTTTTTTAAATTATGATGTCAAGATTCTAACCAATAAGAATGTAAATCTGAGCAGAGTGTCAGCGTCATTTGCAATGATCTGAGTATTTTAGAATAGAAACTAAAATTTTTCTGGCTCTTTATGAATTAATAATTTTTCAAATAAAAGAAGAAGGGACTTCCAATTTGATTGTATATTTGTTATTTTTTAGTTATGGAAACATTGTCCAAATAAATAAGTAACTTTTATAATGAGTTTACTCTTAGTACAGACGCCTAAATATGATAAAATGAACACCTACCTCGTCATATTATTATCTACCTCGACTAAACATGTATCAAGAACACGCATCAATATAGAGACACAATATAATGACGGGCTGAGGGTGGGGCTTTTCAGTCCTTTTTGCTTAACGCTCTACTGAAAAAGTTATTTTAAGACTAATTTCCTTTTTCATTTGTATCACAGATATATTTATTATATCATTAAATAAAAAACAGAGACTACAAATGCCGCCCCATGTATTGTGACAATATCTAATCATAAACAAATTTAAAACAGTTTATGTAGACAACATATTATGAGCATTATTATATTCTCGCTATAAAAAATGCTGCGGCATTTCCTCAGTCACCTCTTACGATGCTATAGAATAAATTGTAGTCATTTTTACACAAAGTAAAAGCCTGATGACTTCAAAGATATAATAATATAATTTTTATATAATAACTTACGAAGTCAATCACTCTCACAGAATCAATCTCACAGAATACCAGCGTGAAATAGCAGCTTAATACTGCTGTGTTTCGTATAGTTAGTGTAGAGAACCGGAGACCCTATTTACAGGAAAAGAGGCATTTCATCTTAGTCCTCATGGGTGACAACGCATTTCCTTAAAGCTGTTAAAAGATCCAGGAACTTGTCACTTATATAAATCGATGAAAATAATAGAAAATTTGATATGTTATAACTGAATATTATAGGATAAATGTGTTATCATCCATTTCCTATACTTATTTATATTCCGAAATATAGTGTAATTTACATTTATCTTGCTTGTTTACTTTAAAATAGAGAAAAAACACTTAAACTGTTACAAGTAGCCACTTTTAACATACAGTTTATTATTTCTTTGCAAATTAAGGGAAAAAAAGAAAGGTTGACCATATATTATTATATGCATTTGCACATTACGAGATTAATGTTCAGCGCCGATAATTAAAGAAATCATTATCTTTTATAAACCTATAAGATTTGCACCAGAATACTGAGTACTTTCAGACTACTTGTACCAGTTATCTACAGTGTTTTGTTCTTATCAATTGAGATATTTTTAATGGTTATAACAGGATATTATACAAAATATGAGTAAAAAAAACAAAATAAAGGTTTATTTTAAGTAATTTTAACAAACATATAATTTGTCATTAATTAAAAACTTAAAAATTATTTTCAACAAAATATGGATAAGTTAATAGTGTATTGCAAGTTAATATTAGTATTAGTATAGTATTGAAACGAGAAATGTTACCCAAAATCAGCCAGAACTTAAGGGGGGATCTCCAGAATATCGTAAGAAAGATTTTCACGGAGCTCCGGGATACAGTCTGTACTCCTTACTTCTACACTCCATATTGTAATTGTAAGTGGTTGCTGTAGCTCATAGACATCTACATATATACTCGATTACAAATTGAAATGTAGATGCGTCGTCACCCGAGAGGACTAATATGAAATGCCTCGTTTCCAGTAAAATGGGTATCCGTTTCTCTATACCCACCTAATTTAAATATTTTTATTTCTATCACTAGTTACGAATTTTGCATTTCATCTTGTAAAGTGTTCATTAGTTTGACGTGAATGATTTCTAAATTGACGCTATTCTTATTCCTTGAGGATTGCTGGTAATAAATCTCGAAATACTACACACATGAATCAATAAAAGAAGCTCGACATTCGAGACTTGAGTAATGAGGTCCATAGAGAGAGTGTACTAACGTAAAAACTGTACATGGAATGTTAGAACTCGTATGTATCTTTTACTGTGTCTTATGTGAATGAAAGAGAAACTCATAAAGTATTCAACAAAATTAAGGATAATAAACAATTTTTTACTGAAAAACTATTAAGTTAGCCAAGTACTTAGAAAATATGACTAATATTTGAGAAATTAACCCTTTAATAAGAAAATAAATGAACTAGTGAAAAAAATTACATAACATCTTCAGTAGCCGTGTCTAAAACATAATATAATAGAAGTAAAGCCCCGACTTCAGAAGCTGCTAATTGGAAATAATATTGTACTTTTCAGTTATTTTAGGTCGGCTTTTATTTTTAATTAAAAAATAATTTTTTCTTCCTTTTAAGTTGACTAAAAATATTTTAAGCTCAACGTAGGTAAGAAATAGAATATCGTCTAAATAGTAACTTTTAAAATATTTTCAGTTATTATTATTTGCGGCTTTATCCAAATTAGATTGGTCAGATTTACATAAAGAGATGCCGTGTAGTGGCGGTTAAGAATATCCACTACCCCATATCTTCCCGTGGGTGTCGTAAGAGGCGACAGAGGGAGACAGGCAGGAGATGGGCAGCAGCATCTTCCTGATAACAGCAACTGTACGACAAAAAAAACTGCGGTTGCCAACCCGCTCGCCAAGCGTGGCAACTATGGCAATATACCCCCCATGAACAATTACACAAATAGACGGCCCCCAGTCCCCGGCGGCCCCGCTATTCCTGGCTACGGTGGCGACCATGGTAACGGCGGGGCAGGGGGTGCTAAGAATCTCCGGTGGAGGTTCGGTTGCCACCTACGACGACTCGACCTGGCAACATTTAACGCACGCACACTGAGGACTGACGAGAAGATCCTGGAGCTGGAAGAAGAGATAGACAAGTTGCGCTGGAGTATTATAGGATTATCCGAGGTCCGAAGAGAGGGGGAGGACACGGTGATTCTCGAATCCGGCAACTTGTTCTATCACCGGGAGGGCGACCATCTGTCCCAAGGAGGTGTCGGATTTATCGTCCACAAGTCTCTCGTCAACAACGTTGTACAGATTGAGAGTGTGTCGACGAGGGTCGCGTACCTGATACTCAGAATCACCAAACGGTATTCGCTGAAGGTCATACAGGTTTACGCACCAACGTCGGCACATTCCGATGAGGAGGTGGAGGAAATGTATGAGGATATTTCCAAAGCCATACATTCCTCCAAAACCCACTACACGGTGTTGATGGGAGACTTCAACGCAAAACTAGGCACAAGAGAAAGCGGTGAGCTGAAGTTAGGGAAATTTGGAGTAGGGCAACGGAACCGAAGGGGCCAGCAGCTGGCCGACTTTATGGAGAAAGAGGGACTCTTTATGATGAACTCTTTCTTCCAGAAGCGGCCCCACAGGAAGTGGACCTGGTCGAGCCCCGACGGTTCGACAAAAAATGAGATTGACTTCATTATGACGACCAGACGCCAACTGTTCAGTGATGTCTCAGTGATCGCAAGGGTGAAAACTGGCAGCGATCACCGAATGGTTAGAGGCACACTGAACCTAAACGTTAAGTTGGAGAGGTCTCGTCTAATGAAGTCAACGCTCCGTCCCCCTCGTGCTCTGATCCAAAATCCCGAAAACTTTCAGCTCGAGTTACACAACCGCTTTAAGTGCCTACAAGATTGCAATGCAGTGGACGATATGAACGACAAGCTCGTGGAAACTGTCCATGCGGTCGGAGCTAAGTTCTGCAAGACCCGCCGCAGAAGAACACAAAAAACTCTCCGATCACACTCTTAATCTCATGGCTGTTAGACGGGAGATGAGGCTGCAATCGTCAACAGATTTGACAGCATACAGGCAACTGAACAGACAGATCTCCAAATGCATGCGGCGAGACTTACGCAACTTTAATACTGCTCGTATTAAAGAAGCGATCGAGCGGAACCAGGGCTCCAAAGTCTTTGCCAGAGATCTGTCTGCCAGAAAGAGCCAACTGTCAAGGCTGAAGACTGAGTGTGGCAGCATCGTTTCCGGGACACCTGAGATTTTGAGTGAGATTGAGAGGTTCTATGGGCAGCTGTACACATCATCGTTGGAGACACACGCAAGTGTGAGTAACGATCCAAGAGCAAGTCTTATCTGACACTATTCCGATGATATCCCGGACGTCAGTCTAAGCGAGATTAGAATGGCTCTCCAGCACCTTAAAAACGGCAGGGCCCCAGGCGAGGATGGAATTACAGCGGAGCTTCTGAAAGCGGGTGGAACACCGGTACTTGAAGTCCTTCAGAAGCTCTTCAATTCCGTCCTCCATGGTGGCACTACTCCAGAGGCGTGGAGCAGAAGTGCGGTGGTCTTGTTCTTTAAGAAAGGCGACAACGCTCTCTTGAAGAACTACAGACCGATTTCCCTTCTGAGCCGCGTCTACGTGCTGTTTTCGAGAGTCATTACGAATCGTCTCGCACGCAGACTCGACGACTTCCAGCCTCCCTAACAAGCCGGTTTCCGAAAAGGCTTCAGTACCATAGACCACATACATACCCTGCGGCAGATTGTACAGAAGACTGAAGAGTACAATTTGCCACTTTGCCTGGCGTATGTGGACTATGAGAAAGCCTTTGATTCCGTCGAAATTTGGGCGGTGCTGCAGTCCCTTCAGCGGTGCCAAGTTGACTGTCGGTATATCGAAGTGCTGAAGTGTTTGTACAGTAGGACTACGATGGCTATCCGAGTACAGAACCAGAGCTCGAAACCTATCCAACTGCAGAGAGGTGTAAGACAGGGTGACGTTATATCCCCGAAACTCTTCACCGCTGCTTTGGAAGACGTTTTCAAGCAACTGGACTGGAAAGGATACGGTATTAACATCAATGGCGAGTACATCACTCACCTTCGATTTGCCGACGATATAGTCCTTATGGCAGAATCGCTGGAGGACTTAAGCACTATGCTCAATGACCTCAATAGTGCCTCCCAACGGATAGGTCTTAAGATGAACATGGACAAAACAAAGATTATGTTTAATGTCCATGTCACACCTATGCCGGTAGTTGTTGGGAGCACTATGCTCGAAGTTGTTGACGAGTACGTTTACCTGGGACAAATAGTCCGACTAGGTAAGTCCAACTTCGACCGAGAGGTCAATCGACGGATTCAACTCGGCTGGGCAGCGTTCGGGAAATTACGACATATCTTGTCGTCAGGTATACCTCAATCTCTGAAAACTAAAGTGTACAACCAGTGCGTGTTGCCAGTGATGACTTACGGATCAGAGACGTGGTCCTTCACTGCTGGCCGTATGAGGACGCTCAAGGTCGCTCAGCGAGCTATGGAGAGGGCTATGCTCGGAGTTTCTCTGCGTGATAGACTCAGAAATGAGGATATCCGCAGTAAAACCAGATTGACCGACATAGCCCAACGGATTAGTAAGCTGAAGTGGCAATGGGCCGGCCATATAGCTCGAAGAACCGATAACCGATGGGGGAAGAAAGGTTCTCGAGTGGCAGCCTCGTACCGGTAGGCGTAGTGTAGGGCGACCCCCCACTAGATGGAGTGACGACCTAGTAAGATATGCAGGAAGTCGATGGATGCAGGTGGCTCAGGACCGTGCTTTGTGGCATTACTTGGGGGAGGCCTATGTTCAGCAGTGGACTTGTGAAGGGCTGTGATGGTGATGATGGTGACATAAAGAGATTGATATTGACTGTGCTGTTCAGTTGTACTACGAGAAATTATACAACTGTATAAATCTCTTTGTACCCGTTTCTTTGCGCACTACCACTAATCACCGATATGTATATCCTAAATGGTATACCGCTGAAATTATAAATAATATTAAAAGTAAATACTATCATCTTAAGAAGTATAAAAAGGAAGGTAAAGAATTCAATAGGCAAATGTTTTAATTATTATAGGGAGCAGGTAAAAAAAACTAATAGATATGGAATATACGCAATACCTAAAAACGGTACAACGTAATATTCTTAACTATCCAGTCAAATTTTGGGATTACGTTAAAGACAAAAAATCAGGAGGTAGAAGACGTACGGATACTTATATATATATATATATATATATATATATATATATATATATATATATATATATATATATATATATATATATATATATATATATATATATACAAATAAATAAGTATCCGTACTTACTGAAAGGATACTGAAGTAGAGGAGCAGGCTTGTGCTGATGCCTTTGCAGAATTTTTCAGCTCTGTGTTTCATCCGAATATACCCGTTTTGGATCCTATTAAGGCTGTTCAAGCTGCACATTTTAACCAGGACATTACGTCCGTATCTATAAACGCCGTCGATACGAGGGATTTGAAAGAGGCTGTGAAACGTCTCAAACCGCGTTCATCCAGTGGGCCTAATGGCATTCCTAGTTTCTTGGCTAAAGATTGTATAGCTGTACTGGAGGGGCCTCTCTTGCATCTCTTTAACCTTTCACTAGCTAATGCTAGGTACCCTCAAATTTGGAAACGTTCCAGGGTTACCCCAGTGCCGAAAGTTGATGGGAGTATGAACGTATCAGAATTCAGGCCAATTGCTGTCTTATCAGTGTTTGCCAAAATATTTGGGTCTATTCTCAGCAAACATATTAATAATCAGGTTGGTCATTTGTTACACAATAGCCAACACGGTTTCCGTAAGGCTCGTTCTACTACTACAAACTTAATTGCACATGTAGACTACATATATAAGGATATGGACAGTTATAAACAAGTAGACACGGCATACTTCGATTTCAGGAAGGCCTTCGACCTCGTCGTGACGACAAATTGTTAGAAAAGTTGGCA
Source organism: Parnassius apollo (assembly GCA_907164705.1). Lineage (NCBI taxonomy): Eukaryota > Metazoa > Arthropoda > Insecta > Lepidoptera > Papilionidae > Parnassius > Parnassius apollo. Next base: position 731,020 of record CAJQZP010001152.1, read on the forward strand.
TTTATTGGCTTCACCTTCAAACTCATTCGGTTTTTCGCATGCTTTCTGAATAATCGATGTCAGTATGTGCGGGTGAACGGGTATAATTCCAGCGATTACTTCACGAGATCAGGTGTTAGTCAGGGCAGTACGTTGGGTCCAACCCTCTTCCTACTCTTTATTAATGATCTGTCTAACACCGTTTGTTTTTCTGAATTTCTCCTCTTTGCTGATGACTTAAAACTCAGTCTGGGTATTGAATATGAATCAGATACCATAAATTTACAAAGAGACATTGATGTTGTGTTGAGTTGGAGCCAAGAAAATATATTACCATTAAATAATAATAAATGCAAAGTAATTACCTTCACTCGAAAACCTAGACCAATTGTAAATGTATATAGCTTACTTGACGCTCCTCTGGAAAGAGTAAATAATATTCTAGACTTGGGCTGTTATTAGATTCCAAATTGGACTTTCATCTTCACATGACAAGTATGTGTAAGAACGCACATAGAAATTTAGGGTTTGTTATTAGGACTGGAACACAATTTGACAATGAAGTAGTTGCTAAAATAATGTTTAACGCATTTGTTCGTAGCAAGCTGGAATACGGTGCTGTTGTCTGGGACCCGTTTGAGGACAAGTATGTCCTTATGGTCGAGAAGATACAGCGTAAGTTTGCCCGTTGGTGCTTTCGGAAGCAATACGGGTACTATCCTCATCTGTATCCTTCTTTGTTCGTATCAGGCATGGTTGGTATGGAAACTTTAACTTGAAAATTTAGGAGGGTTATGCTAATGCTGACACATTATCTCTCTATACTCTATCTTAAGATCGATAGTCCGCAAATACTAGAGAATGTACGCATCTTAGTTCCCCGTAATATATGACAGGAGTCAGGGCTGCTGCTAGCACCGCGCCGCCGACCTCGTTTGCTAGCGCGCCATGTCGCGCGCACCAGGCGCGGCGAGCACGCGCCTACTATCCGCGCATTACGAATAATTGGCGACATACTTGCTCAGTACGATGATCTTGACTTATTTGCTGATGGATTGAGTACACTTGTAAGTAAATTAAGAAATATTGTAAATGGCATTTTATAAATTTTTATTCTTGACATTGATTATTATAACTACTATTATAATGATGTATACTATTTTGTTTGACTATTTTGGTCTTTTTTGTTTAATTAATTTGACTATTTTCGTTTTATTAATTTGATTATTTTTGTTTTATATTTTTTATTATTTTATTTGTTCTGCAATTATTTCAACTTATTTTTTTATTTTAATTTTAATTTAATGTGATTTATTTGGTAAAATTAATTATAACTTAAAATAGACAATTTTAACTTAATGTATCTAATGTTGCAAGTGTGTTGGATGCTATCATCTGTTAGCTTGTAGACATGTATCTTATATAATAAATAAATAAATAAATAAATAAATAAATAAGTAAATAAATAAATAAATAATAACATAAACACTCACGCCTGTCACCCATAGTCATTTCCTCAGTCACCTCTTACGATCCTATGGAATAAATTGTAGTCATTTTTACACAAAGTAAAAGCCTGATGACTTCAAAGATATAATAATATAATTTTTATATAATAACTTACGAAGTCAATCACTCTCACAGAATCAATCTCACAGAATACCAGCGTGAAATAGCAGCTTAATACTGCTGTGTTTCGTATAGTTAGTGTAGAGAACCGGAGACCCTATTTACTGGAAAAGAGGCATTTCATCTTAGTCCTCATGGGTGACAACGCATTTCCTTAAAGCTGTTAAAAGATCCAGGAACTTGTCACTTATATAAATCGATGAAAATAATAGAAAATTTGATATGTTATAACTGAATATTATAGGATAAATGTGTTATTATCCATTTCCTATACTTATTTATATTCCGAAATATAGTGTAATTTACATTTATCTTGCTTGTTTACTTTAAAATAGAGAAAAAACACTTAAACTGTTACAAGTAGCCACTTTTAACATACAGTTTATTATTTCTTTGCGAATTAAGGGAAAAAAAGAAAGGTTGAACCATATATTATTATATGCATTTGCACATTACGAGATTAATGTTCAGCGCCGATAATTAAAGAAATCATTATCTTTTATAAACTTATAAGATTTGCACCAGAATACTGAGTACTTTCAGACTACTTGTACCAGTTATCTACAGTGTTTTGTTCTTATCAATTGAGATATTTTTAACGGTTAGAACAGGATATTATACAAAATATGAGTAAAAAAACAAAATAAAGGTTTATTTTAAGTAATTTTAACAAACATATAATTTGTCATTAATTAAAAATTTAAAAATTATTTTCAACAAAATATGGATAAGTTAATAGTGTATTGCAAGTTAATTTAGTATTAGTATAGTATTGAAACGAGAAATGTTACCCAAAATCAGCCAGAACTTAAGGGGGATCTCCAGAATATCGTAAGAAAGATTTTCACGGAGCTCCGGGATACAGTCTGTACTCCTTACTTCTACACCCCATATTGTAATTGTAAGTGATTGCTGTGGCTCATAGACATCTACATCTATACTCCATTACAAATTGAAATGTAGATGCGTCGTCACCCGAGAGGACTAATATGGAATGCCTCGTTTCCAGTAAAATGGGTATCCGTTTCTCTATACCCACCTAATTTAAATATTTTTATTTCTATCACTAGTTACGAATCTTGCATTTCATCTTGTAAAGTGTTCATTAGTTTGACGTGAATGATTTCTAAATTGACGCTATTCTTATTCCTTGAGGATTGCTGGTAATAAATCTCGAAATACTACACACATGAATCAATAAAAGAAGCTCGACATTCGAGACGTGAGTAATGAGGTCCATAGAGAGAGTGTACTAACGTAAAAACTGTACATGGAATGTTAGAACTCGTATGTATCTTTTACTGTGTCTTATGTGAATGAAAGAGAAACTCATAAAGTATTCAACAAAATTAAGGATAATAAACAATTTTTTTACTGAAAAACTATTAAGTTAGCCAAGTACTTAGAAAATAAGACTAATATTTGAGAAATTAACCCTTTAATAGGAAAATAAATGAACTAGTGAAAAAAATTACATAACATCTTCAGTAGCCGTATCTAAAACATAATATAATAGAAGTAAAGCCCCGACTTCAGAAGCTGCTAATTGGAAATATTATTGTACTTTTCAGTTATTTTAGGTCGGCTTTTTATTTTTAATTAAAAAATAATTTTTTCTTCCTTTTAAGTATTGACTAAAAATATTTTAAGCTCAACGTAGGTAAGAAATAGAATATCGTCTAAATAGTAACTTTTAAAATATCTTCAGTTATTATTATTTGCGGCTTTATCCAAATTAGATTGGTCAGATTTACATAAAGAGATTGATATTGACTGTGCTGTTCAGTTGTACTACGAGAAATTATACAACTGTATAAATCTCTTTGTACCCGTTTCTTTGCGCACTACCACTAATCACCGATATGTATATCCTAAATGGTATACCGCTGAAATTATAAATAATATTAAAAGTAAATACTATCATCTTAAGAAGTATAAAAAGGAAGGTAAAGAATTCAATAGGCAAATGTTTTAATTATTATAGGGAGCAGGTAAAAAAACTAATAGATATGGAATATACGCAATACCTAAAAACGGTACAACGTAATATTCTTAACTATCCAGTCAAATTTTGGGATTACGTTAAAGACAAAAAAATCAGGAGGTAGAAGACGTACGGATACTTATATATATATATATATATATATATATATATATATATATATATATATATATATATATACAAATAAATAAGTATCCGTACTTACTGAAAGGATACTGAAGTAGAGGAGCAGGCTTGTGCTGATGCCTTTGCAGAATTTTTCAGCTCTGTGTTTCATCCGAATATACCCGTTTTGGATCCTATTAAGGCTGTTCAAGCTGCACATTTTAACCAGGACATTACGTCCGTATCTATAAACGCCGTCGATACGAGGGATTTGAAAGAGGCTGTGAAACGTCTCAAACCGCGTTCATCCAGTGGGCCTAATGGCATTCCTAGTTTCTTGGCTAAAGATTGTATAGCTGTACTGGAGGGGCCTCTCTTGCATCTCTTTAACCTTTCACTAGCTAATGCTAGGTACCCTCAAATTTGGAAACGTTCCAGGGTTACCCCAGTGCCGAAAGTTGATGGGAGTATGAACGTATCAGAATTCAGGCCAATTGCTGTCTTATCAGTGTTTGCTAAAATATTTGAGTCTATTCTCAGCAAACATATTAATAATCAGGTTGGTCATTTGTTACACAATAGCCAACACGGTTTCCGTAAGGCTCGTTCTACTACTACAAACTTAATTGCACATGTAGACTACATATATAAGGAGATGGACAGTTATAAACAAGTAGACACGGCATACTTCGATTTCAGGAAGGCCTTCGACCTCGTCGTGACGACAAATTGTTAGAAAAGTTGGCATTTATTGGCTTCACCTCCAAACTCATTCGGTTTTTCGCATGCTTTCTGAATAATCGATGTCAGTATGTGCGGGTGAACGGGTATAATTCCAGCGATTACTTCACGAGATCAGGTGTTAGTCAGGGCAGTACGTTGGGTCCAACCCTCTTCCTACTCTTTATTAATGATCTGCCTAACACCGTTTGTTTTTCTGAATTTCTCCTCTTTGCTGATGACTTAAAACTCAGTCTGGGTATTGAATCTGAATCAGATACCATAAATTTACAAAGAGACATTGATGCTGTGTTGAGTTGGAGCCAAGAAAATATATTACCATTAAATAATAATAAATGCAAAGTAATTACCTTCACTCGAAAACCTAGACCAATTGTAAATGTATATAGCTTACTTGACGCTCCTCTGGAAAGAGTAAATAATATTCTAGACTTGGGCTGTTATTAGATTCCAAATTGGACTTTCATCTTCACATGACAAGTATGTGTAAGAACGCACATAGAAATTTAGGGTTTGTTATTAGGACTGGAACACAATTTGACAATGAAGTAGTTGCTAAAATAATGTTTAACGCATTTGTTCGTAGCAAGCTGGAATACGGTGCTGTTGTCTGGGACCCGTTTGAGGACAAGTATGTCCTTATGGTCGAGAAGATACAGCGTAAGTTTGCCCGTTGGTGCTTTCGGAAGCAATACGGGTACTATCCTCATCTGTATCCTTCTTTGTTCGTATCAGGCATGGTTGGTATGGAAACTTTAACTTGAAAATTTAGGAGGGTTATGCTAATGCTGACACATTATCTCTCTATACTCTATCTTAAGATCGATAGTCCGCAAATACTAGAGAATGTACGCATCTTAGTTCCCCGTAATATACGACAGGAGTCAGGGCTGCTGCTAGCACCGCGCCGCCGACCTCGTTTGCTAGCGCGCCATGTCGCGCGCACCAGGCGCGGCGAGCACGCGCCTACTATCCGCGCATTACGAATAATTGGCGACATACTTGCTCAGTACGATGATCTTGACTTATTTGCTGATGGATTGAGTACACTTGTAAGTAAATTAAGAAATATTGTAAATGGCATTTTATAAATTTTTATTCTTGACATTGATTATTATAACTACTATTATAATGATGTATACTATTTTGTTTGACTATTTTGGTCTTTTTTGTTTAATTAATTTGACTATTTTCGTTTTATTAATTTGATTATTTTCGTTTTATATTTTTTATTACTTTATTTGTTCTGCAATTATTTCAACTTATTTTTTTTATTTTAATTTTAATTTAATGTGATTTATTTGGTAAAATTAATTATAAATTAAAATAGACAATTTTAACTTAATGTATCTAATGTTGCAAGTGTGTTGGATGCTATCATCTGTTAGCTTGTAGACATGCATCTTATAAATAAATAAATAAATAAATAAATAAATAAATAAATAAATAAATAAATAAATAAATAAATAAATAAATAAATAATAACATAAACACTCACGCCTGTCACCCATAGTCATTTCCTCAGTCACCTCTTACGATCCTATGGAATAAATTGTAGTCATTTTTACACAAAGTAAAAGCCTGATGACTTCAAAGATATAATAATATAATTTTTATATAATAACTTACGAAGTCAATCACTCTCACAGAATCAATCTCACAGAATACCAGCGTGAAATAGCAGCTTAATACTGCTGTGTTTCGTATAGTTAGTGTAGAGAACCGGAGACCCTATTTACAGGAAAAGAGGCATTCCATCTTAGTCCTCATGGGTGACAACGCATTTCCTTAAAGCTGTTAAAAGATCCAAGAACTTGTCACTTATATAAATCGATGAAAATAATAGAAAATTTGATATGTTATAACTGAATATTATAGGATAAATGTGTTATCATCCATTTCCTATACTTATTTATATTCCGAAATATAGTGTAATTTACATTTATCTTGCTTGTTTACTTTAAAATGGAGAAAAAAACACTTAAACTGTTACAAGTAGCCACTTTTAACGTACATTTTATTATTTCTTTGCAAATTAAGAGAAAAAAAGAAAGGTTGAACCATATATTATTATATGCATTTGCACATTACGAGATTAATGTTCAGCGCCGATAATTAAAGAAATCATTATCTTTTATAAACTTATAAGATTTGCACCAGAATACTGAGTACTTTCAGACAACTTGTACCAGATATCTACAGTGTTTTGTTCTTATCAATTGAAATATTTTTAATGGTTATAACAGGATATTATACAAAATATGAGTAAAAAAAAACAAAATAAAGGTTTATTTTAAGTAATTTTAACAAACATATAATTTGTCATTAATTAAAAACTTAAAAATTATTTTCAACAAAATATGGATAAGTTAATAGTGTATTGCAAGTTAATATTAGTATTAGTATAGTATTGAAACGAGAAATGTTACCCAAAATCAGCCAGAACTTAAGGGGGATCTCCAGAATATCGTAAGAAAGATTTTCACGGAGCTCCGGGATACAGTCTGTACTCCTTACTTCTACACTCCATATTGTAATTGTAAGTGGTTGCTGTAGCTCATAGACATCTACATATATACTCGATTACAAATTGAAATGTAGATGCGTCGTCACCCGAGAGGACTAATATGAAATGCCTCGTTTCCAGTAAAATGGGTCTCCGTTTCTCTATACCCACCTAATTTAAATATTTTTATTTCATTAATTAATTAATCAAAATAAATATTTTCAATACACTAGTTACGAATCTTGCATTTCATCTTGTAAAGTGTTCATTAGTTTGACGTGAATGATTTCTAAATTGACGCTATTCTTATTCCTTGAGGATTGCTGGTAATAAATCTCGAAATACTACACACATGAATCAATAAAAGAAGCTCGACATTCGAGACGTGAGTAATGAGGTCCATAGAGAGAGTGTACTAACGTAAAAACTGTACATGGAATGTTAGAACTCGTATGTATCTTTTACTGTGTCTTATGTGAATGAAAGAGAAACTCATAAAGTATTCAACAAAATTAAGGATAATAAACAATTTTTTACTGAAAAACTATTAAGTTAGCCAAGTACTTAGAAAATATGACTAATATTTGAGAAATTAACCCTTTAATAAGAAAATAAATGAACTAGCGAAAAAAATTACATAACATCTTCAGTAGCCGTATCTAAAACATAATATAATAGAAGTAAAGCCCCGACTTCAGAAGCTGCTAATTGGAAATATTATTGTACTTTTCAGTTATTTTAGGTCGGCTTTTATTTTTAATTAAAAAATAATTTTTTCTTCCTTTTTAAGTTGACTAAAAATATTTTAAGCTCAACGTAGGTAAGAAATAGAATATCGTCTAAATAGTAACTCTTAAAATATTTTCAGTTATTATTATTTGGTAAGTTCTTTGTATTTTTTAATAATTGGTAGTATTAGTTAAAATTAAAATCTTCATCCCCCATTTTACTACCCAGATATAATGTAGAATATTTTCTCCAAAGGTTTATGGGACCACACTAAAGATTAGCCTATTTAATAAAAAAGGTTCATTAAAATCGGTTCACAACATTAATATATACGTGTAACAAACATAAAAAAAACATACAGTTTTAGAGTAGAATTGAATAGTTCCCCCTTTTTTTGAAGTCGGTTAAAAATACTGGCATTTAGCGATAAGAGTAAGAAAGAATTCTTCATCTTCTTTTGTTCATGTTTATGTTTTGGAGTAAGTTATAGCATAGCCTCATAGGTAAATAGCCTACCCAGCAGCGACCCCGATACATTGCAGCGGCACTAGGCGAAACTCAGCAGAACGTGAGCATTGACGTCAACGGATGCAATCGGAGCTCTGCAATATTCCTTTACCTTATTTTAATGTAATAATTAAAAATCATTCTAGATCCAGCATCGATCTGTTTTACTTCTTTTCTAGTAGTAATAATTACATTGTAATTTTTATATTATAATAAAGTCTTTTAAATTAGTTTCGGTTTTTTTTTTTGGGTCCTTCGGCTGCAGTTAACGTAATTAGTGCAATTAAGAGTTATTTATATTTATAACTCTCACTCGCGTCGAAGAACTTTCGATTAATCCTATACCGTGACAGAGAAAGCAGACAGGGACAAATTTATACTTCTATTCGGAAACCAATAATTTTTGATTACTTAGTAGAATATTTTTATGCCGATAGAGAAGCAAACGAGTACACAGTCCACCAAGTGGTAAGTTGACGCTGTGGAAAAATCCAACCAAGGTCTAAGTTGAACTTTTGTTATCAGTAAAAAATTTTAAGGTCGTAGGACTCCTTTTTCACCTGGGATCTAATCTGGGTACGTAGCACCCTCTTACATTTCTGCCGCCTAGCAGTAGAGTGCACTACTTTGTTCCGGTGTGAAGGGTAAAGAGAGCCAGTATAATTACAGGTGGTGATGCCTTCCATCTTAAACCGCAGAGGCGACAACGCATCTGTAGCTTTCTTTGTATGTAGTTGGTTGCACGTCTGCTGTAGCCACTTGCCTTTAGGTGGTGGACTGTAAGTTCATCACTTCAGTTTTATAAAAGAAATTGGAACAATCAACCTATTTTGATGTGATTTACGGCAATAGACGCAATTTTTTTAGCTTATCAAAAAATCCTATTACAAAAAAATCGATTTCAAGGAAAATTGACAGAAAATCTAAGTTCAGCAAGGTTCTTTCAAACGTCGTAAGCCGCTTTTGGATCGGACACTCCTTTACAAAGTTATGAGATGTTTACATATTAACATACATACACACACATGCATATATATATATATATATATACATATATATACATATATAAACACTCACGCCTGTCACCCGGAGGGGTAGGCAGAGACTACAGACTTCCATTTGGCACGATCCTGACACACCTCTCTCGCCTCTTTCACATCCATACACAATTTGCCTTGTAGTGGCGGTTGAGAGGGAGACAGGCAGGAGATGGGCAGCAGCATCTTCCTGATAACAACTGTGATATAATAAAAACTGCGGTTGCCAATCCGCTCGCCAAGCGTGGCAACTATGGCAAATATCCCCCCATGAATAACGATGCAAACAGACGGCCCCCAGTCCTCGGCGGCCCCGCTATTCCTGGCTACGGTGGCGACCATGGTAACGGCGGGGCAGGGGGGTGCTAAGAATCTCTGGTGGAAGTTCGCTTGCCACCTACGACGACTCGACCTGGCACCATATAACGCACGCTCCCTGAGGACTGACGAGAAGATACTGGAGCTGGAAGAAGAGGTAGACAAGTTGCGCTGGCATATTATTGGATTATCCGAGGTCCGAAGAGAGAGGGAGGACACGGCAATCCTCGAGTCCGGCAACTTGTTTTATCACCGGGAGGGCGACCATCTGTTCCTAGGAGGTGTCGGGTTTATCGTCCACAAGTCTCTCGTCAACAACGATGTAAAGATTGGGAGTGTCTCGATGAGGGTCACGTATCTGATACTCAGAATCACCAAACGGTATTCGCTGAAGGTCATACAGGTTTACGCACCAACCTTGGCGCATGAGCACCCGATGAGGAGGTGGAGGAAATGTATGAGGATATTTCCAGAGCCATGCATTCCTGCAAAAGTCACTACACGGTGTTGATGGGAGACTTCAACGCAAAACTAGGCACAAGAGAAAGCGGTGAGCTGAAGGTAGGGAAATTTGGAGTAGGGCAACGAAACCGAAGGGGCCAGCAGCTGGCCGACTTTATGGAGAAAGAGGGATTCTTTATGATGAACTCTTTCTTCCAGAAGCGGCCCCACAGGAAGTAGACTTGGTCGAGCCCCAACGGTTCGACAAAAAATGAGATTGACTTCGTTATGACGACCAGACGCCAACTGTTCAGTGATGTCTCAGTGATCGCAAGGGTGAAAACTGGCAGCAATCACCGAATGGTTAGAGGCACACTGAACCTAAACGTTAAGTTGAGAGGTCTCGTCTAATGAAGTCAACGCTCCGTCCCGCTCGTCTCTAATCCAGAATTCCGAAACCTTTCAGCTCGAGTTTAATAAATAAATATGGTCAAGTTTTCTAAAAAAAGTTTCTATTATTTTTATATGTTTGAATACTGATTCTCATAACACACTTTACGGAAACCAGGTTATTCTTACATGTTGTATATGAACATTTATAAATACAATTATTTACTGGGATTTTTATTGAATAAAAGAAAGCAATAGATACGCGATGACTACACCATTAGCATGACTTTAAACGAAATTACTTTACGGAATTGATATCTAGTTAAAAATATTTTCATTACCTTTCAATGGTGATGTATATTTGAATGCAAAAATTAAACCTTAAATAAAAAGTGAAACCGACTACAGAATAATTCATATTATTTATGTTGACCTTGACTTTTTATTAAAATTTTATTTCGGACCCCACAAGTACCAATATCATTAGTTCGAGTAAACAATAATTAGAATCAATACGAAGACAACATCTAATAAGAAGACATTTTAGATGTTATTATTCTCTAGTGGCTGAATTTTATATGGAAATATAAAAGGGACCACGTTTAAAATACAACCCAAAAATTTAAAATATTTAAAATACAACAAAGTTTAAAATATAAAAAAAAAATATTCATGAAAATTGGCTAAAAATGGAGAAAGATATAGCGTAACATAATAAAAAATACAATAAAACTTTTTTACGTATGAGGAATAAAATATTGCGTAAATAATATGTAAAATTCTGTAGTATTATGTAAACACTCTATAATACCAGCAAAATTGACCGGAGGCTCGTGCTCAGCTGTGGGATGAATATATAACTTTAATATCAAATTTTAAGCCGCCAACAATGAACGCATGCAACAAATGCTTTCTTACTATCAGTTGTATTTTCTCAATCAAGCTGTGCCGAATGATGGCACACTGAGGACCAACGTATATAAGTCTGCTTCATACGTTTGGTTTGCTGACTGTCGTCAAGGCCTGCTATATGGTGGGTGTATAAGAGAATGTATCAACCACTTTGTTTCGTGGGTGACATAAGAGGCAACTTTATGTATATAATCTTGTATTTGCCGGAATACCCCAACCGGTGAAAGTGAGCCGCAGAAATATTGCGACACTGCGATCATCAATCTGTCTGTCTTGTGTGATAGCTAAGAATGGCTTTGTACAATATGGGAGGCTCATTTCCTGCAGTGTACTGTTAACGACTGATAAAGAAGAAGATCAAATGTAGGAACTAGATTGACTGATAGATATCACGGTCCTATGCTTTGTTTTGAATAAAAGTAAATATTCAAAATTGCTTATAAAATGTCCTACCCTTTGGGATAAACTGTTAAAGAACTTAATATTTAAATAATTTATGTGAGCCATAATTGCTTTTTATTACCTAAAATCCGAAGCAGTCACTAAGACACAAAATTTAATGAAGAAATGTAGATGTATATTTTGTAAATATTAGGCAGAAGCACAATTAAGTAATACTGATTACTCGACTTCAAAAAGTTGGAAATTTCTTCATGAGGCAATGCGTACACTTTGAAAAGAAAATCCCAGAAAATACAGGTTTATTGGTTATTCGACCTATTTCTGCTAGTAGGTTGTAGGGGAGATTATTACCGAATAATAATACCATAAAATCCCTGAGCAAAAGTTAACCATTTATGAGAATTTTTTTTATTTATCGAGGAATAATCAATCTTTTTACTGTCGACAATCATGAAAAAAAATTCCAATTTTAACGTCCTGTCCCGTCCTGTCTCGTTCCGTTCCGTCCCGTCTCGTCCCGTCTCATTTTGTCTCGTCTCGTTTCGTCTCGTCTCGTCTCGTCTCGTCTCGTCTTGTCTTATATTATTTTTCGTACCCCACTGTCTACACACTACTATATACGGGGTAAGGGCAAAGAAATGTCCCCCGCGCTACCTTAATGCGTGTTGGCGAACTTATTTATTATGTGTAACTTACTTTCATTTCGATATTTTTATTTTAAATATCTTGTTTATCCACATTTATTTTCTATTTCATGCTGTATTTAGTGTTAAACTACAAAACATTTCGACTTTTTGTCTCCAGTGGCGGTGACCATTCGAAGCTACAGTTTCTTTAGAAACTTTTCCTCGTGTGAAACTCACGGACCGATATTCACAATTAACAACACTAAACAATTTAGAAATAGCTTGGGAGCGATCAACCCAAGACAGAACAACTAATAATTATATTAGTTTTAGTATTCCTATTATAATTCCCACTACTAATAAAACATTGATTTTCGATAAGTTACAATGTTCGATATCCCACAAATGTAAATACGGAAAAACTTTGTGTTTCGGTAGTAGAGCCATGCTACAGCGCCGCTACATGTTAAGCTAAAATATCAACATATTTCAGCGGTGTTTCATATAGTGAGAGACTCTTTTTATTGGAAATGAGACACGCCATCTTAGTCTTTAGAGGTGACAATAAATCTGCTTTTGATTCTTAACCGTGGATAGATGTAAATGTCTACTGACCAAAGAATCCACTTACAAACAGGTGAGCCGTGTGTTCGTTTGTCACATTTATTCTATTTTTTAAAACGGGTAAACTGGGAGGACGTTTGACAATCATACTGAAATTTTGAAAAAAAAATTACAAAACTTGAAATTATAAAAACTATCCAATGGCTAGAGTAATAAGAGCATCACAGAATATAGAAAGTAAGTCATACTTTGTTACGGATACGATAGGAGATCAACAATAAAAACTGCGATATCTATCGCAGCAGGTTTTTGTATAATGGGGACAATTTGAAGACACGGAGGATGGCTTCGTTTAGCCTTCTCGTATGAAATTAAATGTATGTGACAACCTGTCTACAAGAAAAAATTTCGTTTTCATTTAAACAGAATCATTTTTCGAGTGTAAAGTTATAAGCGCCAAGAATTTTTGCTAATAATTGTTTCTCTCAAGATAAAATGATAATATAAAGATAAATAAAAAAAAAACGTTAAATTACCGACGAAACAGTCAAAAACAAATTTGACTGTTTTGTTTATATAGTGGTCATAAACGCGAATGCTGATTATGTAGTCTTGATTTCGCATCGCGGGTCGGACTGAAATGAGTTACTGAGTTAGTAAGAACCAAAGTCTAGTCTATGCAGTTGACGGTGTTTTACCCCCATATCTCGAAAATTACTTAAACCCTTTGGTAATACACCTAATCTCTACCAGTCGAGTCAAACTATACCTATCTTAGTCTCTACCTCTCTCTCTCTCTCTCTCTCTCTCTCTCTCTCGAAGTCCGATAGTGCACCTGCGCTTGCGCGCACACTTGTAAACAATCTTAATCTTATCCAGTTTAGATGGCTAGTCTCCATTACGACTAGCAGCCATGACCGAGATTCGGTCTGGAGGCTGCTGCTACCGAGCAAAAACGCATTTTCTGCTGTGTTACATGCATCCTATTATCTAAGTACCCAAGGGGACTCATCTTCAAATCTACTTTTTTCTATTATTATTTTGCATCAGCCCGTAAAGTGCCTACTGCTTAACACGGGCCTCTCCTAGACTTCTTTGTTTGTAGCTAATTGCAAGTGCAGTAGTCACTCAACATCCAATAGACTGCTATAATGTTTATGTCTTTAAAGGCGGCCTTTCAAATATGACCAATACAAAACTCACATTTATCCTCGATCAAAAATCTAAATCTAGCTGAACGTGAACTTAACGTAACCTGGAATACTTGTAATCCGATTAAAAAGGTTACCGTTTTTTGTCACTCCGAAGAATTACACTAAGCATTTGCGGCCTATTGGTCACTAATGCTTAGTGTTTTCAAGTATTCGTTTCAAGCGTGGGCCCTGCGCCGTCGAAATGATTAATCGAACCTTCTACGTTGAATGTTTTCTTCATTTATAAATGGTATTACGACGCTGAAGCTATATTATGGTTGCAGCATCAATGGGTCCGCTTGACCGTATGAGATGCGTGCTGCCCCCACAATATATCAGCGTAAAATAGCAGCTTCATGATGCTATATTTCGTATGAGTATAAAGAACCGCAGATCATTTTTACTGGAAACTAGGATTTCCATCTAAGTCCTCAGGGATGACAAGGGGTGAGCCACAGCATCCCCTTAGCATCTGATAGACTGTGTGCTCGTTTGTCACCTTATTTTGTAAAAAAGACATGCTGAATTCATTGAACACGCCATAAATTTAAACTTTATTCAAATGAGTAAATTAAATACCGTAGGTACGAAGTACTAAACTAGGGTCTTACGTCTTCTATGAAAAGTAAGACGACTTATACTGAGACCAGACTAAGGCACCTACGTCGTAAAAGTTAACAAAAAACAATATGTTATTAAAATCAGGGTTTTGTAATTGATACTTCTGTAAAAATCGCTTTATCTTGTTTCTTACACCGATCTACCCTTACCGGAATTTTAAATTTTTCTTCTTCTGCAAATCTACAGCCTCATTTTACGATGTGTGATATTGATAGGAATCCGGTTTTGTACGAAATCAGGCATTCGTCACATTTGGTAACATTTAGATTTATCTAAATTTTTATTTATTATACGAAAACGAGGAAATACAATTTACATTTATAGCGGTATATGTAACAGGGCTTGAAAATTAAAACGAGTTCAACTCTATTTTTTATGAATGCCATATTGCATTCACGAACAAATTTCGAAGTCTAGGCGTCAGAGCACTTGGTCGTTCGTTGGTCTTGGGTTCTTTTACCGACCAGATCAGCTGCAATTTATACAGTAACACAAATTTTCAGATTTTAGGACTGCTTTTAATTGTAATTGCTACTATTCTGGTGTACGTGATGATTTATTCTTACCTTTATAAAAATATAACGCGCACCTAGTCGTTAGGACTTGTTGTTAATATAATTACCGCTATTATTAGGTATTTTTCATATTTTTTTTTAATTTTCACAAAAAATTTATCACAGTAGATTAATTTCAAAGGCACCAATGTCGTGTATAAGTTAGAAACTCAGGGTAGCTGAGAGGCTATAAGCACCCGCCGTAATTTTCACAATCCGCAAGCAACCTGGTTTCGATTCCTACTGATACCGATTATATTATTTATTGATAACAATTTAACTCGGCGTTATGCGGGTAGAACAATACAACACTGACGTTGGTGTGGGTCATTTCGATTCTATTTATGACATGAAATTAATGTTTTAATATTTCTATAAAAAAGTTATATTTTAAGGTATAACTTTATAAGATTATTTAGTTATGGCTTTATAACTTTTAAGGAAATGATACATGTAAATATCTTACAATTAAGGTAATAATGTAATTTTTATTTAAAGTTTAACACATTAAATTAACATTTCCTACCCTATTCTTATTTTCCTAAGAAAAAAATATCAGTAGGCATATTTTTAAAAACCTTTCCAGCATTTTATCAGTAATAAAAGGGATGTAGTATTTCAATTCAGACAAGAAAGATTAAACTTCTAGTATTACACCTGGCAATCGAATGGAATGAACGATGAGTTGAAGAGTTGTAAAAGTTGAACCACTTACACAAACACTAACTAACGTCTAGATAATGTACATTATTTGTTATTATAGACGTTGTACGCTCACAGTTATTGATTAGTATGCGTATAATTGCAGTATAAGAATACCCAATATCCTATATCATCTCGTGAGTGTCATACAAAAGCGACAAAGGGAAGCAAATTAGGTGATGGGCAGCAGCGTCTTTCAAATAACGACTAAAAATAAAAAATAAAACTGCGGTTGCCGACCCGCTTACATAGCGTGGCTACTATGGCAAATATTCTGCCTATGAGGCAATCTATGAGGGAGCTTAATAAGTCGTAATTGTGTAACGGTATTCGTATAGTACTGTACTTACAGTATCTGGAATAAAATGTCCAATGAGTTAAGTGTCACTTTGGCCTAGAGGTCAAAAGACGAAACCTTTTTGGATTGGCTGCGTTCGGAAAATGCGACGTATTTTTTTTGTCCAATTTACCTCATAATCTAAAGACAAAAGTGTAAAACTGCATATTCCTTGTGATAACTTATGGAACTAAAACGTGGTCGTCCACTGCTGACCGTATGAGGAAGCTCACAGCGTACGTGGAAAGGGCTATGCTCCAAATTTCTCTGCCGGATATAATTCGTGACGAGGATATCTGCAGAAGAACAGGGGTAATTAACATAGATATAATAATTAGATGTATAATATAGATTGGGAAGAAAAGTTCTCCACTGGAAGACTCGACTGCAAGCGCAGTGTTGGGCGTCTAGAGGACCCTAATAGATGGAGTGAAAATCTTATAAAACGCATAGGTAGCCGATGAATGCAGGTGACTCAGAACTGTCCTTTATGTCATTTTATGGAGGCCTACAATCAGCTGTAGAATTATAGCGGGTTGCAGTAATAGTGATAGTAATAGTGATTATTCTAATAAAAACTTTAAACTTAAAACCAAAATTATCATATAATCGCACTTTCCGCGGTATAGTGCTAAAAACGCTGGCTGTGTGTCCTCGCTGAATGGCTATAATTAACGTTGTGCAGGGAAAAACTAGTACTGTTGTCATAATCAGAGGCGAATATACACGAATATATTTCCCTTAGGAACTTCACCGGATGTGGAACCACCGGACCGACAGTCAACAGCAAACGGCACAAGTATCTATAGTATATATAGTACAACATACAAGATATACTAACCAAGTGTAACACACAAGTATATATAGTAAACAATAATAAATCTAATCTATATTTGGCCATTTACTCAGTTCAACTAATTCTGATGTCACCGCTATAAACTTGGTACTCATGAGAATAAAGTACGTAGTAGCATTTCACAGTAGAGCTAAACCTCCCTTTCTAGAGACAAAAGTCGAGTCTCCTGCCATTGTCTGTGAATATTCCACAAGGCTTTAAAACTTTAGTTTGCCGTCTTAAAATAATACAATTAAAATAATTATATTTCACTTTAAGTATGGTAAATATAATGAACCTAGATCTTCGTATTTCTTGTTTAAGTGTAAAATATAAATAAAATTATGTTTTATCTAGTTAAATACCATTTGCTCTCTTCAATTACATGACATATCACCGTTATCGCTAATCCCAACACTACTACGTACCTACCTACCCCTAAAACAAAGCATCATCAGAAGAAACAGGCTCTGAGATTGCCTTGAGTCATAAATATCATTATTATTTTTCCGACTCTATTATTTTTTTCATTAAACTAATTCACTGCTTGTTATATTAATTAAAATATGAACCGTAAGCCGTTACAATTATTTTATCCCGCCGAACCAAATTAAAAGCTATTTTAAAACTAACAGCTTAAATTTATTTAAGTAAAGCTCCAGTAGCGGAACGGCCTACCTTCGAACCTCGCGGGATAAGATACTAAGAACGTGTTATCCGGCCAATTTGACATAATGGGTTCTTTTTTGCTGTCACTAAAATGTTTATTACTACGATATTTATCAGTATTTTAAATCATTAACAAAAACACGCTCCAATAATTTGATAGTAGCAAAATGTTAAGGTGAGGACCGCATGAGTTCGATTTCGCCACTCGACTATACTATGACGAACCACTACTAACAAAAGCATTTAAAGTTTTTATGCAAGGTTTAACTGGAATTAGCTGTTAATAGCATAGCATTTCTTGTAATATTTCTTTTATTTCCGTATTCACCGGCTCCGCATATATAAATTTAAAGACAGAACTGATTTACGTTGTCTTATAGATTGTAGACATAAAAATAAGTATATTAAAATTACTGTCTTTGTGTCAACGCCTCGACTAGAATGGCATAATTATGTTAGCGGTCTAGACACGGAAATATACGGGCAAATTCAAGTTACAAAATACACACTATTTAAAAATGAATAGTAAAAAATAAAGATACAATAAGAAAACGTGCATCTGAAAACATGCTTTCGTCATTTGGAGGAGAGTTAAAGAGGAATAAATTTGCTCATCAGAGCAAGGAAATAAAGGGCGATCGAGTAAACGATCAGGCATTAAATAAGTGTTTGCGGTTCTTAAGTGCCTTTTGAAGATTTCGTAAACGCTTTGATTCGCTATGGTGTATGAAGTTAAAGTGAAGCGATTGGATGTTAGAATATAATTAATGAATGTTTTATTCAGATTAGTGTCTTTCTAGATCTTCGTGTCAGTTAAAAATACAAATATATGATCACAACACAAAGCTACTAATTTCTCGCAAATGACGTTGCAGTAACATACTATTTATCAAAACATAATTAACAAAAAATAAATTTTAGATGTGGACGGCATCTTACATTTGACATATTTTTTACTATTATAATGCTTGATTAACATCGTACCTGATGGTTAGAGGTGATGTAGCCTAATATTTTATATCAGCTATTATATCTAAAAAATATATCTTCAGCATAATCCATGATGGTTCAATAAAAGATCTAGGGGTTATATTTATATAGAAAGTTAACATTCCACGCTCATAATATATTGATATATGAGACGTTAGGTAAGGAATCACATAAAGATTTGGGACTTGTTCTCAGTAATGCTAAAGAGTTTCGTAAACATAGCGTAATGCGCTTTATATTCAGTGCTCTGTTACACTCGAAATTTTAAATTAGTTGTTGTGTTTGAAGTCCGTATGAAAGCACTTATATTTTTCTTTTGGAAAAGGTTTCAAAGATATTTTTAAAATATATCTGTAAGCGCTTTTATGGATACAATCCATATTTATACCCCACCAAATTTCTCCTCTGAGTTACAACGCAATACAAATACGGCAAGCGTATCAACAATCTACCATGGAGGGCCAAATAACTTGCGGGAAGATAGAGGCTCTAGACCTGAGTGCCGAACCGTGTCAATTTTTGTTCCGAATAACTACTGTCGTAATCACAGACATAATTTTTTGCCGTACATTGGGCTTGCACCGTTGCGCGCGTTTAACTCACCTCATTTGCCCCGTGTCCGCACCGCACTTAATGCTCTCCTGGACACGAATCTTGAGTGTGACCTGTTTGCGGATTATTCGGTAATATTGTCTGAATGCTCGAAGTTTTGTGAGCGAGAAGAATGAATATGCCATCTTCAATTAATGTAATATTTTCAACCGTTTTAATTAAAGTGAAAGTAAATAAATAAGTGATCGCAATAAAATTATATTTAGAAGCCCTGGTTCATTCTCCAACGGGATAAACAAACTATTTAATTGCTATTTTATTTTGATTTACCACGAACTCAACGGTAAAGAAAAATATCGAGATGGAACCTGTATTCTTATATCCGTCAACACCTAATGTATTTGCAAGGCGAACTAATTACTCTATAACCCTGTCAGAAATGATACCTTAGCTCAGTATTGATAGGTAGAAAAGCTGTTACTTTAAAATTTTATATCCCTTACTATTGCAAGCCATGAGGTCTTCTTGGTTCACGGTGATTAAACTGAAATAAAATGGAATATGTATATTTATATTTTCGACGTAAATTAAATTTTCTTCTATAAAACTTCATCTTTTTCAAATTTTTATAAGTAGTTGAGTCACGTTTCAGCTATGCTATTATGGTTGTAGCACAAATGGTTCCCCTCGACCGAAGAAAAACCACGCTTCTACAGAATACCATCATAAAATTTGTGAAACAAGGCAATCTATTGTAGTTCTCTGGGGTGACAACGTATCTGCATTTTTATTCTTAAGAATCGGTAATAGATGTAGATGCATGCGTATGCATATCACGAGGTAAAGCCATGATGCAGTGATATTAGTAGTATAATTGTAGCACGAATGAGTCGGCTCGACCGGGGAAAGACCACGCTCTCACATAATACCAGCGTAAAATAATAGCTTAATGCGGTTGTGTTTCGTATGGTGAGTGTAGGGAACCGGATACCCTTTTTGTCCTCACGCGTGACAACGCATCTGCATTATGATTCAAAATCGAGGATAGATGTAGAAGTCTATGGGCCACAGCAACCATTTACCATCAGGTAGACTGTCTGCTCATTTTTAAACCTGTCCTATAAAAAACATATCTAAGTGCCACAGCATGCATTTACCATCAGGTAGACTATGAGCTCGTTTTTCACCCTTATTCTATAAGAAATCCACTATCGATTCAAAATGAAGTTTTTCTGATTGGAGAAGACGAATGAGTCGCTAACAACGACTTAATATCAGATTTGATTTGACTTAATAATTATACAATATTGCGGTTGCTAACCCACCTGTCTAGCCCAGCAAGTATCCTCTCATTAAGAAAATCTGTGGAGGAGGCCTATGTTCAGCATTAGACTGATAGGCTTTAATGATAATAATATTGCGGTTTAATGGATAGAACATTTAATAAGGATATTCTGAACCATCAAAAAGGCTAAGAAAACTTTTAGGAAAGGCGTTTTAAAATTCATGCGGTTGAATACAAATTAAAATTATTAAACGGAAATTATGGGACATCTCGTCTCGTATACTTAAAAACTTGGACACTAAAATTGATATATGAAATAAATCCAGTGCGTGTTGTCAGTGATGGCATTAGTTGCCTCTTACGACAGCCACGTGATGATATGAGGTAGCGTTTCTATTGCAGTAAAAAACGCTAAATCTTATCACTACAACCGAGGCATAAAAGATATTATTTGGATCCCGCTATTACAGTTCGCGGTCCTTTGTTCAAACGGACTAAGTGTAATCAGCGCGGTAGCACAATGGGATTTCGACACAGAGCATTATAATGGCCTATTTTCTCTTTTATTATTTTTCTTTTCTTCTTTTAATGAGCTTGTTTGATAGTACTCTTTTTCAACTCAGTGATTATTGTGTAAAGGCTGTTTATTTAATTTTAATTTTGTTTTAAAGTAACTTTATTTGGTAACAAATTGTAAGCAAAGTGGAATTTTATGTACTACCCCTTTTCACTTCCCAAATAATAAAAGTGACGATCGGTGTAATTTCTTTGAAGGAAAATTAATTGTGTAAGGTTCAAAATGGAGCTACGCTTTGCAATTATAGATTGGCTGTTCTATGGTTTAACTAGCTATGGTTTGACTAATGATGATGATCCGCTAGCCTGTATGTTCGAAAGGCGACTTTATTCGATTCGCCGGTTGGCTCGCGACTAAAATGGCGGGAATTGCAAATTTTTTTGCTAACTTGCAAATTTTGCTATATTTTCACTTTGAGACAATATTTATGGATAAAATTTACAGGTATTCTTATTGAATGTATAAACTATCAAATAAAATTATTTTTAGTTGCTAGAAATCGTAATAAAATTCATTAATTACCGTTTATAACATAGTAGTAGTAGATACCTCACTTTTAGTCTAACATTACTACTAATTTGAATTCTACATGTTTGTTTTTGGAGAAATCTATATGAAAATGTTTGGAAATATGTATATTTTTATGTTTTATGTGTTTCTATTCGTTACTCATACTAAAATATAAAATTAAAAAAAACGATATTAATTTTTATCTGTATGAATTTCCAAATAATATTTTAAATATATTTTTGTGGGAATTTGAAATAAATACAACGTCAAGTTAATTAAAATATGTTATAAAACTGTTTTTTAGTTACATTTTACACTAAAAATAAATGAGAATTGGAAAAATAACACATTTTTGACCCAACCGCTAAAATGGGCCTTCTCGATTTCGAAATACTTTTGGCACTTACTTTTCACTTTTTATGCCACAAATTATATATCTACGTGTTTGTTTTATTACAAGGAATACACAAAAGTATAAAACTCACCTTTTTATTTCAAAAACACACAGAAAAACGGAGAAATCACTCAGAAATAGCTCACGCACTACTGTTGTAAAAAGCCATTACGTCAGAAAGAATTTTTATGTCTATTTTTAGTTCGAAATTGACAGATTATGGTACCAAATTAAAGAGTATGTCTTTGTTTATGTCTGTATTATATATTTCAGTATAAATTTGTTATAATTTTTAATGAAGAACCTTTTTGTTTTTCGTTTTCGCCCTCATAAATTATGAGTGGTACTAATGTGTACCATTGTCGAGCGGGCGGAGGGCGTTGTGTTAGTCACATTTTTACCTTTGTCGAGCGAACAGAGGCTATGTCAGCTTCTCTTATTTTCGTACTATATTCTAGTTACGAATTTTATCACGTAGAGAATTTCTCGAGCACAGCTCGTTAAGCGGACCAGTAGGCTGGAGTAGCAAATGGCTGGCAAAGTAGCTTATTAACGAATTTCTTTCTTCTTTAAATTCTTTGAGAACTAAGAACGGATACGTTTTAAGGGCTCGTATCGTATCATATAGCGCATTGTTTGGTGACCCTCCACTAGATAGAGTGACGACCTATTGAAACTTTAGAGAAGTTTATGAACGCAGTTGGCTCATGTTGTGTTCAGAAGTAGACTTGTGATGTGTTGTAATGATGATGATGACGATGAGATTATATTAGCTTTGTAGGACCATTTGCATTATCAATATAATATAATATTTTGTGATTATTTATTGATATAAAATAACCTGCAAATCTTATGTATGTTCTGTTATACTTTTAAGGATATAGAACTAAATGATTTTTGGCGCAATTCAAAAAAACTGAAGGTTTCCAATTCAACTGTGTATTTACTTGTATATTTTGAAGCAATTTTGTTTAAAGCAAATAAGGGCAACCCTCCGGTAATGGGGGAGGGAAGTGAAGAATGCTCATAGCATACCACGCAGCCAGCTGCGTAGTTTTATGGAGACTTTTATCCACTAAACTCCACCTTTTTGGGACTGGCTTAAAGGTTTAACTAGAGATCTATTAGCCTTATTGAACGTGGTCCCCTTGGCAGAAATGGGGGCGCAAGTCTTTGAGTGTTGATGAAGAAGATTTTGAGTCTTGCAATTGTTCCTTTTATACTGCTATCGTGGACGTTGAAAATATTGTGTTTTAAATTTTATTCGAGTCATTTATTATATTTCTTTCTATTTGTTTTAATAAATAGACTGTTGTTGGTCCGTGAGGTACCTGGTTCAATTCCGGATCTAATGACCCCAAAATTATTAACTAAAAAAAATACAAACGACAAATACTAAATGCAGGGGTATGCGTCGGCGCTACCAGACCGCACATTTTTGTAATTCATGAAATAAATTTTTAGAACCTAGTCTTCGTACGCACCTTTTGATTAAATATACCATGATTACCTAAGAAAAACCATATATAGCTATTGTTGAAGTTTAGGGTGACGACTGTCATGTCAGTGTGGGATATTTTAGTTACTACACATTTTGTTGTAAAACCTAAAGAAAAATTGAAGACATTTTTAGGAGTATGCAACTAAAAAAAAAAAAACTAAATAAATTTTTATATTAAATAAATTTATTGATTTTCGTTGTCTCTCCTTAAGAGACATTGAAGATAATCCTAATAATATTTTACACGTGGTAGAGCCACGCTTCAGCTATATTATGGTTGAAGCACGAATGGGTCGGCTCGACCAGGAAAAGACCACGCCCTCATATAATACCAGCGTAAAATAGCAGCTCAATACCGCTGTGTTTCGTATGTTGAGTGTAGAGATCCTGAGACCCTTTTTTACTGGAAACGAGGCATTCTATCTAAGTCCTTATGGGTGACAACTCATCTGCATTTGGATTCTTAATCAAGCATAGATGTATATTTCTATGGGCCACAACATCCACTACTATCGGGTGGACTGTGTTCTCGTTTGTCACCCTTATTCTATAAATAAAAATAACAATAATAATAATAGGCACGTATTATCTGAGTACCTATGCATTAAAATTTATATAAACACGTGAAACTGACAGAAATATTGAAAAATAATGTCCCGCGTATGACACCGAAATATTGTTTAATATTTGATTGTGTCAAGCGGTATTTCTGGGCATGTCTACCCAGTGTGACGGAATATATATTACCTTTTCTTCGTAGGTGGTGTGAATACTTTTCTGCCTAAGTGTCTAGAGAGATAAGTACCACCATCTCACCTATTTCTGCCAACAAACAGCAGTGCTTGAACTGTCGTATATCATGTCGTGGATGGTTTCGGAGTGAAAGGTACAGAGAGCCAGTTGCCAGAGCCAATTATCGGTAGTGAGGCTGAGGTTACCTCTGAGGACTAAGGGGATTCCCCCTTAGTCCTCAGAGGTAACAACGTATACGTAGACTACGTATACGTCTTTGAAGATGGTTCCAGATGTCAATGAACTGCAGTAGCCACTTACCATCAGGTGGACTGTAAGTGTACTTTGTCGCTTAAATTTTATATGAGAATTGAGCAAAGAAAGATATACTATATATAGAAACCATTTAATGAAAATTGTTCTTTATCGATGATAAATGTTCTAGGTATTTATGGACCACAGTATTTCCTTACAATTAGGAGGCCTGAGTATTCGTTTTTCACCCGTACTTTAACAAAAATAGTTTTAGGTAATTACTAACAGTAACACTAAATTAATTTCTGGTAGAAAAATCCAACATCTAACCAAAATATCAATTCCGCTTACATGTTAATAGTAATTTGAATTTCGAACAGTGACATTGCCATGCTAGCCACGTCTCGTTTTGTGTGTTTTTTTTTTTTTTTTTTTTTTTTCACTAATTGTGTTTGATACAACAAAGATGTTTAATAAAAGTTTATTATACGGTAGTCGATACGTCCACGGCTTGAACGAATTAACCACTGGACCCGAATAAAACGCAAATGTATGAAGGCTCGTTCAACCAAGTGGAGAATAACGCGCCCGAAGATTTTACTACGTTAATTGAATACACAGACTATACAAAATTCGTAGAAGTCCACTCTATTTCTAGTGCTTGATCGTAGTCGATAAAATATATCGATGAATGAATGAGAAATAAAGGCGTATCGTAAATAAGCTGTAAGACAAAGGAAATAAAGGGATAATGAAGGTAAGGTAGGCTTCCGGTATTTAAATTTTAATTAAAATAAAAGAAGCAGGACATTGTTATGGACTTTTTATTCAAATATACTTATGAAAAATGTCAAATTTTTTGTTAAGTTTAAATTATTTAAATAGGTTTACTGACTTTTATTATGTATCATCTTTCTTAAAATGTGTTTCTTAGAATTTGTTTTGTTCGCTTGTTTTTTTTTATATAAGCAATTCTAATATTTAAATACTTTTCAGCATTGGCTTTCGTTAATTCTTCGACGTGATTCACGTCGTCTTTTTCAAATTTATGGAAATGAATGTCTTCGTACAACGGAAGTTGCAGCAATGTTTCAGTTACTTTCGGCAGAAGAAAGTCTGTAGTGTGATCATTTTTTAGTCTTTTATCCTGAACACCCTTCCTAAATTCAAGTTCGCAGTGCTAACAAATAGCTATGGTATCACTTGAGGGAAGTATCAGTTTTCCCTTGTCTTTATGGGCAATGAGACTGCCTTCATTGGTGTCATTTTCTGTTTCTTTGCATTAGTATTAAAACAGGTAGTATCGAAATATATATGGCGCAGGTTTCGGTTACTGGTTCTAAAAACCGGTTATTGGTTCTTTTTCATCAATCAATCAAGAAATTCTCAATAGTACCACCCAAAATCTGGATGTCGGCGGTGTCACATACCTGTGCCTCGGAAAGTACGTAAAAACGTTGGTCCTGTGGCTGATTTCTCTCCGATTGTGTTGGATTACCAACTGACTGATGAGAGTGAGGTAATTGAGAGTGCACTTATGATTGTGCTTAGTGACCGGATTCATTCGAGTCCTGTGCAGATGACTAGTCTCCGTTGAGTCGAGCCACTGTGACAAAAATTCGGTCTGGAGAACATTATTATATTGGCGGTGTAACGACGTGTAGCGACGGTGCAAGAATATTTACTAACCCATATCATCCCGTGAGTATTGTAAGAGACGATAAAGGTAAACTTAAACCAGAATAAAGCAAACAAGATAATGTGGTTTCCATTCCATCTGCCAAACGGCTTAACTACGGCAATATCTATGTTTAACGGTTTTTTTTTTAAATACAAACATAATATAATAAAACACAGATAAGATAAAAAGAGAATCGAGACGATTTTGCAATTATTGTTGAGACAAATGTTGTTCGTACTTCGTTGTGTTTAATATTTCGTGATATGTTTTGAGAGGCTTATATTGTCACTTTGGTACACTCGGATTTGCATTAAATCTGGCAAAAATCACTCGCATCTGAGTAGAATTTTTAACGAATTTACATAATATCATAAATGTTTTTTTTTATGTCAGGTGTTATTGTATGTTTCTTAACTCTATATGGAGCATTATAGACACAGAAATACTATGATTATATTAAATCATTCACTTATTTGTAGCCAGCCTTTCAAAGTCCCCATAAGCCTCTACTAAAAATTGCCTTACAAGGAAAACTTGACATAGCTGCCACAACCATAGAACGGATATCTGGCGTCCTGAAATACAGGCTTAAAATCTAGCTTAGGTACCCGTCTCCATAAGTATAACATTGATGTATTACACATCAATGTTATACTGTTGGAGACTGGTGTAGTATTATGTATGTTGGAGACTGCTGTATATTACTTTTAATTAGAATAAGACATAAGAAAACATAATTTAAATAAGTAAAAAAATTAATTAACAAACACGAAATAAATATGGATATTGTTTTATATTACGACGTAATATAAATAATATAATGTGACAAATAGATGATATCATCTATGCATGCAAAATGCTGTATAAGCTTCGATCAACCATAACAACGGTTGGTATTGTTGATCGAAGTGTATACGATAAAAAAATGTAAAGGGATTGGATAAAATCGGTTTATAATGTAATGTACAGTAAAAATTATTACTATGTAGCAAATAAATAACAACATAATATATTATAATAAGTTAACAACATGCAATTACAACATATATCATCTTATTGATATATTATATACATATAATATATAAACAATAATGAGTTTTGTAGAATATGTATTGTTACAAAAATATAGATAATATAGTATTAAAATTTGCTTATAAAATGATAGAACAAGAACATTTAAAATGGCATTAAAAAATTAAAAGAAAATAAGTACTTGACTTTTGTCATGTCCAACATGATGAGAATAACCAAGTAATTGACAAAAGTCCAGACTAAAGATATGCAAAGGCTCTGACTACCTCATCATATATATAAAAAAAACACCGTCAGCTCACCTATCATTTTGCTTGTCACTGTGATTTATTATTTTCGCCGTGGCGCAGTGACTTAGCAACGACTTGGAGTGCTGAGAACCGCGGGTTTGAATCCCGCACGGGTCAAGTATTCGTATGCGCCTACAAATAATTGTTCGGTGTATGGATGTTTTTTTTTAATTTATACTTTCTATACCTAGTGTTATGTAATAATAAATAGTATAATGTAATATAACTAGTGTAATGTTTAAAAAAAAGAATGTAAAGGTAACTATTCTAGAAAGTCATTTACTTATACCAATGGTTCCGAAAAAAACCTTTGGTCCTTGGAAAACTCAACAAGAAACCCAGTGGGACTTTTCTTAAATAATTATTTCCAATATTTTAGTTAACATTTAGAAACAGCATTAAAACGATCACCTTAGATGCAGATGATTGGTCACTTCTAAAGAAACGAAATGTTTAGAAGTCACAGACACACATTCTTGGCTTGGGCTTTATAGACTTCGGTCGTGTCGGTTGAGATCACTCCGCTGTCTTTGCTCATGCGCATGAATTATTCTATTAATATATGTCGGCTACTACTTGGTGTTCTGTCTTTGGTGACTGTATTGGTGCCCTCACTGTGCACGAAACATGCTATCCCGAGAGAGATCAGTCTTACTGTGAAGTGTATTGTGCGCTTAATATGGTGTGTAGAGTGTTTTGTGTGTAACTCTCCTTCCTGGCTTCCTGGTAACCGGTATCCGTAAACAGAGTGACATCACAAATTCATCATAAATTAGAGCCGACTCTCGTTATTTCGAGGGACTCTCAAAATATTACGAGTTATCAAGTGTTTGAAATATCAATTGGTTCGAAATGTTTGAGAGAAAATAAATAAAACTTCGTAATATTAAGTGTTGATCAATTGTTATTTATTAACTATTATTCTTTAACAATGATAAAAGTTTAATCTTTCGAATGAACTCTGTTATACTGGTTTGCTCAGATTGCTCAATAACTTTTTTTAAGAGAAAAAGTGCAAGTAATACTTTTTCGTCACTTTCGTTTTTTAGACAGAAGCTTTGTAAGGTATCGAATGAGGCTCTTGCTTCCTTGACTGACACCATTGCCAAAGGTTCTGATGTATCGTCCTCATCTACATCATTGCTTTTTTCATTCGTATCTGTTGCATACACTTGAACAAAGTCAGAAAAAATCACACTGCTGATGTCAACTAGTTTTTTGAATCAATTTTTAGGGGTATTACAGCTATCTATGCCTTATCAATTAGTAAAATAGCTGTCAGAACCGTAATATTCGCAGTTAGCTAAAACAAGCTTAACAATTTCTTTTCGATAGAACGTCTTCTTTCTGCAACTTTGAATTGTCGAGTGTTTACCGCCCATTAGTTCGAATGAATGCGTCGTTTTGTTGCGTAGCAATAATTTTTTCGTTCGAATTACCAAGTGCATAAAAATATATTTATTTAGTTCGAAATATAAAGAGATTTTATAGGGAACTCTTGATAACTTTGAATAATAGAGAGGTTCGAATTATCGTAGGTTTAATTAACGAGAGTCGACTATATCCGAATAAATTAAAAACTAATAGTCCCTTCCAACGTTACAAAACTTATAAAAACAATACAACACGAAATGTTTCAAAATCATAAACACACATTCTGTGCTAGGATTTGTAGACTTTGATCGTAACCGTTGAGTTCACTCTCGTCACTCCATGGTATGAGAAGGATAAAACATAATATAACAAGTATTTAATAATGTTAATGTAAATACACAGAATGAGTTGTGGTTTGGAAATCAGAGCCGTGCAGTGTTGTGGTATTATAAGCCTAAATGTTATTCGCATAAACATCTGTGAACATTTTGAAATTTTTGTAGCGCACATAATTTGTGTTTATTGCATAACTGTATATAAAACACAGATGAATAGCAAACAAAATCTCGTCCAGTTTTCCCTTAAGTTTTAATTAAACAAAAGTGAGCAAAAGTTGCATTCTGCTGGTTATTACCTATGGAATTGAAAATTTTCTTTCACAGGTGGCCGTATAAAGAAGTTTTATTGACTTAGCGAACTATTCACATATCACGTATATGTGAGTAGAGCCACGCTGCAGCTATATTATGATTGTAGCACGAATGGGTCGGTTCGACCGGGGAAGGAACATACTCTCACAGAATACCAGCGTAAAATAGCAGTTTAATACTGCTTTGGTCACATGGTAAGTATAGAGATCCAGAGAACCTTTTTTACTGGAAACGTGGTATTCCATCTTAGTCCTCAGGGGTGACAACATATATGTGTTTTGATTCTTAATCGATGATAAATGTAGCATGTCTATGGGCCATAGCATTCACTTACCATCAGGTGGCATGTGTACTCGTTTGTCACCCTTACTCTATAAAAAAAAAACAATGAAGAGGGCTATATTTGGAGTTACTTGCGTGATGAAATCCGTAGAAAACATTTTCGTAGCAGAACTAGAGTAAACGACATTTGCCAACTTTTCTTTTATTGAATTTTTCAAAACGAGTATTTAATGATTAGCAGACTGATGTGGCAATGGAACGATTATATAGTTCAAAGAAGCAACTGATCTTCTTCTTCTCCTTTTCCTTGCTTTGTCCCTTTATTTGGGGTCAGCTCTCTTTGTTTTTATGCGCCAAGATATTCTATCTTGAGTTGTCTGTATTTCAAGCCATTCCAAATCAAATCAAATCAAATCAAATTCATTTATTTGCATAATAGAGGTATAAGAGTTGTTACAAAAAAATTGAATATGTACACTTTATTATTACCTTGTGAGGTGTGCAAATACTCTACAATATAGTCTACGCATTACTAATTCAATAATGGTGCTTTGAAATAAAATTAAGAATAAGAAGAAAAAAAATATTGTCAATAGTTGAGTCTATAGTGCTAATTGTCATATTAAATACCTTGATGTTTTATATAAACTTGAAATTAAATATTTTTGATAATATGAACAATTAAATTCAAAATGTTGTCATACAAAATTAAAAGTTAAATTATAATTTAATATACTAATCTTAATAAATTGTTACAATGTGTCACATATATCCATATTCCAGATCGGTTTACGCCTGTCAACGTTACCGGTTACGTTTACGGCGTTATCGGTTACGGTTGTCCACCATATGGTTATCGGGCGTCCTCTGCCTTTCTTTTTCTCTGGAGTCACCAAAGATTTCTTCACTGGGTGTTGTTCTTCCACCTCATTACATGCTTGTACCATCGCAAATGATCCTCGACCATCTAGTCTACAATGGGCGTAACTTTAAAGGAGCCTGTGATGTACTTATTGCGCATTTTATCGAGCCTTGTTACGTCTGCTAAACATAGTAGCATTTTCATTTGATTCATGTCTAACTTTTCTTCGTGGATTTTCTTGGCTGCCCACCATTCAGAACGATATGAGATGACAGGTGTTACGGCCGTTTTGTAAACCTTGCTTTTCAGTTGTATTGGCATCCTGCTATAGCAATGTAATCCTGAAAGGATTCTCCAATTTCTTGTTTCTCAACGCGGCTTGTACTTCTTCATTCCACCATAAAGAATCTTTGTTATTGTGCAACCTGCCTCTCGATTTTCCTAGGTTTTTCTTAGCTGAATTTCTGCATAGCTTTTCAAATTTAGACCACATATTCTTCGCAAATATATATTAGTGCCATTTTCATATCTTCGATAAGTATATCGCGTATTTCCTCTAATAATTAGACTCCTTTTTCTGTGTTTAGCAAATACCACTTACTTTTGGGGAATTTGATCATTGTGTGTTTAATTGGTTTAATAAGCGACATACAGCCGACTATAATTATGTGCTGTGAAGTCAAGGATTCACCCAGTGTTACCTACTCTGGATGTTCTTAGTAATTCTCTGTTTGTGAGTATAAAAGATCAACTATTGATCGAGAAAAATGAATGTCATGATTATTGAATGACAGTATAATGGAAAGTGGAATATAGTGGAGCCTTCCTACTAATAAAATTTTAAAAATCGTCTATAATAATTCAGTAATTAATGAGTCATTCAATCTTAAATGATCCAAATACTATGTTAATCGTTTACAATACATTTTTGTAATATTTTCCAATGTAAATAAAATTAAACACACACTTCTTTGTTAAGTTAGATATTCTTACAAAAACGAAATATTTTCGTAAAATCGTTTTAATGATAGCGTCCAAATTGTAGGCATATCTGAACAAGTATAATGAGGAGCATCAAAGGAAATAGACCCATTGATGTGCGAAATGAGATGACATCTAACGTTGACACGCGTTTTAGGTAATGCCTACCGACGTTTTTGCCTTTGATACTTACAGCGTAGAATATAAATGAAATTTCTTAAAGATCTCACTGAAATATATTACGTAGAACGGGTCTGAGATCATATACTACGTGTAATTTCATTGTGAATCGTCAGTAATAACATGTCTGTAATCACATGTTAATCTTAAGTAACTTTATTTAGATAAACGTATTTGTAAATGTACTCGAAAACGATGTACCTGCAACTAATATATGAAATTGTAGTAAGCAATAATCGTCAATAATTGTAATATAATGACCCTAAGGTATAGTTGCTAATAACTATTTTACATCCATCAGATTATACAGTAATTATCACATTTCAATATAATTCAGATTTAACATTTGTTATAATCAACTAATCAATTTTCGTGTCTCCGCAAACACTACGTCGTACTTTCATCAACATTAATGTTACATGTAATTTAAAGAGACCTTTAAGGATCGTTTACTTTGTAACAGTCATCCCGAATTCTGCCCTACATTAAATTATATTGTGTAAATAAATACCTTATTCTCAAGATTCGCCACATTCTTTGTAGATTATTGTTCTATTTACAATATGTTGCACAGAATTAGAGATTTTTTTAATAACAAATAAAAAATTCATCTTCATTAGTCACTTAAAGTCCACAGCTGCTTATGGGCCTATCCCCTTAGTGAGTGAATTTGCGTGAACCGGCCCGCTTTGCTAGCGAATTCACTATCGTAGAATATTGAATTCACTCAATTCTCTCACTTCTCCATCACGCTTCTTTTTTTGTTTTTCAGTCCATAAAATTTTACTGTTGGTTATGAGCCTTTCCTACATTAGAAAGAATTTGCTTTAATCGTAATCCTTGACAGATGCGATAGATGACGGTACAATCATCTGTATACGTCAGACGTAACAGACCGACAAAGAGTGGAAGTAACAAAATATGCAATTGTCAATCTGCCAGCTAAGTGTGAAGGCAAATCCTTGACAATGGAAAATCCCGCCTCCACCAGTATACTTTTATGGATTTGTGAAAAATAATGAGAAAAAATAAAGCATTCAAAGGATCAATTTTTTTAGGTACAAGCAGTATTTCTCATATCTTGCAGCTTAAAGAAATCGAAATTAATTTACGTTTTATCATTTTTTTCTTATCTAGTACTTAGTTCATGCCCCAATTTTAATTTCTATTATCTCACCCAAACTTAAAGACGGTTCAAACACTTCAGGGCAAATAAATTACTCAAGTCTCGTGAAGGGAAGAATTATTCAACTCCTTGTATGCATAATGACTAACATTTAACACACCGCCGTCGACACCTTAAGTATGCTAATTTCCTTTTTGTTTGTAATAAAGCTCAGTTAAATGTTCCAAGTTTGTGTTTAAACTTTGACGCAAATACTCTGTTAAGTATTTTTTTTTAATTATATCAACGACTTCATAATTACTAATTTTAATAGTTCTCAGTCCAAAAATGTCATTGAGAATTTGCCTAAATGCCAAGTTTGGTAGATGAATTCACGATCACTGTACAAGACGTCTCCCTCGTGATTAAAATTATAAAACAATTTATTAATTTTGTTCCTTATTAGGATAAGCCTTAGTTTTATGTATTTTTTTGCGTTGAGAAATTTTGTGTTCAAAAGTTTTGAAACTATGATCCAAGAGTTTCAGAATGATTCGAATTTTTTATTGATATAACTAACTATCATGCAGTGTACCTGATTTTAAGTGGATAATGCAACCTATTGACCCACATCGTTAAAGAAGCGTTGACCCCCTGAGGAATAAAATGGAATAAGATAGTCTGGTATTAAAAGGGTCTTCGGTTCTAGGTACTCATCTAACGAAATATTGCTATATTTCGTAAGATTATATTGCTCATTCCCCTTTCTAGCCGACCTTTAATACTGCAGATATAATAACCCTGTAACTTGGCTCTACTATGTCTAAAAACTCAACATGACTATTGTGATATCTGTTATGATAATGATGCCGTACTACTATTATGTTAAAAGTAGCTCCTTTACACCGAGTTTTGGTGACGGTTGCCAGTCTCTATAGCTATCTACGGAGGACAGTATTGCAGTGAAAGAGTGTCTGCGTAAGCATAAGTGTATTCTCCATTATTCTCTCACTCACATAGTCCAATGGTATGGCAATTTCAGATGACTGAAGGGATATCATGTGCTGGAGTAACGACTTTACGTACTTTCCGATACCGCTACTAAGAATTTCTTGATAGAGTGGCAATTCCATCTAAAGTGATCAATGACTTAATGTACACTCATCTTGTATATTCCTGAAATTAAACTCTTACTCTTAAGCACACTATGATAAACAAAGTTAATAGTAAATAATCAAAATAAAAGTTACAGTGAGCTTGGTCACCGACGTTGATGAATAAATGAATAACATTTATCCTCAGTAAAGAATCTTAATATAGATCCGCTGGTCCTCCTGTCATATAAATATAAATAAATAGATATTTGAAGAAGTAATATCAGCCACAGTAGGCTTAATTTAAGGCCATGAAGTTTCGGACATCCATTTGATCCAAATATGAAACCACCACGCAGCAAGTTATTCCAATAAATATATTTTGTATAAAAATACGAATGTTCCAATTACAAATTTTAATGGCATTTATGGATAAAATACCATCTGAAGCAACCGTCATACTTATGATACATACATATAACAAATTGCAGCATTGTTGACTAACTTTGAGAGATTAAGTAAAAAAAAATTGGCACATCTCATCGCTTTCACTGTGTCAATTCCTTTATGAAATCGAAGTAGCATTAATTCCATTCCATTAGTGTTATATAACCAGAAGGGCTTACTACTGTGGAACACGGGGCTCCACGAGCTACAGCCATGACAATGCTACATTAGGAACATTCTGAACAGCACGCAAGTAAGGTGTTTGGATAAGCCTATTTACAATCCTGATTAATCATTGTGTGGCTTCGTTTTATTCACTAAAATAAAATAAAAAACACTATCCTATTAGACCCTACTTTAAAAATAAGAACAATACAAAAAAGTGAATAATGTAATTTACACACACGTAATGAAAGTTGTTGAAAACTAGTGCCTGCCATTACGGCAGGATGAAGTGATGAAGTAAATGAAACACTCCAAAAAATCCCTATAATTTATTTTATTAATAATATAAAAAAAAAGTTCATGTTTGCCAAAAAAGAAAAAAAAAAATTGTTTTAAGTTAATAATGTATAAAAAATAATTTTTAAATAAATAAAACAAATGCTAGTCTAAAAGAAGGGAAAAAAAAAAGAAAAAAAGAAAAAAAAAAAAAAAAGGAGGAAGGAGAGACCGTTGGAAGGGGGCGGACACAAAAAATGAAAGGGTCATGAAAGAAACTGATGAAAAAATTGGGACGTGCAAGAGGGATTTAGAAAAGGAATGGGATGTAAAGATCAAGTCTTTTTTTCATGCACATGATCGCAGAGAAGTTTTTGACCAAAAAACAAAAGGTTCTTTGTGCATTCATGTGCTTGGAAAAGGCCTATGACACAGTGGATAGGGAGGTGCTATGGCAAACACTGAATTAATTTGGGTTGA
This sequence comes from Parnassius apollo, assembly GCA_907164705.1. Classification (NCBI taxonomy): domain Eukaryota; kingdom Metazoa; phylum Arthropoda; class Insecta; order Lepidoptera; family Papilionidae; genus Parnassius; species Parnassius apollo. The sequence goes on from CAJQZP010001152.1 coordinate 766,514, forward strand.
GCGCTGGCCGTATTAGTTTATAGGGACTCTAGTGCTTGTGTTAGGATCAACGCGGTCTACTCGGACTGGTTTGACATCCATAAAGGTGTCAGACAGGGCTGTGTGGCTACCCCGTGACTGTTCAACCTATTTATGGACAGTTGTTTGCAAAATTTGAAAGTTGAAGAATGCGGATTAAGAATGGGTGAGTTAACCGTCAAATGCTTTTTGTTCGCCGATGATCAAGTTATTCTTGCATCGTTGGCGGCCGAGCTGCAAATGATGGTTACAATAATGAACAGATCATCAAAAGAAGGGGTACGAAAGTGAAGACGAAAATAATGGTTTTTGAAAGAGAAGAAAGTAAAACGGTATGTAAAATAAGAAAAGAAGGGGAGTTGATCGAGCAACTAGATGAGTTTGTATGTATATTTGGGTTGCGTATTTAGCAGGGATGGGAGATGTGATAAAGATATAGATCGACGAGTGAATGCAGGAAATAGAGTAAATGGGGCTCTACACTCTATTGTGAAGAGTAAAAATGTGTCGAAAGAGGCACGTATAGCAATTCACAATGCTGTGTTGGTCCCTACTTTAACGTATGCTAGTGAAAGTTGGGTGTGGCAGAAGAAGCACGAGAGTAGAATGAACGCAGTAGAAATGCAGTCATTAAGAAGTATGTTAGGGCTGAATCTGAATGACAGGGTGAGAAATTGTGTGATGACAGAAGAGTGTGGTTTGCAAGATGATGTTGTGACCAGGATTAAGAAAGGAATGCTTCGGTGGTTTGGTCATGTGGAAAGAAGGAATGAGGAAAGAGTGACAAAGAAAATTTATGGTGCAGAAGTGAATGGCAGAGTCGGAAAGGGACGTCCTAGGCGAAAATTTATCGACCAAATTGGCGATTTATTAAAAAAGGGCCAAATTAGGAGTACCCTTTACCGTCGAGCATGTATGCGTAGGTATATGGATGTGAAGGAGGTGAGAGAGGTGTGTCAGGATCGTGCCAAATGGAAGTCTGTAGTCTCTGCCTACCCCTCTGGGTAACAGGCGTGAGTGTTTATGTTGTTATTGCCTCTGTATTTTCTGCTGTCGTAATATCTATTACTTCTCTCTGTGAGAGCTATTAGATATTTTAGATTCCTAGTGCAATTTAGTTATGTCATAAATGTTATAATATATCGTTCCTATATTTTCATTTGGATTATACATACGTATACATGTTATCAGATCTGTTAAAATAAACGTATCTAATGTCTGCTTATTATATATCATATTAAACTTATAAATGATATACATTTAATAAAATACTAAACAGAATTTGTCTGTTTATTTGTAACATGATTGATTCAGTTTAGATGTGATTCATCTTATTCGTGTGCGGACGGACACGCTTGACGTGACGCGTGCACAAATCAGAAAAAAGCTGTTCGATTGCGCAGAATAAACGGATGGATAGAAAGGCGAGAAAATAAAGTACTATTGTGTAAATTTAAGTATATTTTAATATACTAATTCATTAACTGAATCAGGCGTTACTTTGCGTAAAACTATTATATTATTAAAACGTTGAAAATAAATGAGCTAAGATCCGCGTAAAAAATTAAAAATGATATGTCTTACTTACTTTTAAATACACCTCTCGCTGTCCTTCAATCTAATGGCATGTACTATCACGGTTACCACCAATGCCAACACCACTAAACAAGTAACGGCACGCCATCGTCGATTAAATGAAAGGTTTTTGAAGAAATAAACTCTAATTTCTTTAATGATGCGTCGTTTACATGCGAAACGCGTGGCCTGCAGACTGAAACTTTTTTAATTAAACAATTAAACAATTTTAATATAGATTATAAATAATACTAACTGATAAACAATCCTATGTTTAATATAGGTACTACTGTTTCAGAAAATACCTCTGTCCTGGGAAAAACTAGCAAGGAACCAAGTAAGACATTTAAGAAAAAACAATTAACTATCAAATGTGTTACAGTTACAGTTTGTTGTACTTAATGCTAATAATTTGTCGAAGCGCTGCATGCGAAGCTGAAATTACTGAACCTTAAGGTTTTGATTACTTTTATTGTTCAAGATTTGGCATGCAAACGTACCAACCCTTACGAGCAGTTTGTGAGTAAAATGTTGCGTAAAAAACAGGTTATATTATAAAGTCTTTGCAGCTAAATTGATGCCAATATTATTGGTATTATAACGAGCTGATTATGAAGAAGAAAAATTATGTGAATACTATGTAATATTCTTATAAGCTAAAACAGTAAATGTTGGCATTCATTTTTCTTGATAAAAGACCATCATACAAGGACCTCAGAAAGGGTCACTGCCGCTCACACCGATTAAACGTTTCTTAGCTGATTTGTCAGAACATCATAGAACTTGTAGTGGCGGTGTAAGAAAATCCACTGCCCATCTTTTGACAATCTACATTTACAAAAATTATTCCATTCTTTTCTATAATACTATCTCCTGAATATCATATTACGAGAAGGTAAAAAACTATGTAATAATATAGAATCAGGCGTTACTTTGCGGACATCCATTATATTAAAGTTGGTAAGTATTATCCGCTCATCGATCCGCTCATGCACTCAATAAAATAAAATGATGTATCTCACCTGTATTGAAGAGCACATCTCGCCCTCCATTTAATTGCGTGCAATATCTCCATCACTACTAATGCCCGCACCACTACTCGCACCTCCACTACACTAGGTAAGACACACCATCTACGATAATAGTATTTATTGTAGATTAGTTGCTCTTCAAACTAGGTGAGACACATTATTTAATTTCATTGAGCGGAAGTGGGCGAAGTGATTCTTACCAAACTTAAAACATTATATAATTAGTAGTATACATATAAATCATATATTTGTAAGAATAGGAAGAATGTTGACTATAAAATTGGATGGGTATAAAAGTGACGGAGGCCAAAGAAAAGATAGGCGATATTTGTATGAATCAAGTTAGTGAATTAATGATGAATAGTCGAGGACAATGAAAGAGGAAGACATGCTATGTTGATACCAAATGATATGGGATAAGAGCAAGAAGAGGAAGAACGTTAAAAAAGTTACTACAGTATCCGAGTAAGTACCTCCCCATCTTGTGTCTACTAGCTGTACACAAGACACTAACATCCATTTTTAGTTTGAGAACCACTTGAATCACATGTCATGTGCAATCGCAAACTTAGAAAAGTTCTCAGTACGGTGACCGTGGCACTTAAGACCCACTCCTCATTAACGTTACCAATGGAAAAGTTTTGCCGCTTAGCTAGAGAATAGAAAGGCATTTGATTCGGTACCTCGTGGCTTTGGAGGCTCCTCGCAACGGTAAAAGTTCGACTGATATTCAAAGACTTTGTTAGTAAATGGAGTAGAAGAATATGATTACTTGTCGTCTATGTAAGCAAAAAATAATGTACCTCCCTAAAAATTCTCTCAGTACGTCACTGGACTTTTGGGAGGGATTGTTTTATAGAATGGGGTAACAAACGAGCCAACTGCTTTTTTAAGTTGGTATTCTGTGAGAGCGTGGTTTTTTTCTCGGTTTAGCCGACCCATTTGTACTACAATCGTAATAAAGCTGCAGCGTGGCTCTACAACGTCTTCAGTTTTGCTTTGAAGTTTCAGCTTTAGAAAAAATAGGCAAACAAGACGTACCCACCTTTTCTCTATGGATGATTAAATAATTTGCCTCCATCTTTTAGAAATACTTCTCATCAACGGTGATTTTATCAGAATGAAGCTAAAGACTTATCTATGACCATCAACATAAGGACCCTCTCTGTGCCTGAAGCATACATAATGGTCTTTTATTATATCAAATCACCATGACGCCACATTAATAAATGCGGAGCGGGTCTCTAGTGATAACTATAATATCCGTTTCTGTAATAACATAAATATCCGTTTCAAACATATTAAATTTAAACAAAAATATTGCTTTATTATTGGTTTGACGTCACGTTCAGCTTAGATTTTTAAAATGATTTTCATGTTTCTTTTGGTAGTTTCATGCTATTAAAATAAATCTTTTTGATCAGTCATATTTAGTTAATTTAACACGGAAATATATGATATTTGTTGTTTCACGCGTTTATTAAGCGTAGTTTTGTTACCGTTTGCAAAATACATTCCGAATCCATAACGATCCAATTAAGAACACTGTTTATATTGATTTTATACACTTATTTTAATTAATATTCATAGACTAGGTATTTTAAAGTGGTATCTTTATAACTCTTCTATAAGTGTTTTTTTCACTGAACTCCTCCTAAACGACTGGATAGATTTCGATGAAATTCTGTGTGTGTATGAGTTGATTTGAGAATGGTTTATATTCACATTTGGACCCCGTAGTTAGCGTTGTTGTCAAGATCCAGAAAATATCTGTGTGAATCAGTGGCAGGTCAATCAGGTTCAATTTTAACCAAAAGTAAGAGCCGACTTCAAATAACTAAAAAGAATAATTTTATATTCTGAAATCAATGCTAAGATTAAATGTATAGATGAATTTAGGCCCCGACTTCAGAATGTGTTATTTTTTCAGTACTTTGCAGTCACCATTACTTTTTTTAAAGTTAGTTTATTGACCTTTTAAGCGGACTAAGGAATATCAAAATCACAATATTGTCTAAACAGTTAGATAAAAATTTCAGCCCCTATTTTACCATCCTAGAGGGTGGAATTTTTTAATTTTCATTGTGATTCTTATGGTGAGTGTATGGAACTAGAGACAATTTTATTGGAAACAAGGCATTCCATCTTAATCATAAGAGATGACAACGCATCTATATTTTGATTTTTAATCACGAATAGATGTAGATGTCAATAGACCACAGCATCCACTTACTATCAGGTGTTCATTTGTTTACTCACCCTTATTTTATAAAAAAACGTAGTTAAAAAAAAGTTATAAAAAATAGAAAAATTACGAACCTAACGGTTGGTGACTGAAGCGTGTTCTATTAGAAAATTAAAAAAAAACTTTAATATCTGGAGATTATCAGTGTATAGCCGAGCAGACTAAATCCCACAAGCAGCATCTATTTAAATGTATGAGGCATGTAGCAGTCGCTCTCATCGACCACATTAAAGGACCATCCGTCACGTGAAACTGCGGCAAGAAAATGAAATTTAGGGATACGTACGCCCCAGGGATTGAGGACCATAATTTCAAAAGCCTAGAAAATACGTACGGCATACGTTTCACCAAACTGTTGAAAATTAACTTATCGATTTTTTTAACCTGAGAATATGAAATAATTGGAGGTCATTTATGTACAAACGACGGACGAAAGCCGAGTGGTTGTCCTATAACTCTTTCTATTAGGAAGACAAACAGTAGGTCCTATTTAAGCTGTAACTATATTAATTTTATCTTTAGTATATAGATCCGTGGTAGCTCAGGAGATAAGCGCCAGCTGTAAACTTCACTACGCAAGTGATTTCGGTTCGATTCGGCACCAATGAAATAGTTAATTGCAATTTTAAGTGCTGATTTACCATATGCTAGACATTGAAAAAAATTATAATATGGAAACTTGCTAGTCTGAGAAAAAAAATTGAAGACATATGAGGTCCACCAACAAGTAAATAACGTGATCACTATCCCTGCTTGTTGCTACTTGTGGTGTTACTTGCCCTAAAAGTCTTTAACAAATGAGAGAAGAAAACGAGTAGCAGTAGGTTGGTAAAATTATATATGTAAATTGTTCGCTCTTTGTGATACACTTGGACCAAAAATATACCGTTAATATATTATTAACCTGTGAAGAATTGCATTCGGTATCTAGCTTTATTTCTGGAAACTTTATCTCAACTTATACAACGTTGAGAATATTCTAGTGTACTTTGTTATAACTAATAGTTGAATATTTAGTCAACTACGTTATGAATAAAATATTTTAACGTTTATCGGAATTGGAGTGGTCAGATTAACTGGTCAAATTCAACTGGTATTAAAACCAACAACGTAAAGCTTAACGCATGACATATAAATTTCATGAGAGCAGGGTAGAATTTGCCGCGCTGTTGTTTGAAATATTTTAAGAACGTTTTTTATAGAATAAGTGTGACAAACGAGCACACAGTCCAACTGAAGGTAAGCGGATACTAGCAGTCCATATTTATCTATTATTGATAAAGATTAAAATTCAGATGCGTTGTCTCTCTTGAGGACTAAGATGGAATGCCTCATTTCCAGTAAAAAGAATCTTCGGTTCTGTCCACTCGCCTTACGAAACACAGCAGTATTAAGCCGCTTTTCATGCTGTATTCTGTGAAATCATGGCTAGTTGAGCCGACTCAATTATGCCACAAACATATTAATGTTTGCAGCTGGACTTTGCCACGTGGGAGAACTCCTTGAAATTATTCAGAATAATACACATGAATAATTTTCAGCCCAATTCCGGGCTGAAAATTCCACTACATACAAGATAAGCTAATAAAAAACCTTTATTATAATCATATTTATTACTTGACTTACTTTTTTCATTCATTTTTTATAAAACTTACCAAACGAAGTGACGATCCATCTGAAGTTAAATGAATACTGAGGTCCATGGGAAACTGCATCCAATTTTAAACAAAAAAGGCTACAGATGCGATGTCACGTAGATCTCATGTAAGGACGAAGGCACTGTATTGCCTTAATACTGTAATAGATCTCTATGAAACAAAATTACTTAGAAAACAACGTGCCCGTAGAATATGCAGTATTACTCAAAACTGCCTTACATCTGGCTACCTATTGTGGAAGGAGGAGTTCTACAAGCAAGTAGATGGTGTGGCGATGGGCTCACCTGTATCTTCCACTGTCGCCGACATACTCATGGAAGACTTTGAGGAGAAAGCCCTGCTTACTTCTCCCATAAATCCAAAATTCTACAAGCGGTACGAAGACGAAACTTTAACAACTCTAACTTTAGATAAAGTAACTGTATTTTTAGACCATCTTAACTCTATAAATTCTAAAATTCAGTTCACAATGGAGTTAGAGGCAAACTATTCCTTAGCTTTTCTAGATGTGTTAGTAATTCGGAATCCTGATAACACCTTGAGCCATACTGTGTATAGAAAAAATACCCATACAGATAGATATTTAAACGGTGATTCTCACCACCATACTTCACAGTTAGCTACCGTGGGTAAATCTTTGTTTCAGAGAGCACGAGGGATCTGTGATAGTAAACACCTGGCTGCCGAGCTCCACCATGTCAAGCAAGTTTTGCATGACAACAAGCTTCGGGTCCCGCGCCTGCGTCACAGTGAACAAGCCGGCCACGTGTACCTGCTGTACTGCCATATGTTAGAGGAGTCACTGACAAGATTGGCTACATCTTAAAGCGCGCTTCCATCAAAACATACTTCAAGCTGCTGAAGAAGATTGGTCAGTTTTTACCATCAGTCAAGTGTAATGTCCCTCTGCAAGATGCAGGAGTGTACAAGCTTGATTGTGAATGTGGTCTCTCCTACATAGGACAAACTAAAAGATCAATTAAAACCCGCGTTAAAGAACATAGAGCTGATGTGAAGAATCGACGCTCCAGGAAGTCTGCAGTCTGTGAACACATACAGGATCGCCCCCGTTACTACATCAGATTTGATAGACCACAAATCCTCGCTAAAGAACACCGATTCGTTCCAAGGATGATTCGCGAGGCTATTGAAATCAAAAAACATCCTAATTTCAGTATAGAGAAGATGGCTGGGTGCTACCATCTGCTTGGGATTCTGTAATAAATAAAATTAAATCCCAACCCAAGCATACAACTGCAAGACCTCAAGATACCATAAGTTCATACTGTGTAGATCGGATCAAAAGTTAAATTTTAATCTATGGTAACCGCGGTTAACTATGACATCTGGACGTTGAACATCTCAGTCCCGCCCGTGACCATGAGTGCTGTAAAGCGTTCGAAACGTCGGGTATTTAAAAAGTTAAATATACGCGATAAATTCCATAAAAACTAGTATTATTTCAATGTGTAGTGTTCGCGTAAATATAAGAAATCATTATATAAACTTAACACAAAAATACGTAAGCACTTAAAAATTTACTGTCTAAAACTACTATAAAAATAAAATTGTGGGGAATATAAATGGGACTGTGACAACTATTGATAGTTTTCGTTATGTGATAACTAAGCTAAATTCTTAAAAACAAAAAAATAAAAAAAATATCAGATCAAACTACTATTCTTTGAGGGAAAAAATAGTAATTTAAAAAAAACTAAATTAATATTATTTATTGAGTGGTTAACCCGGCATTAGTAAGGTGAAAAATTGTTACACCAGCTATGAGGCGGGTAGGAGATGCCCATAATTTTTATGTTCAATTTTTGATATATTATAATATAGTAGTAAACTTAGTACTCGTAATATCCATTTAACAGAATAAATGAATATAATACTAGCATTAAGTACAAAAAAACGTAATTTTTTTAAGTAACAAGTATCAAAATTTTCTTTTCAACAATACAATTGTAGGTAGTTAATTTCTTTTCGCATAAAAATCTAACAAATTTCCAACTTCTTTGATCAATCAACATAACAGTAGTGTCTTCTAATTATTATAAATAAAAAAGAACTGAAAAGAACTGAACTATGAGATCATGTACCAGAGCACTAAAGTTAGACCTACAAATCACAACAACCTCCGCACATAAAAATTGTGTATTCCATACATATCAGCATCTCTCATTTTTACAGCAATGTTTTGTTTTTCTTTATTTTATCTGAGTACGCTCACCATATTTAATATATTTACTAGCCATTTTTTTTGGAAACTGGTGGTGAAGTTTCCCTAAAAGATTCTCTTTCGTGTTTCCCTTAGAAGATGTACGTTCTGTTGCCTGTTCCGAAGACTTTCATTTATTAGATTCAAATCTAAAATACGAATGTGGTCTCAGCGCTTCATAGGTGTTTCGTCACCCTTGTTATTTTCTCTTTAGATTATGATACCATTTATAGCAGCTGTATTGAGTATACCATAAAAAATCGTCACGGGCCAAAGTTTTACTCAGTTCATTTACGACATAAACTCCAGCTTTAGTTTTATTATAATGAGTAATCATTTCCGTTTTCCTTTTATCCCCTATCGATTCTTTATTTTTATTATGGTTTGAAATTGACACAACCAGCACCACTTTATTTATTTGAGGTAGATAGGACATCAAAGTAATATCATTTTGGAACCCGAAACGAGAGCTATTGACTTCTGTTCCTTTTTTGAAAATCTCAGGTACACTTGTCTTGTTTTTACGGACTGTGCCGAAAGAAGTCAATGAATGGTCTTTCAAGAGATGAATCATAATTGGGTAACTAGTAGACCAATTATTGAACGTCAAGTTCCTGTTCGTTTTTGTTATTGGCACGCTTTGTTACTCAGTTGGTAAGGTCCTTGTGGTTGTTTTCCTGCGTATATTTCCAGTTTGAGAAAATAAAACTACTCCATATCTACAAGAGCTTGAATTTTCATTTCATATTTGACTGGTTTGTTGGGAATATATACGCGAAGAGGACATCGCTCTCGGAAAGATAACAACATCCCATCGGTAGTACACATTTTTCAAAAATGTCCCTTATTGGAGCTAAATTGTCAGTCTTTTTTGGTCCCAAGTGTTTTACCATCGAATCTCAAACAATTTTAGAGGAAGTAAAACCTCTGCAGTGACATTGTAGTCCAAAAGATTTCAACTCTTCTACCATCACGCCACAAGTTGTTCAGGTTTTGTCTCTTTGAGCGATTCGGTCATATACAAAAGTAAGATATACAAAAGTCCTATAAATGTCTTCAAATCCTTTAAAGTTGCATCTTTTATGTGATACCGATATTTATTTTTTGAATATTTTCCTTTTATGCTTTATTTGAGTATTTGTGTATGTAAGTACGGTATTCGACATGCTGTCTGTTATAAAGAGACTCCAAGTTTCAAGCTCAGTTTTAGCGAGTTTTGCGGTATCCTTTACTCCTGGAGCATTAGTAATGATATTCTTAGATTAAACTCGAACGTTTTATCTAGGACAATCTTTTGACCATTTTGTACCTCGACCCTAGCACCCTTACCTCCAGCTAATGAAACGACAGGACTCGCATGGCAATAGTAACATTAAATAATCTTGTTAATATAAATAAATTTTCTATATAATCTGAGATTTTAACCATGAACTTGAAGTTGCACAATGTATATGTCCGTTCTGCCGTTTGCTTGTCTCTGACGAATCGATTAAAATAAGGATTTAATATAATTTTCGCCATCCTTATATTCTTACTGCAAACACAGCACAATAAAAGAAGGATTACACTATGAATTTAGAAACTACTCTGTTTTACAGTCTCTTAGAAAAAAAAAATTAAAGAAATAAACATAATATAAACTTTAACCTCTCAGTATATTTACGTAAATTTAATGCATGTTCAAAAATCAAAGGTAATTTTAAATAAAAAAGTTTGTACTTGCACACTCTGTAAACAGTAGGAACAAACACAAGTTAGTGATACCTGTTTCTCGAGTCCACAGAGTCAGTAATTCATTCTCGGGGCAATATAAGCGCAATTACAACAAATTTTTAAAAATGTATAAGGTCTCTCTATTACCAAGTTCATATACTTTATTAAACAAAAATTGTATAAAATGGTTATTTTATGTAAAATAATACATGGTTGATAATAAACCCCGGGAATAAGGTAGTCACTTACAAGCTGTTACTAAAATAAATTTTGTAAAATTTTTATGCAGCCTTTTATATTGTAAAATTTATTTTAAAAAAATCCCGATGGCTTTCTTGCTGGTTCTTCACAGGTCCGAGTTTTTTTTTTTTCGGAAAGTAAAAATGACTTTTAATAAGAATAACATACATGTGATCTAAAGTAATAAAAATTATTCTATTCTATTAGCCATTCATTTCTATTCCATTCCATTCTATTCTATTTCATTCTGTACTCGTATTACTCTATTCTTTCGTCGATGTTCGAGCCTTGTAACGGCGGACGCACTCACGCAGAGTGCGCCCGCCGAGCAAAAATACCCTCACAGTGCTGGTGAAATAAATATAGGTAAATGAAACGGATCGTTACCGTTGCTGAGTAGTTGTGGTTTAGGAATATCTACTACCGATATCGTCCAATAGATGTGGTAAGAGTCGATAGAAGGAAATTGAGACCGGTGATGGGCAGCAGCATCTCTCTGATAACAACTCAAAATCATATAAATCTGCGGCTGACAGCCACCTGCTAAGCGTGTTAACTATGGTATCCCCGCTATGAGGCAATCTATAGGCCTATGTTCAGCGGTGGACTTTTAGAGGCTGATGGATGGATTATCATCATCATCATAATTACAGCCTTTCACAAGTCAACTGCTGAACGTAGGCCTCCCCCAAGCAATGCCAAAAAGCACGATCCTGAGCCACCTGCATCCATCGACTTCCTGCATATCTTACCAGGTCGTCACTCCATATAGTGGGGGGTCGCCCTACACTATGCCTACCGGTACAAGGCTGCCACTCGAGAAACTTTCTTCCCCATCGGTTATCGGTTCTTCGAGCTATATGGCCGGCCTATTACCACTTCAGCTTACTAATCCGTCTGGTTATGTCGGTCACTCTGGTTTTACTGCGGATATCCTCATTTCAGAGTCTATCACGCTGAGAAACTCCGAGCATAGCCCTCTCTATAGCTCGCTGAGTGACCTTGAGCGTCCTCATACGGCCAGCAGTGAAGGACCACATCTCAGATCCGTTAGTCATCACTGGAAACACGCACTGGTTGTACACTTTAGTTTTCAGAGATTGAGGTATACCTGACGAGAAGATGTGTCGTAATTTCCGAACGCTGCCCAGCCGAGTTGAATCCGTCGATTGACCTCTCGGTCGAAGTTGGACTTACCTAGTCGGACTATTTGTCCCAGGTAAACGTCAACAACTTCGAGCATAGTGCTCCCAACAACTACCGGCATAGGTGTGACATGGACATTAAACATGATCTTTGTTTTGTTCATGTTCATCTTAAGACCTATCCGTTGGGAGGCACTATAGAGGTCATTGAGCATAGTGCTTAAGTACTCCAGCGATTCTGCCATAAGGACTATATCGTCGGCAAATCGAAGGTGAGTGATGTACTCGCCATTGATATTAATACCGTATCCTTTCCAGTCCAGTAGCTTGAAAACGTCTTCCAACGCAGCGGTGAAGAGTTTCGGGGATATAACGTCACCCCGTCTTACACCTCTCTGCAGTTGGATAGGTTTCGAGCTCTGGTTCTGTACTCGGATAGCCATCGTAGCCCTGCTGTACAAACACTTCAGCAATTCGATATACCGATAGTCACCTTGGCACCGCTGAAGGGATTGTAGCACCGCCCAAATTTCGATGGAATCAAAGGCTTTCTCATAGTCCACATACGCCAGGCAAAGTGGCAGATTGTACTCTTCGGTCCTCTGTTCAATCTGCCGCAGGGTATGTATGTGGTCTATGGTACTGAAGCCTTTTCGGAAACCGGCTTATTCGGGAGGCTGGAAATCGTCGATTCTGTGTGCGAGACGATTCGTAATGATTCTCGAAAACAGTACGTAGACGCGGCTTAGAAGGGAAATCAGTCCGTAGTTCTTCAAGAGAGCGTTGTCGCTTTTTTTAAAGAACAAGACTACCGCACTTTTACTCCACGCCTTCGGAGTAGTGCCACCATGGAGGACGGAATTGAAGAGCTTCTGAAGACTTCAAGTACCGGTGTTCCACCCGCTTTCAGAAGCTCCGCTGTAATTCCATCCTCGCCTGGGGCCCTGCCGTTTTTAAGGTGCTGGAGAGCCATTCTAATCTCGCTCGGAATATCATCGGAATAGTGTCGGGTAAGACTTGCACTTGGATCGTTACTCACACTTGCGTGTGGCTCCAACGATGATGTGTACAGCTGCCCATAGTCCCGGAAACGATGCTGCCACACACAGTCTTCAGCTTTGAGAGTTGGCTCTTACTGGCAGACAGATCTCTGGCAAAGACTTTGGAGCCCTGATTCCGCCCGATCGCTTCTTTAATACGAGCAGTATTAAATTTGCGTAAGTCTCGCCGCATGCATTTGGAGATCTGTCTGTTCAGTTGCCTGTATGCTGTCAAATCTGTTGACGATTGCAGCCTCATCTCCCGTCTAACAGCCATGAGATTAAGAGTATGATCGGAGAGTTTTTGTGTTCTTCTGCGGCTTCTGCAAGACCCGCCGCATGGACAGTTTCCGCGAGCTTGTCATTCATATCATCCACTGCATTGCAATCTTCTAAGCACTGAAAGCGGTTACGTAACTCGAGCTGAATGGTTTCGGGATTCTGGATTAGAGCACGAGAGGGACGGAGCGTTGACTTCATTAGACGAGACCTCTCAAACTTAACGTTTAGGTCCAGTGTGCCTCTAACCATTCGGTGATCGCTGCCTGTCTTCACCCTTTCGATCACTGAGACATCACTAAACAGTTGGCGTCTGGTCGTCATAATGAAGTCAATCACATTTATGTCGAACCGTCGGGGCTCGACCAGGTCTACTTCCTGTGGGGCCGCTTCTGGAAGAAAGAGTTCATCATAAAGATTCCCTCTTTCTCCATAAAGTCAGCCAGCTGCTGGCCCCTACGGTTCCGTTGCCCTACTCCAAATTTCCCTAACTTCAGCTCACCGCCTTCTCTTGTGCCTAGTTTTGCGTTGAAGTCTCCCATCAACACCGTATAGTGGATTTTGGAGGAATGCATGGCTTTAGAAATATCCTCATACATTTACTCCACCTCTTCATCGGGATGTGCCGAGGTTGGCGCGTAGACCTGTATGACCTTCAGCGAATACCGTTTGGTGATTCTGAGTATCAGGTACGCGACCCTCGTCGACACACTCCCAACTTTTACAACGTTGTTGACAAGAGACTTGTAGACGATAAATCCGATACCTCCTTGGGACAGATGGTCGTCTTTCCGGTGATAGAACAAGTTGCCGGATTCGAGGATTACCGTGTCCTCCCTTTCTCTTCGGACCTCAGATAATCCAATAATATGCCAGCGCAACTTGTCTACCTCTTTTTCCAGCTCCAGTATCTTCTCGTCAGTCCTCAGGGTGCGTGCGTTCTACGTTGCCAGGTCGAGTCGTCGTAGGTGGCAACCGAACCTCCACCGGAGATTCGGTTGATGTCAGAGATGATGGATGGACGGATGGATGGAATATAAAACATTACTTTCTAGTCTCAACGTGTGCATTGTGAAGCGATTTAGGTATTTATTTATTTAAGTAGGGAAATACCTATGATGTTTTGCTGTTTTTACTAGAGGCAGAGTTCCGTTCATCTCAACACATGCTTAATTGTAGAACGGCTCCATGGCGCCTTGAGTCTGCAATGAGTGAAGGAGCGCTAAAGGCTGCAAGTTCAAATCCGTCTTTGTATAGCTTATAAATAATTCATCTTTTTATTTCTTATAAATAATTGTGTATGTATGGCTTATATATAATTCGTGTTTGTATGACTTATAAATAATTGTTTCGGGTCTGAATTTTTTACCTTGTGAAGTTTATGTTTGTTAACTTCCACCACGATACAGGAGAAAATCCTACTGTAGTTACATAGGAAGTAACGTTTTTCAACCAAAAAATAATTTAAAAATAGAATACTGGGTGAATGTTTCAGTTCTCGGGAGTTAAAGGTATCTCATTTAGATTCCTTATCGCAAAAATATGATGTAGATGTATATGGCCCACAATATTCACTTACCACTGTGTTTATTTGTCTTACTCGCATAACTTAGGGAACTACGAGTACAAACTTATAATACATCACATCCAGTGATTTTAATGGCGTTTGACGTCAGAATTAGGTAAGAGGGCAGTACCTTTTCGATGAACTTCTTAATAAAGTTGATGATTAAGATGGATAATAAGCTTACTATTAGTGTTGGCGTTTTATTAATAAATTAATTTTCTTTCTTCAGCGAATAAGATTCACCATAAATTTAAACTATTAGTCTGTGGAGTCCACATGATGTGAATATTTGACAAAGGCACTGAATCTGCGATTTTTCTTCGCCGCTGGTGAAAAAAGAGCTGGTTCTTTTCAGCTCAACGGCTAAGTATAGCTATTCAGCGAAGAAATGAAGCCATCGTTCTTGGCACTAAACCGCAGGGAGTACGACTGTAAGTGATTTAAATTTTAGATTTTTTGAAATTATGGTAAAAAGTATTGATTATTTTAATGAATGATTACATTACATTATAAATGATTTCATAAATAAAAAATATAAATGTTTCAACCATCGATATTTGAAACTAAGGTAAGCGTTAGAATTTAAAAAGGAAGCCGTTACTTTCGGTAGATTTATTACTGAACTTATTACAACGGAATCAATTCTCCAAGAACCAACACGTTTGCTTTGTGAGAAGGTTAGTGGACTAATCTATATTCAACTAAAGGAAGATCAAAGATAAAGTGTGCTGTGCCAATGAAATTGCATTTTTATTGTACTTTTTTTAATTCTAGTAGTATTAAGATTCATAACGTGGATATAGTCACGATGCAGTTCGAAAAGAGCAAAATATATAATATATGTATATAACAGGTTGGGGAATAAGTTCGTTGCATTTACATATTTTCTTTTGTTTTTCAACTATTTTTTTTTTGCTGACGCACAAAGTGTTACTCATTAGATAGAGCTTTTTCTGCTATACACAAATGGTAAAATTAAAAATTTTCATCATCAATGTAGTCGAAGTCAATTAAATACGCATAATTAAGAATTACTCAAAAACTACTTGTAAGATCTAGACAATATATAAATTTATATGAGACCACATGAAAAACATCAGTTTTCAAATAAAGAAAGAATAATCAAAATCGTTGAATAAAACTATATTTAAGGATTTTATCACGTTTAATTTACTATTTTGGCTTATTATTACAACACACATGATCACGGGGGGTCTGAGATGTTTAACATCCCAGTGTCATATTTAGCCCGGCTACCTTCAGTTTTTCAATATTAATTTTTGGTCTGATCTACGCAGAACGAGCTTACGGTATCTTGGACTCTTGCAGTGGTATGCTTGGGTTTGGGTTAAATTTTGTTAATTATAGGATCCCAAGCAATAAAACATCCTAATTTCATTAGAGAAGATGGATGGACCGTGGGATGCTAGGTACGTAGACGTAATGAATCGCAATGAAATTATATACAGGTTTGTGAAGTCACGTGCGGTAGTATTTCTATCCGTGGCAGGCCGCAGTCGCGGTTGACAAGAGGACTGGTTTTTTTTCTCACAACACAAAGGCTTATTAGCGCTATATCAAAAATTTAACCGATTATAATATATATATATATACGAACCACCAAGACGCGGAGATCATGCAAGGCAATTATTGAATACGCAGATATCTTTTATCTCTATGAATATTGTGACGGTGACGCTGCAGCTGCTCGCCGTAAATACCTACAGCGCTATCCTAATTGCCGACATGTCACAGAAGATGAAGAAATTTTGAGTAAATTTCAAGAAGGTCCAACCACTTCCACGAACATAGTTGCTCGTCGCTTAGGTGTATCGCAGTGGAAGGTCTGGTCTACTGTGCATACTGCGAGGCTTTATACGTACCACTACACACCAGTGCATGTGATGGAAGAAGGAGATTAATATTGGTTAAAAATAAAACACAAATTCCTTTGTCTGCTTAGAACTCGACTACCTGACCTCATTCTAGAGTTAGATAAATAGGGATGTTTTTAACATGATTTGCACAATTGATCACATACAATTATTTTTCACAAAATCATTTTTATTTTTAATTACTTATCTTCTGTTTGGAAAAAGTTGTACTTTTAGTAACGTTACTTCGTAACCGTCACAATATCCATAGAGATAAAAGATATTTGCGTATTCCTCGTTGGAAAATGATTGCCTTGCATGATCTCCGCGTCTTGGTGGTTCCGCCGCCATAAAACTTTGAAACACAACTTCTTTAAGTGTAACAGGGAGGGATATGCGCGCGTGTGTACGATGCCTGTAATACTGAGTGATGACTGATTGAACAGTTTCTTCTAGTTTAACTTGTTTCTAATTTCACACTAAATGTAAACAATAGCGTAAGTTCAAACGCACAATCTTTTACGAGCATTCCCGCAGCTGTTGATAAGGTTCCGAGAAGCGATTGTTTGGGATTACCCAAAACATTACTACTCGGAACAGGTCTACCTGGCCCCCTTTTTTTCAAGTTTTTTCTGTACTATTTAAGTTACAAGCTAAATTGATACTTCTTTGGGTAGCTAGATAAGTAGGAATGTTTTTAACATGATTTGCACAATTGGTCACATACAATTATTTTTCACAAAATCATTTTTATTTTTAATTACATATCTTCTGTTTGGAAAAAGTTGCACTTTTAGTAGCGTTTTCATTAAATAATACAGCTGTAAGTTTTTTTTTTAGAAATTTTTGACACCAGAATTTTGGGACTTTTGTAAAAAAATTATTAAACCTAAATATCTCGAAGTTGGTCCACATTTGCATAATGCATTTTATGGTTTATTTGATATATATATATATATATATATATATATATATATGTATATTAGTATATGTTGTTATGTAAATATAAATATTGATAAATAAATCCGAAATTTGTCTTTTACTCCAGAAGAAATTCAAATTTAGAACCTGCTTCTGGTACTTCGACTACTAGACTATGATGAAAATAAAGGTTTTGTTACATTATCACTGCAGAAGACCAAGCGGATCCTAACCTCTGTTAATAGAGCACAACACTTTTCTTTCTTCTGTGCCATCTCGACCCAGTGGGGCACATCGATCTCAAATAGCTCCTTCACAACGTGGTTTATCCAACGATATTTGGATCATTTCGACCTGGTTGGACCCCAGATACACCCTCTTTACCCGGTCTTCTCCCAACATCTCCAAGCCACCGCAGTCGGTTTTTATTTTTACCATCTTGAAATGAGTAGAGTTATGGTAGTTATGATAAATGGTATGTTTATTATTATGTGATAAATCGATACTAATGGCTTATTATTTTATAATATATACTTAGAGTGGAAGTGCTGTCAAAATGCTATGTCCACTCGAATGTCGTATTATTTGTGGTGACAAATAAACAGTGCTGTGGTAAATCCGCAGCAGCATAGTTGAGAATAATGCAGATGACTATGGGCCACAGCATCTACTTACAACTTAGAAACATAGCAGCATTAAGCTGCTCTTTAAGTTGATATTCTGTGAGAGCGTGAGCCGACCCATTCGTGCTACAACTATAATATAGCTGTAGCGTTGCTCTACCACATGTCAAGAGCAGATGTCAAGAGCGTCAGTGTCAACAATGAGAAGTCACATTCCTTATCGCTGATTCTTATACAGGGGTATATATTTGACTAAATATGAGAATATACTATTTTTTATTGTTTACAACGTAACCTTGACAGTGACACTGGCTTACATAATAAAACAAAATAGTCAATCACCTCGCGGCTGAGTATATTTTATTGAAGGTTTTAAATCTTCGATTTCTCTCTTCGTAACTATTGAGT
Source organism: Parnassius apollo (assembly GCA_907164705.1). NCBI lineage: Eukaryota > Metazoa > Arthropoda > Insecta > Lepidoptera > Papilionidae > Parnassius > Parnassius apollo. The sequence continues at coordinate 785,072 of CAJQZP010001152.1, forward strand.
AGTCCAATTGTTGACGACGAGTAAACTTTAAAAACTTTGTCTGTGACTGGTTATCGCTGCATGCGACAAGAGGTACTAGCTCGTTCCTTGTTCAAAGTTTGAGTTCATTTGAGTAAAGCAAACAAAAACACTCACGCGACCAGTATTCTGAGGCGAACAAGATATGATTCTTTTGTTTGGGTAGTTACTGAAAATATTGGATTGTTACGACGGTTAGTCACGTGTAGAATCATGTTCACGAAGTTTGTCATTCGAATAGAATTTATAACGTTGAACTATGGACAATCAGTCTATACGACTGAATATCTATAAGAGTAAGTGTCCTCTAGCAAGTAAAAAAAAACGGGAACGTAATAGTGAACGACATCTGTGATTTCAAAGAACCTCACCGAAGAAGCTTAGCAATTTCGAACGACGTGATGTACAATTTCTGTGTGTGTGGAAGAACATATACATTTCTCCTGATCGGCTTTTTAACTCACCTCGAACCAAACAGGAAGTTTTAGAAATCCTAGAAAAATATAAAATCTGGTTTCATAGAAAATTATCCTGCTTAAATATTTAGAAACAACAACAAATAATAATAATAATAATAACTCTTTTATTTCAGACATAGATCCATATAAGTTGTTCGTAATTGTGCACCTTAAACACTAATGTTACTTTCTTAAATATGAGTAGTCACTTTTCAACAAATCGTTCCAATAATCTAGCATATGCCCGTCACATCTTTCGGCGAACACGTTAGTTATACTGTTGCGGCTGCCACGTGTTCTGCTCCACAGCGAGTACACTCCTTTACGCATTATTGCGAAGAAGTCATCTGTTCGTATTTCTGCAAACATCCCTGATGCGCTACAAAATCGAGGCAGCCCCAACAGGGCCCTGAAAATGTTATTATATAAAACATGAAGGTCACTGTAAGCGCGCTTTGTATACGTTGTCCATAAGCTGCATGCGTAAAAAGATTGACAATAGATTTTGAAGAGTGTAGTCTTAACTTCTTTGCTGCACCGCGCAAAACTACGAATCAACATATTTCCACGGATCGACAGTGCCCTTCGCTCCCTCTCGATGTCCATATAATCTTTACAATTTTCAGTTATGTAGTGGCCTAGATATTTAAACTCTTTTACTCTTCCTAGGGCAGTGCCATTAAGCAAAATAGGAGGTACATTCTTTGGACACTTTTTCCCAGCTCTACATACCATAAACTGACTTTTCTTAACATTGTATACTAAACCATGTCTAACAGCATAATCCTCACAAACGCGTAACAATTTTCTAAGAGCATTAACAGACGGGGCCAGCAGCACCATATCATCGGCGTAACTTAAATTGTTTAAACAAACTCCATCTACATAGCATCCGACGATATACATGCTGCTCAATTAACCGATTAGGTCATTAATGTACAGGCTGAATAGGTTCGGTGAGCTTAAACCCCCTTGTCTCACCCAAATCAGCCTATGGATCGGAAAACGTATCTGCCCATTTGACATTATTTATTTGATTGTTGTACCAATACTCGAACGTGGCAACAAGTTCAGCAGGTATTCCGGTATTACTCAACTTACTCCACAATATTTCATAGAAAACCATATCGAAGGCCTTTGACAAGTCTAGAAAACAGGCATACACAGGTGTTTTTCTGTCCATGTAGTACTCAACGGTTCGCTTAAGGGCCAAGATGGCACTCTCTGTTGAAAGCCCAGTCCGGAAACCAAATTGAGCATCGTGTAGCTGCAAATATTTTCTTAAATACGTATCAAGCAGACCGTCCAGTACCTTTGCTAATATTGTAGCCAACGATATAGGTCTATAGTTGGTTATGTCCGAGATGTCCCCAGTTTTATTTTTTAGAATTGGCACCACAATAGTCCTCATTATAATATTGTTAGGTAGATATCTATGTCGTAGGCACAGTGAAAAGAACAAACCCAAAACCCTAGGAAGATGGCCACCAGCATGTTGCAAATGCTCAATGCTAAGATCATCATACCCAGGAGACCTCCCCCTTTTCATGTTCATAATCACTGCACCCACCTGTTTAGCTGTGAAGCGAACCGGGTTTGTGTCGAAGGGGACTTCCGTGTAGGTTTTACCATTTATGAGTCCTAAAAGAGAGTCAACATTAAAATATTGCCTAAAATTTTCAACAATCTCTTTTTTTATCATTAGTGTTCCCAATGCTCACAGGAAGACCAGGCCGCACATTTAATTTATTTGTGGATTTCCAAACATTTTTGAAGTCATTATTACAATGTTGAGTAGCTATTATGTCCATTTTAATTTGTTCTTCCCGATCCTGGCACCATTTTAACTTAGATTTAAATTGACGTCTGCTTTCACACATACGATCATACACAATGTCCCCTTTAGGTTTGCCACATTGTAACCAATTATCAAATTGAATCTTGGACTCCCTATGAGCATCTTTTACATATTTATTCCATCCGACTACAGTTTTCTTTTTGGCAGTAATGGCACTGTCTTCATATGTCATAATTGCGGCCTCGCTTATGGTATTTACTATAGCCTCATACAACTTATCTAAAGTCTCTTTGTGATCTATACGAGGGCGGCACTGAAAATTTGGGGAATCAAGGAAGTGACACAACATTACTATTTAAAAATGTATTTATTGCTGTTCGAAATATTCTCCGCAAAATTTGACACATTTTTCCATACGATGAAACCAATCATTGAAACAACCATTCCATTCGGAAGTTGGGGTCTCCAAAATGGTTTTGTAGGCGTCCACGGCTTCTTCATGTGATGAAAATCTCTGTCCACGCAATTTATTCTTTATTTTAGGGAAAGTATAGAAAACATTAGGGCTTAGGTCGGGGCTGTACGGTGGATGGTCTAATAATTCTATGTTTTCTTGCTCTAAAAACTCTTTTGTTCTGTGTGCGGTGTAAGAACTCGTATTGTCGTGATGGAGGATGATACGGCGGTTGCAGTTCTCTTTACGGAGTTCAGAAACGACCTGTGACAAACAAATGCTAGCATACCATTCTGCATTAACCGTTCTTTGTCCCTCAAGAGGAATAGTCGTAACATGGCCGGTTTTGGAGACAAACGTGGCCACCATTTTTTTTTGCAACACTCCGTGAACGAACAATTTTTGTTGGCTTTAACTCATTTTCGAACACTCAAACTTGTGACTGGTTTTTTGTTTCGGGTTCGTTCGCGTATATCCAGGATTCGTAACCTGATACGATGTTGTATACAGCATTTGAGGACCCTCCGTGGAATCTTTCGAGAGTTCTGACGCATCAAGTAACGCGAGCCGCTTTTTGCTCTTCACAGAGCGAATGCGGTATCCATGGGAAAACAACTTTTTATACCTAATTGTTCATGCAAGATTATTTGTATTTAACTCATGCCAATGTCTAAAGTTGTCTGAAATTCGCGGCGGTATGTCACATGTCAATCTTCCTAAATCAGCTTACGCATAGCATCAACGTTTTCTTGGGTGACAGCAGTTTTTGGACGACCTAGACGGGGATCATCACTGACCTTGACACGTCCACGTTGGAATTCAGCAAACCAGCGATAAATTATGGTTTTGGATGGGGCTTTCTCACCAAATGCAGAAATCGTCCGGTCAACACACTGTTTTTGTGTTAAATCACTTCGAAAGTCATAATAAATCATCGCTCTTGAATTTTCTCGAGTCAATTCCATTTTCTCAACGACTAAACAAGTTTGACAAAACCTTGTGACAAGACCGAGAATCTTTTTTTAAATAAATAAATGGTATACGATTTTTAAAACCAAGGAGTTTTTAATTAAAATGATTTTAATATGACAGGAACAAGAAATATTCCATTCCCGATACTTTTAGTGCAGCCCTCGTACATGTACACATACGATCACAACAATGGCAAAAGTCTACCGGTAAATGCATATCTCTAAATTTCGAATTATAATATTCTTTATATTTGAGTATTTGATGTGGTTTTCAGTTGCCCCATATTATTTTACTATTCTTGACAATTAGTATTTTAGACCTCACAATTGCTAGGTCACAAGTAATACTTAAAGGGAAATGATCCGACCAATAAATACTGTGTAAAATTTCAACACTGCGCATAGTTTGGTAAGCGGCAGTAGTAGTCACACAGTGATCGAGCCATCTTCTACTACCGTGTGCATCACTTACATATGTAAAAGAGTCAGAGTACATACCAAGTTTGTCCATATCAACGCACTGCCAACACTGATCCGTACAAAACTTTAATAAGCTTTAGGTACATCGCCATAATACGCGCAAAGCTGACTAAGTATCACTCAGTATCGGTTGCATGTTCCTTTAGGTAATTGATTTTAAGCTTCATGCAGTAAAAGACAAATTAAAACCAAACTTGTGAGTGCGACAAGCATTTTGGTAATCATGAGTAATTTATGAAACTGTTAACTACTGATGTAGTGTACAAGTTTGGTTGTAATGATTTATATTCGTTTTTATACTCTAGGAGTATATTTATAGTATTTATTATGGTATAGTGTCTATATAAAAATTGAAAAAGTACTTTTAACTATTTTGAAAGCTTTTATTTAACTTACAATGTATGTTAGGGTCAAGTCTTGCAACTGTATTTTAAACTTTTCCTCAACCGATTAAGCTGTAATTTTGCATACATATTAAGCATTTATTTTTACATAAATTTGCTATCTGATCAAAATTTACCAATAACTATTTATTATATATAACAACATCACATCAACGCAACATTTTGATTATTATTATAACCTAATAAAGAACATTTTGCTCTACTTGTCATACATCGTTCGTCTGAATCGACAGCTCCAAAAACACTTCCTGTATTCTAAATGATGAATACTCTTGATTAAAAGGTGTATATATAACGATGATTAATTAAATAAAAATACTGAAATAGTCTTGGGTAAAATCTTCTCCTTCCTTTCCAAAGAAATGCAACTAAAGCGTCCTTAGATGGAGATCCTTTAAGTACACTCAAGCATACGCAAAATTTGAAGAAGTGTGTTCACAATATGAAGAGAATAATTTCTCCAATAAATATATTATGTAGCTGCTAAGAATAGATTATTAGAACATAATACGGGTTTAAAGACATTTTGATACTAAATGAAACAGTTTCTTAATGATATTATTTAATTACAGATTTTGAAAATATATATATATACAAGCGAAATTCTATTAGATTTGTGATAGTCGTACCATATAACAAATTCATGCTGTTCAGAAATCATAGCGTTGTGCGGAGCTGGTTATATTTCAATGTTCATCGGGATTTCAAACAGTTTTAACTTAGTTGACAGGATATACGTGGTAGAGCCCTGCTGTAGCTCGACCGGGGAAGGACCGCGCTCTCACAGAATACCAGCGTAAAATAGTAGCGTAATGCTGTTGTGTGTCGTATGGTGAGTGTAGAGAACCGGAGAAATTTTTTACTGAAAAAAAGGCATTCCATCTTAGTCCTCACGGGTGACAACGCATCTGTATTTGAATCGTAATCGAGGATAGATGTAGATGTATATGGGTCACAGCAAGCACTTACCACCAGGTGGACTGTGTGCTCGTTTGTCATCCTGTCTTATAAAAAAATTGCTCGATATCTTGTGTCGAATTGCCTTTGTGAACTGATATGTTGTTGGTCATAATGCATTTCTCGTTATTATATATTCATTTAAATATTTATAGTCTGTACTAATATTTTACAGAGAGAATGCGAATTTCGTGAGTTTGTATAAATGTAGAGGGAATCCGGAACCACTACACCTAGAAGTAAGAGTAACTAACGAGCACATGGTCCGCCTGACAATACGTGGATGCTATGGCTCGTAGACATTTCCATTTATCATCCATTAGTGTCAAAATGAATATGTTTATTTTTACTCCTGGGCGAGCATGGTCCTGGAACCAAGAAACGTTTGAACCGAGACATTTGTATTTCCAGCATAATACCTAGTAATAACACACAAAATCATGAATGACTTATAGGTAATTAACTGGAATTTGAAATGGAAAAAGATATTGTATTTTAAAAATATATTAAGCATTTAAAATAGCAAGTTACAATCTGACGTGCACGGCGCCTGCGCCGTTGACGTTCAGCAGCGCTTCTGTAGCTAGCCAGAATTCTTGTAAACAACACGTGTACCACACACGTGTGCGTTGCACCTGCAATAGCGCTCGTGTAGTTTGTGCCATCCCAGTGGAACTTCAACTTAGCGCCTATCTAGCGCCATCTACTTTCTACTAATTAACCTCGTAAGGCCCAAGGCAAAAAAAACTATGTTACCGACCAGAGGTGAATGTGGAAAAAATAACAGGTTGCACCTGCATCATGAGGAGAAATAGCATTGCTCGTAACAGTATCCTGCCTTTCGATTATTGGCGTTACTATAGACAGCAAATATAAGTACGTATCTATTATGTAAGTTAAGTACATATCTATACTTTATTAAGAGAAATGCTAGTCTCTTAGAAACGTCTTTAATTCCATTAACGAGTTTACAAGACATTTGAAATTTACTTTACATGAGAATTTACATTCAATGTCAGGGATGAGCTAAATATATTTACATAATTTATTTTAAAGTGCGTTACAGTCGACGACAGAACTTAAAACTTTATAGGAATGGTGTCAAATTAAGTCTGAAAGTTTAACACGTATTTTATCCCTTGCACATAGAACGGTATTTATGTGGGAAAATAAATTGTACAAAAATATAGCACGAGCTTACAATTAAACTAACATAGCCACTCACGTTGCTTTAATAAATTTGTAGCATTTTTTCTATTGTTTTCGATTTCTCCCAGTTTATGCGTTGGATTACCTTTTTTTTTCTTGCAGTAGTGCTATCAGACTAAATACCATAAGGAGCTTGTACGTTATATTGCAGTGTTATTGTTATTCAGTAAATAGTTTCTAATAAATATAACAATTATAATGGTCTCCGAACAGAACACGTCGGGATCCATGTCTCTAAATAAACCCGACGGTAGCTACTCAACATCGCCGGATGAAGCCCAACGCATCCTAATTAAAAACGCACTTCCCAGGTTGCTGCGTAACCCAGGAGGCAAACCGGCATGACGACATACCGACACCAACAGTAGAAGACTGGAATTTAGCACAGAGAGTGGTAACGACGGACAAAATCCATTGGGCCATTCACAGTTTCCTCCCCTACAAGGCGGCAGGACCTGACGGCATATTCCCGGCACTCCTACAGTGGGGGGGGGGTAAAGCCCTAATAGTCAGACTTGTTGCCATAATGAGAGCCTGTCTGGCTCTTAAATATGTTCCTAGGGGATGGAGGGAAGTGAAAGTCACATTTATACCCAAACCAGGTAAGAGCGATTACTCTGACCCTAAATCCTACAGGCCTATTAGCCTCACATCCTTTCTCCTAAAGACGATGGAGAGGATGTGTGAAAGGGAATTAAGGGGGTCGGCGCTAATGAACTTACTACTACACGACAAGCAACACGCCTACAGTCTAGGCAAATCAACAGAATCGGCACTTCATCAGGTAATTACAAAAATTGAATAGGCCATCCAAAACAAAGAAATATGTCTAGGTTCCTTCATAGATATAGAAGGTGCTTCTGACAGAACAAACTTCTCCAGCATAAAAGGTGCACTCAATAGACATAAAGTTGAACCGGCACTGATCGACTGGATAGTTTGCATGCTCAGTACACGAATAATAAAGATTGCTGGTGAATCTCAACCAATCCTAATTAAGAAAGGCTGCCCGCAGGGTGGGGTTCTCTCACCTCTCCTGTGGAATATGGTCATTAATGAACTCATCAGCAAATGAAATACTAATCACTTCCATACAGTAGGTTATGCTGATGACCTGACAATACTGGTCTCGGGAAAGACAGCAAGCATAGTGTGCGACCTGACCCAAGCGGCTCTCCGTATAGTGGAGAGATGGTGCAGGGAATACGAATTAACCGTCAACCCAAATAAAACGGTTTTAGTAATGTTCACACAAAAACGAATGCTGAATAAGTATCATCTTCCAAGTCTTTTCAGCACAAAACTCCAGCTATCCTCTGAGGTAAAATATTTGGGTATTACCTTGGACAGAAAACTTAACTGGAATAAACACATAGAAAACAAAATCAACAAAGCTAGTATAACTTTCTGGCAAGGCAGAAACATGATTGGCAAAAGAAGGGGACTGACGCCAAAAATCATACTGTGGCTTTACAAGACTGTAATTCGGCCCATGATCACATACGGCGCTCTGCTATGGTGGAGCAAGACAAATGAAGCCACCACAATTAAGAAGCTTCAGCGCTACCAGAGACTGGCATGTATGGCTGCCACAGGCTGCATAAGAACTACGCCAACAGCAGCCTATGAAGCGATGCTGGAGCTAACTCCGCTTCATCTACATAAACAACAAAAAGCGACTTTAGCTGCCATCAGACTCAAGACCCTAAATCTTTGGAGTAAGAATAGTGTCCCTCATACAGGCATAATTGATAGAATTCACTCAGAAATTCCTATCCTACAAGCCAAATACGATAGGATTCCTAAACAATTCATTTTCGATAAGAAATACAAGATACAATTAAATGAAAACAGCCAGCCGGAAGGATTAAGCCCAAAAGAGCTTAGAATTTTCACCGATGGTTCTAAAACAAATGAAGTTGTAGATTCTGGAGCTTTTTCTGAAGACCTCAATATTCACATATGCACACCGCTGGGTACCTATAACACAGTCTTTCAGGCGTAATGTATGGGTATCATTCAAGCGGCCATAGCAATAGATGCTAGGAAGGTTAATGACTTCCCCATCAGAATACTGACCGACAGTAGGGCGGTACTACAAGCTCTGAGTTGCAATGGGGTGAACTCGGGGCTAATATATGAATGCCATCAACGATTAAATGAGGTATGTAAAAACAACAATGTGACTCTGCAATGGATAAAGGGACACAGTGGATCCAGAGGCAACGATTCAGCGGACGAACTGGCCAGAAGAGGATCGGCTCTGGCCACTATAGGGCCGGAACCAATCATACCAATCCCCTTTTGGTAACGTTCGTTCAATGGTACGTAGACACTTCACTAATCAACAAGCTCAGCTTTGGAAAAATCTAGTAGACTGTAGACAAGCTAGGGAGGCCCTACCTGTAATAAACAGTCGCTTAACCAAAGTTCTAATTAGACTGAACAAGCCGCAGATCAGGATAGTAACAAGTGCTATCACAGGACACGGCACCTTTAACAAACATTTATTTACTATAGGTGTTACAGATAGTCCCCTGTGCAGGGCATGTATGGGGGAGGAAGAAACGGCCCGTGCTAGAAATGTCCTGAGGTCGCTACGTACAGGGCTAAACATCATGGCACGCGGGGCTCACTCCCCGAAGTTGCATGCAACATCAAGGGACTGTTGAGCTTCTTCGGGGAGATCTCATGGCTCGAATAATCACATTATTCCTGCCCACACGCAAAATACGCGCATAGACGTGGAGTTGCGGAAAACAGCCCGTCGTAAACTAACTAACTAACTAAATGGTCTCCGAACAGAATTTCGGTCATGGCAACCAGCCTTAAAGAAGACTAGCTCTATCTGCTTAGGACAGGATTATATTGCACGAGTGTCTAACAAAGCATAGGTGCACTATCTATTCCTTTACTTTCATAGTCCTATGGGATGGCAATCCGACACGGCCGGAAAGATATCAGGTGCAGTATCAATAGTTTAAATGCCTTTTGAGGCACAGCAATGAAACATCGTCAACTTCATGACTATGGGCGAAGAATTTTTTGTCATAAAAACACAATAACTGATTCTCGCTGGACTTGCAATTTGAACAAGGAACCACATGATTAAGTTGCGCTACTAGAAGCTACATAGACTAGTCTACTCTTTTCTATATAGAGTTTTATGTAATATACTAGTGATAAAGTAGTTAAATTAAAATATATAACCCCAAATTTTTCAACTTAGAAGTGGAGTTTTTTCTTTAAGTAGAATGTGTTTTTCTACGGAATAAATATAAAATATTGTGTATTAAGAATCAAAATACAGAAGCGATGTCACCTCTGAGGACCAAGATGCCTCGCTACTCCCTAGTTTGATGGTTATGTGGTGCAGTGGCTTAGCAATTAGTAGCGGCACTTAGAGCCGCGGATTTGAATCACGCACTGAACAAGTATTTATATGGCCTACAAATAATAATTGTTTTATCTCCGGATGTTTGTCCCTGTGAAATTTGTGAATTTAAGCTGTTTTCACGGTACGAGAGAAATCCTATTGTGAAGAAAAAGAAAAAGAGAAAAATATAAAAGATGTTTCTGGTATTCTGTGAGTGAGTGCTCCTTCTCCAGTTGAGCCGATCAATTCGTGCTACAACCACAATGTTGCTGCAGCTTGGCTCTACCATTTAACGAATATGTTCTCAGAAAAATACTGCTGTCATCTCTTGCATCGGTTTCGTTGTTTGGGTATTGAGAAAAAAATTAACATTTTACTAAATGTAGTCATGCATTATTTATTTCGTATCAGATTATTGCGTTATTCAACGTTTTTATTTTTTAACGTAAACTATCACAGATTTGCTGCGTAATTCCCTTCGTGAAGGAATTTAAACCTTACGTATTTTTTACCTCTTTTGTATTCTTTCTCAAACTCTGTCTTAGATCTGTTTATTTTGCAATTGTTGTCGATCATTTCCTTTTACTAAAGCAACATTAACAAAACTTGAACTTTATATTAAACATTTTTTCTTTTATTTATTGACAACTGTATAACGAAATGAAATGTCGGTGTTGCTGATGGTGATAAGAGGGTGGGTTCTTTTCTCGCTCAAAGGCTAAGTATAGTCATTAACCTAGGAAACTCATCGATTGTTCTTGTTACAATACCATAGGGAGTGGAACTGTATGATAATTTAAGTTTTTAGTTTTAGTTTTTCTTTATTAAAGTTTTTTAAATATGGAATATACTTCATTTCTACATAAATTGAGTCACTGATATCAATTTCATTTCTTTAGGAATATTTACCGCAATCGTCACAATATTCGTTAACGCCACATACTAGAAAACTCTAAAAATGAATGGAAATAGTATATTATCTTAATGTTATTTATTTAAGTATACCTTTGATACATCACTAAACTTTGACACGATAGTCAAGTAGACCGATTATTTTACGTCTAGTTTAAATATATTAAAAATAGCAAAGTTACTGCATAAATACGTTTTAGGACAAGTAAATGTACACTGCTCTGCACCAATGCGTGGTGGCGGCTTTTACGTCTTCGATTTAAAACAATAGAACAGAAAAAAGTGCACATTTTTATAGTGTCTAAAATTAAAAGTTTTATATTTGAAAAAAAAAATTAGAAAAAAATAAGTGTTTATATTGTTTCTTAAATTTGTAAATATGTGTATAAAACACATATACTCACGAAATATTATTGTTAGTCCGTAAAAACATCCGAGTCATACTCATGTCGCTGTTTTTCAGTAAAATTTGTTGTCAAGTTTTTTAAAAGTTTTTAAATTATAGTATTTAAAAACACATTTCTGTAAATAAAGTTAAAAACAAAAAAATACAACCTGGCGTGTTGCCAGTGATGACATATTGCTCTAAAATGTGGCCATTCACTGCTAGCCGCGTGAGGAAGCTCAAAGTCGCTTGGCGAGTTATGGAGAGGGTTATGCTCGGGGTTTCCCTGCATAACAAACTTAGAAACGAAGATATCCGCAGTAAAATCAGAGTAACCAACAACATTTATAATATGAATATAGAACAGAATATAGTCCATACTGTGACTGATCGTTTAGAATTCAGTGAAAAATTGTTAACATTATTCATGAAATTCCGTTCATGGTTTTCGAGCTTTACGAAAGACATATCTTTAATTCGCGTATCGAATAATTGAGACCTACCTTTCATTTTGGTAAAGATAAGATAAGGTTACAGCCTATATACGTCCCACTGCTGGACACAGGCCTCCCCTCATTTCTGAGAGGATTTTAGGGCAACATGCATTGGGGCAGCGCGGCGGACATGTCCTCGAAATATTTTTTTTATTCTTTAGACATGAAGGTTTCCCCACGATGTTTACCTTCACCGCCAAGCACGTGTTAATTCAGCACTTAAAATTGCAATTAACAATTTCATTGGTGGATGGCGGAGATCGAACCCGGGTTACTCACGTTCTGTTATATCTACAGCGAGCGTTAACCATCTGAGCTACCACGGCTTCATTTTGGTAAGAGATATCAAACAAAGAATTTTGTGCGAGTAAGTACCGGGCGCTTGGAAATAGGTAGACGTTATAGAAATCCCAAAACTAGCGAAACTGCGCAACTTAGCCTCCAACTATGGACTCATTAGTCACTTCAGCAAACTAGGAAAAGTTTACGAGCGAATTCGTAAACAGGTGTTTGTGTTCGCAAACAAGCTTCCGCCAAACGAGCGTTTCGGCTTCAGACCCAAACACTTGTGCAACTATCAGTTACATCGCCTTACAGAATACATTATTAAAGGCTTCAATCTATCAAGAAATCGTAGAACCTCTAACATCGGTGCCCTGTTTTTCAATGTCGCAAAGCATTTAACAAATTCTGGCACAACGGCTTGCTTTACAAGATGATAGTTTCACTCACATCATTAGAGCCTTTCTTGGCCACCATCCCTTGCGTTATCGAATAGAAAGAACTTGCTCTTCGAAGCGCTGTAGTGTGTGCTTATATATATTATGTAGGATAGAATAAGAGAGAGAGAGTAATAAACCTACATTCAAAACCAGTAGACGTATTATTTATTCCCCGAAGCCTCCCGACATTACATGGCGACCCTGCCAGGCGGTGCGCTGCTACAATGCAAGCGTTACGAAATTAGAAATTAGACCTGCATTAGAAAAAAGTAATTTATTGAAGAACATAAATACATAAAAATAAATATATGAAAATAATATTATAATAAAATGATCATAATTCCGGACGTGACCAATAATATTTTAAATACGAATATAAAAAGAGACTAAAATTTTTTTTTGAGAAATCGAAGTCGATTATACACTTAAAGAAAAAATGTTATAGAAAAAATGAAGAAAATACCTGAAAAACAAATTATACAAGAAGCTCCAGTAACATTGTTTTAACAGCATAATCAATATTGACAAGTTCCAAGAAAGAAGATTCCAAGAACAGACTCACTACTACTTCTTAATCAAAATTCCTTCAAGAGAAGAATAAAGAACTTAAGAAAAAAGAAGCGTACGAGGAAGTCCAGGCCCAATCACATCGGGGAGCTAACAATATCTTCGAGTACCAGAGCAGCAGAAAGAAGTCAGGGGTACAACGAGCGACTAGCGAAGTTCTGTAGACAAGACGTCTCAAAAGCAACGAATGTAAGTTTAATTATATAATACCGGTGTCGATGTCTATTGTCCAATTATATTATTACTTACATAATGTTATACACAGAACTGGGGAAAGAAAAATTTTAAATCATTCATGAAGAAGTAGGAAAAATATTAGTACTATTAATAGAAAATTCAAAATTATGTATTATACCACAACAATTAATCGGTAAATAACTACTTAATAATGATAATAATAATATTTGTTTTTTGCAACAATATGGTTAAACAATGGTGTTTAAGTATAATTTAGTTCTACATATTCTACCATAGTAATGTGTATATTTTAATGGACAAGTAACTATAACAATATTTATCGTAATTTTAACAACATATAAATTATTCAATATTTTTAATTGATATTGTAACTGTCTAATTATTTGTGTTTGTGTATTGCTAAATGTCATATACTTGGTATAATCATTAATTTGTCGATCATTATGTATTATAAGTTATAAATGTTACATCCAATTATCATTATTTTTTTTTCTGTTTTTATGTCAAATTTATTAATTCACTATTCCATTCATAACGAACTAATGCAAATAAGACAAAATAGTAGTTCCCTAGATAATTATGGCAATAAAATCTAACAATTATTCGTAGATTTGACGATTTCCCAAGCCGATGGTGACCAAAACGCGCATAAAAATTTTACATCCTATAAATGAAAAGATCGCTATTAAAAGTGTCACAAATGGCTTGCGAAATCGATAACTCAGTATTATTTTGTCAGCACGTAATTATAGTACGATAAAAGAAACGATTAGAGCTGCAAAGTATGAGGAGAGATATTGAAATTAACCCTAATAACGATAATAATGAAAATAATCTAGAATTTTTTCGGGACCAACAGTATATGTAGTTGCGAATATAGTAATTGTGTTGAGTTAGCAATAGATGGTATCAAATGTAGATGGCTCGTAGGTACCGGCGCTTACGTATGTGCGATTAAATATGACACGCTTAGTAAACTAAACATTTCATTACAAAAGAAACCGATTACAATAAACGGAATTGGAGGCAAATTACGAACCGTGGGATTTGTTGATTTACCATTGTCTGTTGACGGGCAGAAAATTTAATAATAAGTTTCGAGTTATAAAGCAGTTGCCGTGTGAAATTTCTGGAATTTTAGGTATAGATTTTTTACGTAAGTTTAATTGTAGCATAAATTTGGAATTGAATAATATTACACTGTATAATATGAATGAATTAGTAACGTTACCATAACATATGGGTATTTTGGGGAATAATAATTATTTGAGTAGACCTCCGAGATGCGAGAATTTATTTTATATCAATGCGAGTATGAAAGAAAGAAATGCAAAAGATACGAATGAGTGGTTAAGTTTCGTCAATATTGGACTGATCACCCAAATATTTGATGATGCTTAAACTAGTAGTATTGAATCCGTTAAAAGTGAGAATTATGAAAGCATAAAAGGAATAAATATAAAAGAATATAATTGACAAAAAAGAAGAAGAAAAAAAAAAAAAAGGAAGAAAAAGGCACAAAAAACAAAAAGAAAAATATAATAAAAAAAGGAAAAGGAAAAAGGAGAATGACAAAAAAATTGAAAAAGACCACCACCACAACCCAATACATATAAAAAAAATGAAATGAATTAATACTCCGATTCCCGGTATCTAATAAATAAATAAATATATAAGTGAATAGAGAGAAATAGAGCTAGCTAAAGGTCAAAAATCTTACATATATATTTATTTATCTAAGAAAGAGAGCTAGCTAAAGGTCAAAAATATTAAGAAGAAAAAAGAAAGTACGTACAAGAATTATGGAAAAAAAGGCCCGAGCAAATCAAAAAGTGTGTAGTTATTTTGCATTTCTGTATTAGGAATATTAATGTTACCCAAAATGCGACTAACTAGTTACACATGTAATAACTATAGGAAATGTGTTGTGTGTGTATGTATTGTGTGCGTAATTGTTTAACCACATTTGTATATGAATTTACGAGATATTTTTTTCATATTTTGGGCACATTGATTCATATTTACTACAAATCTTGTAGAATTTTTTGTCATATGTTTTTTATGTAAAATTTGTACATTTTAAACTATATTTGGTTTATATTTTGCTTATAAAATAATGTCCAGAGTATATCGATACACTATTATTATAAATTTGTTAATCTAATAGTATTCTTTTTACGTTTTTTCTTTAGAAAAGACAACGGAACCAAAAATTATGTTTAAAATGAAATTGCCTTTTTCAATGTTAATAAATATTTCGTAAAACAAACTTAAGCTATGTACCTAGTACCTGAAAAAATGAGTTTTCAAAATTATAAATAACTTAATTAATGATTTTTTGTTAATGTACCTATGTAAAAGTATAATACTTTTACAAAATGAATTTAAAATTAATTGTAACAATCTATAATTAGAGGTACAAACTATTGGGAAAGTTAAATTAATTTTATTTATAATATAATTTTAATGCATGGTTAAAACTAGGTACCATTATACAACGTAATCGAAAAAAACGTTCCCATGAACATACTTAGAAATTAAAACAAAGGTGTCACAAACCGCTTACGCGGCTGAAATTGTAAGTTGTATTTGACACTGTAATGATTATGATTATATTGCACTAGGACCGCCGTGAGACAAAACGTCTAATATCAAACGACGATCATTTTTTGCCAACTGTCTACATGTAATGCAAAGAAAATATTATTTTAACCAGAGTTAGATACTATATACATAATTAGTAACATCCTACTAATTATGCAAATCGATGTGTCAAGTGTTGCGACATAAATAATTAATAAAAATATATGTGCCTATGGTTATAACCGATTTATAGGATATTTCACTTTTCATAGAGTTTATTTAGATTTAGTAGGGCCCTAATGTAAGAATAGTTTTAATAATGCTTATATACTCACACTACAGTGTGATTTAAATAAGTATGCTGAAGCTTAGGCTTTTTATCTTTAAGGTTTATTAAGGTTTAAATTTAAAATATAGTTTAAGTTTAATAAAATAATATTTTAAACAGACTTATATTACGCCTTATAATATTTTTGATAACTATTTTGTTTTAAAAACTGTATTTTCAGTCTAGTGAATTAATAGTTATACCTATAAGAAAATTTTAAAAGTTATGCAGTAATGATAGGCGAACTAAAATTATTTCACAACAAAAACTTAAAGAATCAATACAATTACGTAAGGACTTTGATGATTGTTTAATAAATTTAAATACAGAGATAGAAAGTTTTTTTAATTTAGGGTGTTTACGATATTTTATTTTTATTTTATTATGTTATAAATATGATATTAAAGTAGGTATAAGAATTTTAATATTTTAAAATAATGTACAATTTTTTATACACCAAGTCATGTTACATTTAAAAAAATATTTTTGTTAATGATTTTTTTTTCTTTTTGCCGATGGGCGTGTAGTGTGTGCTTATATATATTATGTAGGATAGAATAAGAGAGAGAGTAATAAACCTACATTCAAGACCAGTAGACGTATTATTTATTCCCCGAACCTCCCGACATTACAGCGCCTTCTCAAGGTTCGAGTCCCTCAGGACCGTGTCCTATCCCCACTCCTCTATACACTATGCATGAGTGACATCCCACCCAGTTACAGACAGACAGACTCATTGCCGATGACACGGCACTTTTCGTCGTCCATCGTAAAAAAGAATTCTCACCAAGATGCTCCAAACAGCCGTGCTGCTTAGGCTGCTGCTTAACTACTTAGGCGATTGGTTCCGCTTATGGAAAATCGAAGTGAATCCTGAGAAAAGTGTAGCAATATACTTTCAAAGGAACGCTACTGTCAACCGTCAAAATCTAAATCCCAAATATACGATAGGTACGATAACCCTATTCGGCCATCAGATCCTCTGGTAATCGACGACCAAATACCAATGGGTAACATTCGACGACGATATGACTTTCGCGAACTACATTTTCAATGCTAGCAACCGTGACAAAGTCATTATTAGTGGGACCGATACGACCTGCGGACCTTCAAGAAAAGAGCGTACTCCTTTCTAAAAGGCCGGCAACGCACCTGCAATTCCCCTGGTGTTGCGGTTGATCATGGGCGGCGGTAGTCACTTAACATCAGGTGAGCCGCATGCTCGTTTGCTCCCTTGAGAATTTAAAGCAGATTTCAAGAGTAAGCTAAGTGAAATATTTCACAAGTTAACCCTTATCAAACCTAAATACCAAGAATGTTCGGATTTTATACTTTAATCCTTAATTGGAAACAATGACTAATGGTTTACGTTGATTTTATCAAATTGAGTGAAATCTAGTGTTTGTTCTATTTAGAGCTCCTAATTTGATTTGGATCTAATTGAAATTCCACTACGTAGTCCGTCTGGATATAAACCGTCCTACCACCTATTTTTGTCTCCAATTAGCAATGATTGCGTTGCTTTGTTTCGTTCTAAAGGGTAAAAAGAGCCAGTATAATTACCCGTACAATCTGTTAGACATTTTTTGAGACAAAGCCTCTGTAGCATCCTTTGTTTGAAGTTAGCTGCAATAACTATGGGCTGCAGTAGTCACATATCATCAGGTAAACGGTACTTCATTTATCACGGCCAGACTCAACGAAAACTAGACATGCGCAGGGCCGGATTAAATTTTCCGAGTATATATACAAGCACGGCTTAGGCTTATGTTCAGCAGCACATTTTTTAGGATATAATTAAAAAATGTATAATATGAAATTCCTATACATCTTCATCATCAGCCCGTAAAAGTCCACAGCTGGACGTGGTATATGGACATGGACCCACAAAAAGGTGCTTCCAAATTTTTGAAAACTGCTTATATTTAAAGATTCGGACAAACGATTTAACAGATAAAAATAAATTAATTAATGTATTTTTTTCTCCATTAAACCAATTAAAGTGAATTTACTGCCAAAACGCTCAGTTCGATGACGTCTACTGTGTGACGTCAACTTTGTGTAAACAACATTTTTTTATAATGATTTCTTATATTTACGCGAACATTGCACATGATTAAAACTACTTTTACGGATTTTATCGCGTTTATTTTTACTTTTTATTTTTAATTCCCGACGTTTCGGGCGCTTTCCAGCACCCATGGTCGACGGGGGACTGAGATGACTGACGTCCCGATGTCATTGTTAAACCCGGAGTACCTTCAGCTTTTTTAATTATTGTTTATGGTCCGATCTATGCAAAATGAACTGACTATGTCCTGAGGTCTTGCAGTGGTATGCTTGGGTTTAGTTTTAATTTTATTGATTATAGGATACCAAGCAGGTGGTAGTACCCAGCCTCCTTCTCTATTGAAATTAGGATGTTTTTTAATTTCAATAGCCTCACGTATCATCCTTAGGAGGAATCGGTGTTCTTTCGAGAGGATTTGTGGTCTATCAAATCTGATGTAATGGTTGGGGCCGTCTAGGATATGATCACAAACTGCAGACTTCCCGGAACATTGATGCTTCACATCAGCTATATGTTCTTTTACGCGGGTCCTAATTGATCTTTTGGTTTGTCCTATATAAGAGAGACCACATTCACAATCAAGCTTGTACACTCCTGCATCTTGTAGAGAAATATGACACTTGACGGATGGTAGGAACTGACTAATCTTCTTCGGCGGCTTGTAGAATGTTCTAATAGAAGCTCGCTTCAAGATATAGCCAATCTTGTCTGTGACACCTCTGACATATGGTAGTACAGCAGGCACACGCTCGACTGTGGCCGGCTTCACTCGGTCACTGTGACGTAGGCGCGGGACCCGAAGCTTGTTGTCGTGCAGAACTTGCTTGACGTGCTGAAGCTCGGCGGCCAGGTGTTTGCTGTCACAGATCCCTCGTGCTCTCTGTAACAAAGATTTTCCCACGGTATCTAACTGTGAAGGATGGTGGTGAGATTCACCGTTTAAATATCGGTTTGTATGGGTCTTTTTCCTATACACAGTGTGACCAATGGTGTTATTAGGATTTCGGATGACTAACACATCTAGGAAAGGTAAGAAATTATTTGCCTCTAACTCTAACTCTAACATTTTTTTATTTAACTGGCTTTACGGCTCTGGATTCTAGCTCTTCTGGGCTTATCATTCCTTTCGGAATCTTCATTTTATATTTTATTTCTTCACAATATGCTGATACGTCACATTGCGGAGTTTTTAGGAGATTTGGTAATTTATACTATCGCGGTCACCTCAATTTAGGGCCTAGAAAATCGAAAAATCATCCAATTTCGATCATTTTTTCTAAATCTTCTTAATTACGGCAGATTTATGAAAAAAAAATAATAAGAATAAAAAAAATGAAAATTTATATCGGTTGCTACGCGCTCATTCACGTATAACTGTTGATAGCTTTTTTTTAAATAATCGAATGAAGTTTTTGTATTTTATTCATCTACACAAAAAAACGAACTTTAAAAAAATTTAAAAATGTTTGTTTATTAATTTTTCAATTTGGTTTTTATTGAGTGTAAGATCGAGCGATGCGAGCCTCCTACTTCCGAGTGGTTTATGAAAAAAATAAATAACAAAGGAGATGGTGGGGACCATTCACTCGCTCACTCGACCCCGGCATCTCCTTCTTACCTAACCTGCCCAAGTCGGGATACCCTAAGTACCAAGCTCACTTGGCAAAAAAAATTATAAATAAACATTATTATGTGTTAAAAAAATCCATTTTTTAAATTTGCGTTATTTAGATTAAAATATAGCAATCACTGTTAAAGATTATTTCTTTTTATTTTGTTACAAGATATTTTCGAGGATGATACAAGTTATTGATTCCTTTTTGAATATATTGAATAGTTAATTCTTTTTGTTTTGGTATTTTTCGTAAAAACGAAGATCCAAAAAATCATCGAAATTGGACGTTTTTTCGATTTTCTAGAGCGTTTGTGATAAAATTTAAAGTCACAAACTTAAAGTGAGTGATTAATAAACAAACATTTTTCAATGCCTTTTTTTAAATGTTTTTTTGTGTAGATTAACAAAAAATATACAAACTTCGTTTAACGATTTGCAAAAAGTTATGAACGATTATATTCGAAGAAGTGCGTTTATGATCACATTTAAAGTCATAAAACTATATGAAATCTTGAGGTGAGATATTTTCCATATTTTCCATAAATCCACCGTAAATACGGAGATTTAAAAAAATCATCGAAACTAGATGATTTTCCGATTTTCTAGAGCCACAAAACGAAGTAGCTACCCGCGATAGTATAAAATTGCCGGAGATTTTGACGACAGCTCAACCTAGCCACTCAAGTTCATAAGGCGCCCAAGCAATCAAGTTAACTTGAGGTTTATATCAACATCAGAGCACTTGTTTCGCCGTTTTCTCTAATATTTCACACGCAAAGACATTTAATGCACAAAATCCCATTACTTTTACGAATTTAAATGCGCTTCAAACTATTATTCAAGCGATAAAACTGGAGCCACAATCCTTCAACGGCCAAGTTCCCGCCAAAACTCCTCTGTAAACAATAATTACAGATCGTCCACATACCATATAGGTGTTAAAATTGTACCAGTGTTTTGGCGGTAAATTAAAAACCGTTAAAAATAAATTCAACTTTAATTGGTTTAATAGAGAAAAAAAGACATTATTTCATTTATTTTTATTTTTCTGTTAAATCGCCTGTTCCCAATCTTTAAATATAAACAGTCCTCAAAATTTAGAAAATACCCTATTGGTGAAGTTCATCTAGCCAGTATTTTTTTTTAAATAATAAGGTTTTGACAGAACTTATGACCCGACTAAGTACATACTTACAGTAAAATTAGAACCTTAAACAAAAACGAAAAACGTAATCAATTACATTTGCATTATGGTTGAATAGTCCGTTTTGAGTATGTTAGGTGATTTGAAATTAATATAAAATGCATAGGAAAGTTCACTGATGAATTCACTTGTAGCGGCGCTGTCGTCGCGCCACTAGCACACCGAAACACACCGAAGCCTAAATCGCGCTATTAACATTCCGAATCATAGACAGTATATATAGAACTTCTCCGAAATATCACTCGGAGTGTCGGCCGCTCCCCAGGCAGAACACCTTGTCTGGCGGGAGATCTCCCCATTTCCTTCCACGGCTACACACTCAACCTAGAGATTGGGGAATTAGTGCCAAACACCGTTCAATGAAGAGGTGGTCTTAGAAGTATAATTCTACTACGCAAATTTCGCGTACCTCATATGTGGTCCAATTTAATCTCACTCAAAAGTTGAAAGCAGTTAATTTTGTTATTTAATAATTTGCTTAATAAGAAGAAGTCGCATATTTGTCTACGATTAGCCTAATTTTAAAAGAAGAAAGCTCTTTCCTATACGAAGAAAGTTTCTTTTTGGAAATTCGATTGAAATTCAACTACAGAACAGTATTTCTAAGATACTTAGTAGGTACTAAGTTGTTGTAGAGCATTATTTTTGTTTTATTGTTACAGAATTTTTTTATATTTTTGTACATCAGCATATTGTGAAGAATATATAAATGAAGATTCCGAAAGAAATGATAGGCTCAGAAGGGCTAGAACCTAGGGCTGTAAAGCCAGTTAAATAAAAAAAGTTACACAAAGTTGACGTCACACAGTAGACATCATCGAAGCGAGCATTTTGGCAGTAAATTCAAAACCATTAAAAATAAATTCAACTTTAATTGGTTTAATGTAGAAAAAAAAGCTATTGATTAATTTATTATTATTTTCTTTTATATCGTCGGTCCCAATATTTAAATATAAGCAGTTTTCAACAATTTGGAAATTACCCTATTAGGATTATTTTTATTCGTTACACTTGGCAAGCTGATTGACGATTTCCATACCTGATGAGCACCTTTGCTGCTGCTGCCTGTTACTGATCTGGGTATTTCAAGTCTGGCGTAAGAGGAATGGTTATATTGTCTATTTTCACCATCCATCAATCATCGGAATTCTTTGACATTTCCTATTGTTGCATCTCACGGCTCATGACAGAACAAAATGAGATGACGGATTCTCTTAGAGCATCTTACGGTCACGCTATTGTCTTGTTGATATCTTACATACTTTCGAAACCAATAAACTTTTATTTAAAACAATGATACTGTGTATACAAATAACTTCACTTCAGCCCAAATTAGGGACATCTGGTTTGCGAAAAATTATCAACCCTCATTATGCAAACCTTTTAATTTGCAATGTTAATTTGCATTCAATTGGTAGTTCGAATTAATAACTAAAGTTTCATTCAAAGGAATTCTCAGCAACGCTTGCGTGTTTTCTCACTGGATTATTTCATACAACAGACTCATAATGCCGACGGTCACGGATTTTCAGCTTAATTCCTGACAAAATAGAATTTTAATCTTTTAATGCAACCTTTTGCTTTCTGTAACTTTTAATCGCGTTCTTCGTTGTTTTACGGTTATAGAAACCAATTTGAAATCAATTTACTAAATCAATTTTCTTGCATTTAATGTTCTTACCTTACCTTTAATTTTACCAACTAGTTCTTAGTTAGATGTATTGCATTTGACATGGAATTTAATTTTCACATCACATTAACAAATTCACGACCTCTATACTAAATAGATTTAAAGTACTAAAATATATTAAGACAGGTATTGCCAACAAAAATCTATAAACTTTAAGCACCATCTATATTCACAAAGTGCTAGAGATAAGTTAAAGCAGCTTAATAATGGTTATATGTTTTATTGCTGGCTACGGTGCCATGACCAGGTCATGGCAGGTCCGAGGGGGCTAATAATCCCTAGTGGAGGTTCCATTCCCAACTTAAACGACATGTTCTGGAAATGTTTAACGCACACTCCTTAAGGATTAACAGAAGATCCCGGAGCTAGCAATGAAGATGAATTAGTTTCGCTGAGATATTATAGGTTGATTTGAGATCCGAAAAGATGGAGAGGACACAGTAATCTTATAATAAGACTACTTGTGATAGTCACCACGTGAGATACCGTTCATCTCAAGGATGTGTTTGGTTTTTCGTCCACAAGTCTCTCGTTAATAACGTACCGTGTAAAGATTGGAAGTATGTCGATTATTTGGTAATTATTTTCGCATCCCTAATGATACTAAAGCGAGAGCATTTAAGCATGCTCTTAATTAACAACTTGAGATTAAATTTTTAAGATTCAGCAATAAATAATGGTTATATTTATTTATTTCATAGCATTTGCAACACGGTGTAACCACAACGTGCTCTCTAATTATGTTACTTTAATTAACATCTTCATGCTCTCTGTACTAAAACTAATAATAAGTCCAATGTACTAAACAATATTGAAACAAGTTTTTCAGACGTATTTCAGATTAACAAAAATCTATAAACGCTAAGCCTGTATTCACACAGTGCTACTTAATTTCGAAACAGCTTAGCAATAATCATTGATGAAGAAAATGCAAATTTATTTTCAATGCCTCTATATGCAATATATATAAATAAGTAATTGCATTCAAAGCCCTATGCTACGATAGGTTTGGTAAGCTTTTATAGTATTTGACCTATGTTAAAATTTATATTTTATACTCTTGTATAAGCTAAAGAATTTTGATGTGATGTACCTGCTGCTAAATGACTTCTTCCGTCCATTAATAACTGTAACACCAGAGGAACCCCCTTTTTAAAATTAATAGATTTTTTTGAATGTTCCTACGTCAAATTGGTCCGAAGAAATCCGGTGCTGGTTGTCGATAGAACAAAAAAGTTGCGCGAGGAAGAAAACTCTTGGCAAATTGCACAGTGTTGGAACACTGAAATAATCTGAAAAATTCGTTGGAGCATTCCCTGTAGTAAATATGACATTAAAAAATAATTTAACATCTCTTTGCAGTGCGAGAAAACATTCGAGCAGAATGAGCTCGGTCGTTGACGATTCAAACCACTCTTCGCTGAATTCGATTAAATGAAGGGAGCTAGCACTAGGGTTCAGAGGTAAGAAAAGTATTCAACGTGAGACAGAGCTTTCCCTTCACAAATTTCCAAGCGGTGTGTTGTCATAAAAATAATGTCCCAATCTAGTGACCACACCAAGTTTTGAGACCTTTTAGCCTTCCCTTCCAGGTTATCACGGAACTGAACATTACTTGTTTTTCTAACGTTGTTGTTGATATTCCGATTCTAGCTGAGTCAGCAGGGCTGTTTACTTAGTTAGAAATACATCACCCCATCAGACCGTCCTTTTCGTCTGGTGTCTGGTTAGTTTATCTTAACCAAGACCTCGCATATCTCAACTAAACAATTATCGCGATGGAGTTATACAGTTTCTATACGCATTAGTCTCGGTAGATTGGTTGTATTTAATGTAATACCCGTACAATAACAATATACTTATTAAGGATGCAATTTGAACGGCTAAAATTGACAAGGCGAAGACCACTCTCGCGCAGGGTACATTAACGAGGGTCATCAACCCTTTACTGGAAATAACGCATTTCACCTTAGTCTTCAAGAGTGATCGAGAATCAATCAGGATACGCAGAATCAGATACTCGTATGTAGGTGTCTTTGAGTTGGAGCATGCACTTATCATCAGGTGGACTGTTTCTATAAACGTGTAATAGAGTTTGAGGATACCTCGGTTCCAATCCTTTTAAAGTTTAGTACATTAAGTTTATTATAATATCGCTTTGATTTAAATCATGGTGGAAATATTTGTGTGCGTGTATACATTACTGATTCTAGTGTCAGCAAGTATAACATTTGTCTTGTATCAGACGTTATAAATATGCAAATAATTTAAGTTTTGAGTAACTTTGTACCAAAATATGACAGTTTATTAAGTGAGAAATATCCAAAATTATGAGAATACATATTTAGTAAAAAAAAATCTTAAAATCTTATTGGGAAGAGTCTAAAACGGGAATTCAAAAAACAGAGACGTAAAAATATTTTAACTGCTTAAATATTCAAATGAACTTGAAGGGTTTAGGTTAGCTTTGACTCTTAAATACTTTTTACAACAAACTTTTTGGGCTAAAACAGGGGCTCAGTTTTTTCTTAACATTAATTTTACAAAAAATCTTTATTAACTCTATTCCCTTCTTTTAAACAATAATGCTATTGCTGATAGCACGTTTTACGGAATATTTTAAATTTTGTATTAATTTAATAGGTAAAACCATTAAAGATTAAAACAAAATTGTTCTTTTCACGATTTCAATGAAAAAATGAACTTTTAATAAGAAGATCGAAGATTTAATCTTTTAGTGGCGGTGTAAGAATATCTTCTACCACATATCATCCCGTGGATACCGTAAGAGGCGACAAAATTCCTTATAAGGGCTAAAAATAAAAAAATCTAACGTTGGTTGCCAACGAGCCTGCCAAGACATAAAATGTTTAAATACCATATAGTATTTAAAATAAATACATCTTATGTCTTCATCTATAGAAATTATATACAAATGACGTAATGAAAATTTCTCTTGTCTTAAAAAAAGTGGATTATAACGACTGAACAAATAAATTAAAGTGAAAACTCTAACTTCTATTTTTTTAATTATTATTATATTTAAATTACATTGAAATAAATAAAATATTTTAAAAATGAACCATACTATTTGCTGTAGTCCTAGGGGTCCCCGTACGGTAAAGTTCTTAAAGGAACTATATCCGCTGCTGGTGATAAGAGGGCTGGTTCCTTTCTTGCTCAAAGGCTTAGTATGGCCATTCAGCGAGGAAACACAGCCAGCTTTCTTGGCACGATACCACGAAAATGGAAGAACTGTATGATAATTTAAATTATAACTTAGTTTTATTTTGTTTTATTGTAATTCAAAATTAATTAAACTCGTTTATCTTATGTCTGCTACATTTATATAAACATAACGTTACGCTTCTAATCCTCGAAGCGGTAAGCGTATTCAGAGCAGTGAGCTAATATCTCGTTTAGCCAAAAATTGTAGGTTTTTGTTAAAATTTGTGAAAAAAGTGATAGGTGGCTAGCTCGTCACCTATAAAAGCACTCACCCAATATCCCATTAGTCGCCTTTTACGAAGTTTACGACTTGTAAGACCCAGAGTAAGCACATCCTTTTATTTATAAGTCCCTCATAAACACGGAGACTTATCTAAGCGTAAACGTGGATTATTGTTGGTTTACACGTGATTATATGGCCACGAAATAATGTTCCTTTAGTGTGTTGGTAGCGATATGTTATTTTTACCAAAAAATATTTTCGATTTCATTCTGTCTTTTAGCTTATTAAGTGTGTGTTAGTCATCACTTGCACAGAACGCTATTATTCTCTACAAAGCGATCACTTGTCTGTAATGACTTAAGAAAATAAATTTTTATTTGTCAAAAGTCATTTTACATCAACATTACCTAATCTTTCGCAATGAAGTTCCTCTAGCCAGAGAAGAAATGGCGAAAGAAAATTCGCTGGTATCCTCATTTTTTAATATTTGACATATTGACAAACCCACGGTGAAGTGGCTTAGTAATGAGTTGCAGTGCTAAAAATTGCGGGTTTGAATCCCGCACGAAACAAGTATTTGTTAAGTATTCTGGGTCTGGATGTTTGCTTTTGTGAAATTTATGTATGCAAATTGCCATAATCGGCTTGCGTCATAATTGTCATAAAATTCCATCATAAATCTACTGCTAAGCATAAACACACACACATACCTCATCAGGTAGTAAATCTAGTAGGAGGGCACTATAATTTGCATGAAAATGTCTATAAATTAATCTATATCTATGCACATAAATTAAATTAAAGAAGAGTAATATTACAAAAACATTTTTTAAAGTCTAAAGTTAAATTTAATAAAATGGTCCTTAATTTATAGATCGTACCTAGCAAAATACGAGACGGAATGCTAGTACATTATATTATCTAAAAACATTAAATATGTCAAAAGAAATATATAATTTTAATATTAATTTTGTATCCTGCGACGCTCATAAATTAAAAGTTAATAATTATTTTATCAGCACCTGTGAGGTGAAAAACCGATACAACGTTATTCATGTTAATAACTGCTTTTAAAGCTCGTAAAATAATACTGACATTAATTACGAAGTTTTCCTTTAAACAAGTCTGTTTCTGTTCATTACAAATTATTAATGAGATTTATGAGTTATTTTTAAAACAGAGCTCAATAGGCCAGGGGTCAAAGTTCGTTTTATTCTCTAGATGACTATCGATTATTACATTTAATATTTCCTAATCATGCTCTCACGACACGTCACATAGAAACATATACTTACATAGAATGAGGACCACGAAATTACAAACTATTTTGGTTTGTACGCTCTAGCTTAGTTGATGGTGGGATTAGAACATAGATTAATCATATAATAGAGAAATAAGACTATATGAACCCCGATGAAAACAGAGGTATGTATCTGTAAATTGTCTGTGGCAACATATTTCCTGAACAGATGAACCGATGTTAGTTAGTTTTTATTTGAAAGGTGCCTTCAAGAGTGTTCTTAGCTATGTTTCAAGAAAATCTGCTTAGCCGTTTGAAAATCACCAGTTCTTTTTGTTTCGAAGGTTTAATTTATTTACTTTAATTTTATTTTCCTAAGTTGTAAATTATAATCTGTACAACCAACAAAAACAAAAAAAAAAAAAAAACTGTTTGTTTATACATCTTGTATAAACAAACAGTTTTTTTTTATTTTTCTTTTTCAACTACTGTGATGTTTATTTAATACGACATAAATCACATTGTATTATTGATAGTTTGAAACATTTTAATTTATTTTCCATGTCCGATGTTTACGCGTGTGCAGACAGATTTAGGTCAGGATCAAAGAGAAACTAACACCAAAATAATTTTTCCTTAAAGCTTGAAAAATATTATACTGAAGTTCACTTAAAAACTAACTTTAAAAATGTGTTTCTTCTATTATTAACACGCTTCGTGGAATCGACATAACTTTGATTCAGAATAAAACCAATTTTACGGATCACATGTAATTTATATCATTTTTTTTGTGAATTTTGTGATTATAGTACCATGGTCACGGAAAAGACGTTCATAAAGTTCGAAACGTCCCGATGTCATGGTTAATTCGGGAAACCTTTTGCTATCGAACATCAATTTGTTGGTTCTATCTGCAAGTCTTGCAGCGATATGATGGGGTTTGTTTTTAATATAATTAATAATGGGATCGTGTAGAATGTAAGAATATCCACCACCCAATATCATTCCCTGGATATCGCGAAAGGTGAAATAAATTAGAAGATTTTCCAACGAAAACGCCTGGAGGATTGAAACATGTGAGGCTTAAGTCACTAATTATTGCACTTTAAAGAACAATTCCGAAACTCTTACATCGCTAAATAATTTAGGGCTGATATTTCAAATACTCAGATAAAATTTATTTGTAAAATAAAATACAACCTATACAAATTGACTGCGTGGAAGCGCTGTGGGAATATCCACTACGCCATATCATCCCGTGAGCGTCGTAAGAGGCGACAGAGGGACACAAATCAGGAGATGGGCAGTAGCGTCTTCCCAATTAAGAATACAAATAAAAAGACTGCGTTTTCTGACCCGCTTCTCATAAGTCTCTCCCAAATATTGCCTCACAGGCAGACTTATGGTCAGCAGTAGACTTTAATAGGCTGTTACGATAACGGTAACGATTATTATAGAAACTCAAGTAGATAGCAGCACCCAGCCATCTGTATGGAAGTTTTGATGTTGTTTTTTTTTTTTTAATTTCGATGGCCTTTAGAGTCATCCTTGATAGGAATTGATGTTATTTTGCGAGGATTTATGGTTCAGTGAACATGTTCACAGTCTGCGCACCACCTGAAGCATGTCTCGAAGAATGTCTGCAAAATTAATTTTTGTAATAGTAAAAAAAAAGTAAAGTTACAGCCTATATACGTCCCACTGCTGGATACAGGCCTCCCCTCATTTCTGAAAGGGTTTAAGGGTAACGAAGTGTCCGCCGCGCTGCCTCAATGCATGTTGGCGTACTTCAAATGTCTTCGAAATATATTCTTTTCTTATTCCTCAGACATGCAGGTTTCCTCACGATGTTTTCCTTCACCGCCAAGCACGTGGTAAATCAGCACTTAAAATTGAAATTAACAATTTCATTGGAGCCGGCGGGGTTCGAACCCGGGTTACTCGCGTTCTGTTATATTTACAGCGAGCGTTAACCATCTGAGCTACCACGGCTCTATGTAATAGTATTTGTGTAAATTTATCGTGTAGAGATGGTGTAAAAGTATCCACTAACTTACCGTTGGTGTTATTAGAGTGACATAGAAAAACGGAAACGGGAAATGGGCAGCGGTGTCTTTCCTGATAAACAACTTAAAGTAATAAAAACTGTGGTAGCCAAGCCGTTTGCTAAGCGTGACAACTATGGAAAATATTCCCCCCCATAAGCCGTTCTATGGGGGAGGCAAATTTTCATCAGTGGATTTTTATAGTTTCTAATGGATGTTTGGATGAATTCATTAAAAAAAAACATTTTACACCCCTTGATATAAATATAAGTAGTATAGGTAGTTATTACCAATGCGGCACGAAGGGCTCGGCTCGACTAGAGTAGGACGACACTCTCATAGAATACTCAGAGTAAAACAGCAACTTAATTCTGGTGTGTTTTGTATAGTGTCGAGAACGTATGAATTAGAGTGACGAGAGTAAAGTCCAAATAATGTATAAATAACGAAAATTTCTGCGACATTAGCGTAGCTTTTGGGCCACCCCAGCCGCACCTCAACTTAATGTCGCTGATGTTGCTTTATATCCTAGTTTTGTATAAATCTATGAGAGTTTATTTTGACCAATAACAATCAGCTGCACCAATCTGTAGCCGGCCAAAGTCAGGTTTAACTGCACTTCGACTTTTAGCCGTTACATTGTCATATATCATAATAATAATATGACTACAGTCTTTTACTGAAACTTGATTTGGTTCACGTTTTCAGTTGAATTTACCAACACAAAGCTTGTCCAATACGAAGTGTGGCTGATACGGGCCAGACCTTAAAATTACCGTTACTGCTAAAAGGCCACGGCTGAATATAGACATCCTTCATAGATTTCCTTGTATGGAGGTTGTTGGCTACAGCTGCCACGCCTTGCAGGCAGGTTGTCAACCGCAGTGTTTTATTTTTAGTTCATATTAGAAAGACATAGATTCATGTAATAGATTTCTCTAATGGCCCTGTTCTGTAAAACAAATATAATTTTAGCGTCAATCGCGTGTCCACATAGCAAAATACCATACGATATTATGCTATGTAAATAGCTAAAGTAAACGTGGTAAAGTTAATGTGGCCTAATTTGGATTTAAGATAATCGAAACAATTTATTTTATAATCATTTTTGAAAATCGGTTGAACAATCGG
The DNA here is from genome assembly GCA_907164705.1 of Parnassius apollo. Classification (NCBI taxonomy): domain Eukaryota; kingdom Metazoa; phylum Arthropoda; class Insecta; order Lepidoptera; family Papilionidae; genus Parnassius; species Parnassius apollo. The sequence goes on from CAJQZP010001152.1 coordinate 815,833, forward strand.
TTCAAAGATCTCTAAGGTCACGGGTACAAACGGACAGAAAGACAGACAATATTTTTTAAAAGTAACCCTCTCAGTTCATTATAACTTATAAGACATACTTTAATTTTTACACTCAGTTGCTACCCCTCTCCTTGTTTGTTTCCCTCTGTCGCCTCTTACGACATCTTTAGGGTTATAACCACTCGAATGTCGGGGTCGTTTTGGCCAATATGGCGCATCTGTCGAGCACTTTCCGAAGTACTATCTAAGTATATAACAAGTATACTATTTAAAAAAAAAATATATATATATATATATATATATATATATATAGTATCTATACTAAGTAAGTATATTAAAATCATATATCAATGGAAATGTTATTAAATAAGCACAGATATATATGTTATACATATTGTAACGCTTCCCCCCTCTGTCATAATAATAAATATATTCATATTAGATGTAAATATAATTAATTCCCCTTTATAATAAAAATTATATATATATATATATAAAAATATATATATATATATATGACTAGGATAAATAAAATATGTTTTGATCTTTCTAAATGATCTTTCTAAAGGTTTAATAATAGGCCGTTTGTAATATTTTGGCATGATCGTCTTAGTTTAGACCCTTAGTTACGTTGTGTTTGTTTAGTAACTTAGTTGTTTTAGGTGTCTTTTGGAAGAATAAATATTCGCTAGAGCAATTGAAAGCTGTTGGTAGTGCCCTATAAGCTAAGGGAACCCCGTTCACGAAGACAGGGCTCGAGAAAGGTTAAGAACATAAAACGTCCCAATTCCACTTTCAGGTTTACATTATTAACTTAACATTATTTATCCCTTCCCGCTCGGAAAAGGCTCAAAATATATTTATACAAAATACCCGATGCAAGGCCTTCGCTCTCCTACATTTATTTAAAAAAAATGTAGGGGAGGTACCACAGCCCCACACACGCCGTGCACGGTGAGTGCCAACCATTTTGATGCACTCCCCCCGAAAGGAACGCTAATTCGGGAACTGGACCGTAGTCCACAGCAAAATAACTGGCGAACCAGTAAAAGAGGCTTGGCCCCTTGTTAGTGCGTAAGCACAAACATCGACCGAAGTCGCGCATGTCAATGCGTGTAAACGCCATACAGAATACGAACGAATCCAGCCACAGTGAATGTACGTCACACGGTTTAGGCAAATAGGCACACTGGCCGTAAATCCTCCGTGAGCACCACCACCTGCCAGACCGCCGCTCCTGCAGACGTGATGTAAGTGTATGGCATCACCACTAATTGCATGATCAGCACGGCTACTAGCCGCAGAGCGTGTCATGAGTCTACCGCTCACCTCAAGGGAATGGGGTCCCACGTTGTGCGGCTTTCGGCCGCAGCCTTGAGAGTCTCCTCAGATCCTCCCGCCAGCTACCACCCGCATGAGGTCGACACATATGCTCCACCAACCAATACAATGGCAGATATAGCCAAAAGGCAGTTATAAGATAAGAGTAATAATTCGCCATCAGAAAGGGTTTGTGTCACTGACGTTGAGTAAATGCATTTTCGATCATGTTTGTCTCACCCACCAACAAGTTGCCTTCAATCATTCAAAGGTGGGAAAGTTACAGAGATATAATATTATGTTGTTATATAAAACATCGTGGAGGGCAGACAGTCGGCAGCCCCGTAATAAAAGGACCCGACTTGGGCAAAGCTACTCAGGTGTGAGTCAAACCAAGACGCAGAGAGCGCCATTGAGAATAGCGTCCCACCAAACAACCATCGCAAAGACGCAACGCTGCAGAACGCAACAAGCATCAATACGACTATCGTCGGGCTTACACCATCCCAAGGTCCCCCATACATCCCAGCAGACATCACCGCCTGCATACCTCCATCGACCGGAACCACAAGAGTGCGTCAAATCAGGCGCAGTACACCCGCAGATCCATCACAAGACACAATACCGCAAGGAGCAGTAAGCATCAATGCAACTATCATACGGATGGCGCTCCCTCACAATACACCCACATGATCCCTATCGAAATTTGGTAACAAAGTTTGTATTGTTGTTATATAAAAAATATCACCAACGTATCATAGTAGCACGCTACTAAGACGCCAATGAACAAAACTCCACGTATCATAGCGTTAACGAACTAAGACATGAAGTTGAGTATGCCTGCTACACTTAAAAGTGCTACCAAACACACTCATCATCCCAATCCGAAAGATAGACGACACATCGCTATGTGCAACGACGTCGCCCACAAACGGTATGGGTGTGCGATGTCCACGGGAAAGCCGTATTGCTACAACAAACCCGCTTACCACCGGCAATAAAATGTTAATTGTATACCTCCATCGACCAGAACCACAAGAATGCGTCGAATCAGGAGCAGCACACCCGCAGATCCATCACAAGACGCAATACCGCAAGTAGCAGTAAGCATCAATGCAACTATCATACGCGTGGCGCCCCCTCACAACACACCCACATGATCCCTATCGATTTTGGCAACAAAGTTTTTATTGTTGTTATATAAAAAATATCACCAACGTATCATAGTAGCACGCTACTAAGAAGCCAATGAACAAAACTCCACGTATCATAGCGTTAATGCACTAAGACATGAAGTTGAGTATGTCTGCTACACTTAAAAGTGCTACCAAACACACTCATCATCCCAATCCGAAAGATAGACGACACATCGCTATGTGCAACGACGTCGCCCACAAACGGTATGGGTGTGCGATGTCCACGGGAAAGCCGTATTGCTACAACAAACCCGCTTACCACCGGCACTAAGATGTTAATTGTATACCTCCATCGACCAGAACCACAAGAATGCGTCGAATCAGGCGCAGCACACCCGCAGATCCATCACAAGACGCAATACGGCAAGTAGCAGTAAGCATCAATGCAACTGTCATACGGATGGCGCCCCCTCACAACACACCCACATGATCCCTATCGATTTTGGCAACAAAGTTTTTATTGTTGTTATATAAAAAATATCACCAACGTATCATAGTAGCACGCTACTAAGACGCCAATGAACAAAACTCCACGTATCATAGCGTTAATGCACTAAGACATGAAGTTGAGTATGCCTGCTACACTTAAAAGTGCTACGAAACACACTCATCATCCCAATCCAAAATATATACGACGCATCGCTCCTCTACGCGACGGTATGGGTGTGCGATGTCCACGGGAAAGCCGTATTGATACAACAAACCCGCTTACCACCGGCACTAAGATGATATGTCTAGGACACATCGGTTAGCGAGTCCAAGTTTACCTCGGACCAATTGCTCGTGAAGCAGCACACACGCCACCATAATATTCCTTTTCAAGTCCCTAATAAGGACTAGTCATTTTGCTACAGTACTAGGAGCAGTCAGTCACCCGACTACCCCATACAATGCTTATGCATCAAGGAGACCTCCTATAATATTGCTTTTGTATCATAGACCTTACTTTCATTAGTCACGTATATATAGGATTCGAACCCACGACCCTACTATTGTAATGCATATTAATCATAGAGACCTTCTATAGTATTGCTTTTGAATCACAGACCTTACTTTCATAAGTCATTCATATATAGGATTCGAACCCACGACCCTACTATTGTAATGCATATTAATCAAAGAGACCTTCTATAGTATTGCTTTTGGATCATAGACCTTACTTTCATAAGTCATTAATATATAGGGTTCGAACCCACGACCCTACTATTTTAATGCAAATTCATCATGGAGACCTTCTTTAGTATTGCTTTTGTATCATTGAGTTTAATATCATAAGTCCCTAATATAGGACTAGTCATTGTGCTACAGTACTTCAGGCAGTCGGGCTCCTGACCACCCCATATATATGTACAACTGCAGGTATGTATCTCCGGTAGCTCCTCTATACAAGACATCTATACATGAACACCTTCCATAACTTAGGAAAATTTTCTTTTATACGTGAACTCCTTCCACAACTTAGGAAAATTTTCTTTTATACATGAACTCCTTCCAAGACCAAATTTTCTAATTATCTTATAAATGTTATTTATCTTTATTTTTATAATATTTTCGACTTGTATTTCTATTAATTATCTTATTTTAAATATTTTTTTCAAGTTTTTAATAAATTTATTTTTTATGGAAGACAATATTTTGCCTTTAATTTACTATGTTATTGGTCTAATGTCTGAAATGTATTTATATTAATTTTATGGTTATTAATGTAATTTTATTGTTTAATATATATCTTTTAAAACTATTTTTGACGCCCCTTTATATTGAATTTAATTATTAATAATAATATTGGGCCGTCACAATATGTACGTTATATATATCATATATATGTTACAGATAGTTTGCTATCACTCGACGCCATATTATGGCGTTTGACAGATGCGCATATTATTTGAGACGCCAGAATATGGGGTTTGGACAGCCGAGGGGTTAAGGGGTAGTGGATATTTTTTACCTATCACTACTAATTTTCTGTTGCTGTTCTAAATAATCAGATTTCTTTTTTCAAGAAAAGATACAACTACGGCTAGTTCTTCTATCAAAAAGTTACTTAACATTTTAAAAAAGACGCGCGTGCCCTCTGCGATTTGCATGACGCCTTCTGTGAGTGGTTGTCATTCATCCTTCGATAGATATCGCAGCGTAAGTAATGTAATTACTTTAAGATAGACATGAAAACTTGCGTGCATGCCGTGTCTGCCTCGATGCGGGCAGGTAGATGTGAATCGAGCTTTATTGTGTATTTTACGTGGTAAAGATATATAATTGTATAGGTAAAAATATGACGGTAGTAATGTGAATATTTCAAACGTTGGTTACACGAATTATTAACCTTAAGAGCAATTTTCATACAATTCCCTTCGGTACCATTGAAATATTTATACCCTAATTTAATAGAAGGCTCCCTGAGGCAGAGGGTTAGCATTTAGTTGCATCACTGAGGGCCGGGGATTCTAATCCCGCACGGAACAAGTATTTGTATGGCCTACAAGTAATTGTTTACATAAATCGTTCCGGGTCTTACTTACTTGTGCAATGTATTTATGTATTTATGTAAACTGCCTTCACGATTCAGAACAAAATGTGCACTTGTGTGCATAAGCTCGCACTATAATCTTGTCTCAATTGGGAAATCCAATTATATTCGTTTTTTTGCATTCTTTTTAACTAAGTTAACATTACCGATAAGATATAATTTTGAAGTTCAAGACACTAACAAACTTACTATAACACATTTTAATGCTTTTTTATTTAGACAAAAGGCCAGATAGAGGCCAAGAGGAAGGCGAAAATATAGATCAATATGTTACTGCACTAAAATTGCTAAGTCAATCTTGTGTAATGTTTGGTAATCTGAATGAAAGCTTAATAAGAGACAGAATTGTCTGTAGTATCATAAGTAACATTGTATGTGATCGGTTACTTCGTACGGATGATTTAACATTAGAAAAGGCGGTCCAGATATGTCAAGTGGCAGAAATACCGAAGGAGGAAAGTTCATGCATCGAGAATGGTCCTGGCGGTAGTGAAATGCGAGTTGATGCTGTAAGGGATGCAAGTGGTCGCAGCTACGGTGGTAGGGGAGCGAGGCGTAGCGCTCGTGGCCGCGGACCGGGGTTCGGTGCCGGGTTGGCAGCTTCGCGAACACGCTGCTTGTCATGTGGTAATGGTTGGTGCTCCACTGGTGTCCGGCGCGGGATACATTGTGTTATGTGTGTGATAAAAAAGGGCATTTTGCTAAAGTGTGTGTGCATAAATATACATTACGCGATAATGTTTTAAACTTGAATGTGTGTGAGCCTGAAAACATGTCCGATGCCGAAATGTTCTATGTGGACATTATATTAAGCCAGGATAAAAAATGTCCCCCCCGAACGGGTTCCCGCCTTGTCGTGGCGGGGGGGCTTAGTAGCCGTGGCTTGGTCTGCCACGGTGAACAAAGAGGAACCCACGTGGCTGGCCCGAGGTGAAGGGCCGGCCTGAGGTGGCCACTCCGAGTGGGCTTGGGGAGCCCACTTCGGATGTGTATTGATGGACTGGAGCGAGTGGGGACTCCGCACCCTCTACCGCTGCAGCCGAGGTGGAGTCGCGGAGGAAGAGGAGTGTTGGTATGGCGATGCGCCACTCGCCCTATCCTCCGCGACTCAAACGGGGCCGCACCGTTGATGCGGTGGTGATGGGGCTGCGGGGGGAGAGGATTGTCGGTATTGCGAGGCGCCGCTCTCCCTATCCTCCGCAGCCGAATCTTGGTTGGCGGCGGAGCCATAGACCAGATCCGCCGCTGGGGTCGGGAAGGCTAGTACTTCTAAATGCTCGTTTTTCCTGGCCCCATGGTCTTCGCGCATCGGACGCGGGGGCGTCTGTTGCGCAGATGCAATTGGAGGCCGTGGAGTAAGGCGTGCTATGTGTTCTGGTGCGCCTTACTTGGGAAGGAGAACGGGGAGGAATATTCCTCTCCCAAGGAGGTGCTGCCATGGGGCGGCAGTCGCTGGTAGGGCCGCGGAAGTGTGCGAAAGCGTTCCCGTAGCCCTGCCAATATGCGACGAAGGTGGAACACCATGGGGTTTTAGTCGGTGCGAGTCCGACATAACCCGTCCTTGCCCCCGCGAGGCGGGTATGCATAGGCATTTCCCCATATTAAAAAAAGGATAAAAAATGTAAGTTACCTAAAGAATGTAATGTTATTTTTCAATGTAATGGTAGACAAGTGCAATTTAAACTAGATACAGGTTCTATGTTAAATGTAATTTCGAAAAATGATTATTTAAACTTAGGCATGTCGATTCATAACCTAAAATATTTTAACAAATGTGTACAATCTTTTACTGGTAATAATTTACCTATTCTGGGCATGTACGAATTATCATTTATTTATAAAGGTAAACATTACATTATACCATTTGTGGTAGCAGATTTAAATTGTCAAAATGTTCTGGGGTTGGAAGGCTGTGTCATGTTAGGACTAGTATCCCGTGTTGACGGTATAAAAATACATAAATATTCTGATCTCTTCGAAGGACTGGGTAAGTTACCTGGACAGTATTCGATTGTTGTAGATAAAAATGTACAGCCAGTGATTTGACCTACTAGGAAAATACCACTGGGGATGAAAGACAAACTCTTAGCAGAGTTACGTAGGATGGAAAAATTAGGAAAGTCACTCATCCTACGGAATGGGTTAACGCTATTGTGCTAGTAGCAAAAAAGAATGGTGATATTCGTGTGTGTTTGGACCCGAGACCGCTTAACCGCACGGTGCGGCGCGCGCATTACTCGCTGCCCACGGTGAGCGAGCTGGCAGCGCGGCTGTGCGGTGCTACGTACTTCAACGTGCTAGATTCGCGCTCTGGTTTTTGGATGGTTCAAATTGATCCTGCCAGCGCAGATCTTTGTACATTTGGAACACCGTTTGGTCGATACCAGTTTCTAAGGCTACCGTATGGAGTAAATTGTGCTCCAGAAGTATTTCATGCAAAGTTAAGACAATATCTGGAAGATTTGGAGGGTGTTGACTATTTTATTGATGATGTAAGAATATGGGGGAATATTAAAGAACAACATGACTTCAGGCTAAAATGTTTACTGAATAGGGCTAGAGAAATTGGTATAAAATTTAAGAAGGAGAAATGTAAGTTTGGAGTTCGAGAAATTGTTTATTTGGGTCACAAATTCGATAAGAATGGGATGAAACCAGACGAGTCATTATAAGTATACCGTATCCTACAGATCGTAAAGCATTGGAGAGATTTATGGGTATGGTGAATTATCTTTCCAAATTTATTCAAAACTATTCGGATAGTGTGTCTGTGCTTCGAAGTTTATTAAAAAAGAATTCTGAATGGCTGTGGGAGCCACATCATTCAGATGCTATAGACAATCTTAAAAATAAAATTTCATCTGCACCAGTGTTAGCACTTTACTCGACGGAACTACCGGTGGTGGTTTCGGTAGACGCGAGTACTAGAGCGCTGGGAGCGGTGCTGCTTCAGGCCGGCCGTCCAGTGGAGTTTGCTTCGTTAACGCTCACTGACACTCAGACTCGGTACGCACCAATTGAAAAAGAGATGCTGGCAATAGTGTTTGCGGCAGAAAGGTTTAAACAGTACATTTATGGCAGGTCAGATATTACCGTACAAACTGATCACCAGCCCCTTGGAGGCATTGTTCAATAAAGCGTTTTCATCTGTACCGATACGACTACAACGCATGATGATGAGGATACAGGCAAGGTGTATACTCCGGCAAGTATATATATATTGCCGATACGTTATCGAGGGCTCCTCCGTCGGAGTTTATGCACGATCGAGTGTCTGAGGATGCTGAGATGCAAACATGTTTTATGATTGAATGTATGCCGTTTAGTAGAGAAAAAATAGATAGAGTTCAAAAGGCGACAGAGGTTGATGAGGAATGTCAGTTATAAATTAAGTATATATTAAACGGCTGGCCAAAAATGAGCATGATGTTCATAAAAACGTTAGAAAGCTTTGGTCATATCGTGGAGAACTCCAATATGTGAATGGGTTAATATTAAAAAATTATTGTATATTTATTCCGCAAAGTTTACGAGCCGAAATTATTGTAAAAGTACACGAAGGTCAGTTAGGCATTGAGAGGAGGGAGAGCCAGGGCTGTCAGCGGACGTGGAGCGCGCCGTGCGCCGCTGCGAGTCGTGTGCTCTGCATGCACCGGCTCCCGCGCGGGAACCACTACTTCAACATATCGTACCCAATGCACCTTGGCAAAAACTTGCCTCAGATATTTTTGAGTATAAAAAGAAATATTATGTCATATTAGTAGACTATTTTTCTAATTATGTTGAAGTTCAAGAAGTAAATAGTACAAACAGTAGAACAATTATTCACTTTATGAAGGAACAATTTTCGAGGCATGGCATCCCTAGCGAGCTTGTTACTAATAATGGGCCGGCGTATAGTTTGCAAGAATTTAAAAAATTTCTTAGGGTATGGGAGGTTAAGCATATGACTTCATCACTTCATTACCCTCAGTCAAATGGGAAATGTGAGCGCACAGTGCAAACTATAAAAAATCTACTCAAAAAACGCGTCGATTCTGGGGATGATTTCTTTATAAGTTTATTGAACTATGGGAGTACGCCTAGGTATGGAATGGATTCTCCGGCACAAATTCTGATGGGAAGACGTTTGTGTACGAAGCTACCGATTAGTGATTTTCTATTAAATGAAACGATTTATAGAAATAGAAATTACAAAACGTTAATGCAACAGAGAAAATATAATAAATTATAGTATGATAGGTCGGCCAAGCCATTGAGGACTTTATTACCAGGAAATAAAGCAATTTTAATTGATAACGGTAATAGGAAACCTGTTTCTATTATCAGACCGTCGGAGGAACCACGTTCGTTCATAGTACAGGATACGCGCGGATGGCGATTGAGGCGCAATCGCCGTCACTTGATAGTACGATATGCAGACAGTGATGAAATGCGTCCCGCCGCCTGCACTGCGAGTGCAAGTAACACTAAGTCAGCTGAGTTAACGGCCAAGGCTGTAGCTTCAAACCCAGAACAGCTTGGCCCTTTGTATTCGACAGATAGTAAAACGGATACGGGAGGTCATAGCCCATGCATTAATCCTCCAATAACTAGGTCAAAAGCACGACTCATGGCTAAGATGAAATATCCGATGAAAGAAAGAATATAATAGTTGTTTTGTATAGAAGTTATTTACAAAATACATATTCATATTAAATGTATATTTTTAAGTCTCTGTATTCTGCAGATATTCACTTAATTCCGTTTATTTTTAGGTTTACTATTACTTTGTAATTTCAATTTAACACTGTTCGATACTTGTGAAGCAAAATAAATCATAAAACATAGAAGTGATTTATATTATAACATAACATATAGAAATATGTTCATGTTACGCCTAGGTGGCTTCGTTATTATGATATTTATATTAATTTTGTACGAGTTTGTATTTGGTATACGGTCCATTTCTACAGTGAGCGTTATCTTTCATTTCATTGTGGGTATATTGATATTTTGTGTGGATCATTCATAAATAATAATAAATCATTGTTGAACCAGCTAGTAACAAACTGGTAACAAAGCATTCCGTCTTAGTCCTGAGGAGTGACAATGCATGTGCATCTTGATTCTTATTGAAGAATAGATGTACTCTTTACATCAGGTGGATTATGTGCTCATTTGTCACTCATATCATATGTAAAAAGGCCATTTTAAAATACTTGTCTTGCTAATTATTGTGTAACTTAACAATGTGTTTTTCCATATTTTGTGTATAAATGCCTAGTGATGGTAGCACTGAGACCTACACTTTTGTGTGTTTGAACAACATAGAGATATTACGAATTCATTTTGTGATGGTCAATTTACATGCCAAGCATGGCAATTAACACAAATCCTACCTTCAACGGGCAAGGGCCATTTCCAGCAATGAAATATGAGCTAATGATGAATAAGTAGAAGATGTTTTCAAAAATATAAGACATATTTGATTTCTTTTTTTCAAATCCTAAAAGTAGTAGTAAGTTTTTGGATAATAAAACTCAGAAGTAAAATATTCTTCTAGTTTTGTAACAGTTTTGTTACAAAACTAGAAGTTCTGTAACAAAACTGTTACAAAAATATGTAGTTTTGTAAAAAAAGGTGTTGGCAATTTTCATGCGTGGTTAAATGAGTACTCGTCTGTACACATTTAATCACTTAATTTAGTCACGGAGAACATGAATTAGGAACTTGAACTTAGTTTTGGGGTCAAAACCGACATTAAAGGATTGTAACATTGTGGCCGTTTAAATATAAATAATTTTGTACGATCCTCTGGAGCCATTATACGGGTGCTTCGGCTAGAATAATTGTAACATAACATTCAATAAAAAATGAACTCTCATCAATTCATATAACATAAACTATTTAAAACTGAGCAATTTTAATATTTGTATAAATTTTCATTATATACATTAAAGCGTTGGAGAATTATAATTTAATATTTTATCGATGATTATATAGTTAATCATCTGAATACATTCATATATTAGGGTCTATACACAATATGAGCACAGGGCAAGCAACCTGGATTCGATCCCCGGAAGCACAAATGAAATTGTTTATTGCAATTTTAAGTGCTGATTCACCACGTACTCGGCTGTGAAGGAAAATATCCTGAGAAACCTGCATACCGAAGGCAAAAAATAATTGAAGGAAAAGTGAAGTCTAGTTAGTCATAAAGGTGAGCATCGACCTGAGTCCAACAATGAAACATCTATAGGTTTTAATTAAATTTTTTTCACTAAACATTCATTCATTCATCCATACATTGTAGCCCACTCGTATAAAAGTCCACAGCTGATTTTGCTATATTTGCCATAAGTAATAGATATTGCTTTGAGTTTTATCAGGAATAATTTGTTGCTGCTGCCCATCTGTTTTCGTTTCCCTGAATCATTTTTCATTTACGCGATGTTTTATTTAATATAGATCAAAAAAATTATTGTCAAGAAATATTACACAAAACTAATAATATCTAAAATCTTTTCGTGTTGATATACATTTCAAACGAAATTTCAATTTACTGTTCAAAGGACTAGGTACAACATTCAAACTACGTCAGAGCTATACGAGAAGATATTTTATGCAAATATTATCCTGGTTGAAATTCTAAAAGCCTAAGTTACGACCGTAAAGCGACATGACAAGGTATTTAATTTTAATTCAGAGAGGCGTTGATTTCAAATAACTGACAATGATATTTTCATCCTTGAATTTGAAATTTACTTTAAACAAAGGACCCAAAAATATAATTAATTAATGAAAGCTACAAAGGAACTAACTTGGACAACATCAAACAAAGAAGTCTTTACATGCGTTTTACCACCCTCGACGCTTCATAACCTGTTAATATACTGACTCTTTTTCATCTTCAAAAAGAGACTCAGGAGTGCACGTAGTGCTATTTGGCGGCAGAAACAGGTAAGAGTGTGTTAACTACCCACACGGACTTCTAGGCAAAAAAGAGTCTTTCCACCAAGGATTTAAAATGTGTAAACGTCAAAATAAAATATGTTTTAGTTTTGAGGTCCATAAAGTTAGAATCTACTGTTTTTCTTCTCTATGTCTTAAAGAATTATAGGCGCTTTTTCATAATCGAAGATAGATCTAGATATCAATGGGCCACAGCAACCATCAGAAACCATCAGATGAACTGTTTGTTCGTCCTGTTTTAACACCTGAATAAACGACAAGGCTAAATTTTTTTACCATTGCATTAACATATTTACAGTTTCAACAAAACGTTATGCAAATGTCGTTGCATAAATGAATCCAATTTTACGTTAACTATATGAAAATTGTGTGTTACTTTACCTCAAAGCCGGCTTCGACTTTTGAGACAAGCCGAATTTTAATGAACTTGTTTTGCTTTAATACTGTCTCTCTGACAGCAGATCAAGTGCTGTGATGTCGAAATTAATCTTTATTAAATCTGTTATCAAAATTTTTTAAATCTTAATATTGATAATAAATTTTTTACACTTGTAAATCCAATAGGTATTGATTTGATAGACTTCATCACAAATATGTGTTAGAAAGATGAATTGTCATAGATAATAGAACCCGCACCAAGTAGATGATAAAATTTTAATCCTAATATTTTCTAGAAAAGAGACAATTAAATTTGTCGCGATTCATAAGTTTTAACGATTCCTCAACGGATGAAACGTTTGTTGAAATTTATTAGGAAAATAAAAGTAAATTTTCTCCTAATACTATAATTTAATAAGAAATATATTGTATAATTTTTCTTCAATTGCCCGATCGTTTTTCGATGTCTGCTTAATTTTTATGGTAACACGTCCCATGACTGTCGTAAAAGGCTACTATGGAATACGCCAGAAATACTATTAGTTCTGATTTGTCAGTATTTTGCTTATGCTAGAGGCACAAAATAAACAGACTGATGTCTTGTTACATCAGCGATTGTCAATACGATCCGCCCGCTATTAGTGAAGAATGGCAAATCCTTCTTACAACGGGAGATGCTCGTGTCTCGTAGTATAGACCTTAATAGGCTGATGACGAATGAAAATAATATATAAACGATTCATAAAAAATACAACACAAAAACGACAACGTGTGAACTACGTGTATTATATTGTACATATTCAAATATGTTACATTTCGATATACAAGATGAGAAGTACATATATATTGAGTTGAATAAAATTTACATAGTAACACACAAGCATCTTGATTCATTAAATGACAGATTGACAATACAAGGAGCAAGTGAATTTGTAGCTTCTTTTTTTTTAACCATCTTTAAAAAGGAGGTGGTATTCAATTCGACTATATGTTTTTTATGTATGTTACCATAGAACTTTCTTCTGGGTAAAACGATATTGATGATTCTCTTTTTATTTGAAAGCTAGTGCTGTTCTAGTAATCCCATACAAATTTGATTAAGATCTGACTAGTAGTTTAGCGTTATCCTTAATAATGCCAATTTAATTGACTTGAACACATTGGCAATATTCTCATTTTATTCATATTGAAGTCGGTTGTACACATTTTTTAATTTTACCACTTGTTCTTTATTTAATTGTGTGTGTAAAATCAATCGCTGAACATGTGGTCTTCCATAGTCTTCTATATAGATTGGCGATCGAAGTAACAGCCGTCTCACACATTCAACGCTGGTTTACATCTACATTTTGGGTATTCCACAACTAGTCTATGCGACAGTTATACAGCCATGTATCGGAAGTAAGGAAATTTTTCTGGCGTTTCTCATAGTCACCTCTCACGCCAAATACATAAGAGAAACGATATATACGTAACGATATAACAATAATAAGAGAAACGATACCGTATTACAATAAAATTGGATAAATAAACGAATGTGTTTTTAAAAAGGAAATAGAATAGAATAATTTTTATTAATTAGTATAAGAAGACTAATTATTGAAAGTCATTTTCTGCATATGCTTTTTTATTTGCCTGCCGTTAATTCTGAAAAATAAACAGAAAAACTAGCAAACAGCCCAGCGGGACAAAAGAAATAAAAACCAACAACTTCACAATGAGTAAAACCACGCTGCAGCTATATTATGGTTGCATAACGAATGGGTCGACTCGACCGGGGTAAGACCACGCTCTCACGGAATACCAACGTAAATTAGCAGTTTAATGCTGCAGTATTTGATGCTGTGGTGAAAGTAGAGAACTGGAGACCAGCCTTTACTAGAAACGAGTCATTTTATCTTAGTCATCAGTTATGACAACAAATCTACATTTTGATTCTTAATTTACGATAAATTTAGATAACTATGGGCAACAGCATCTTACCATCAAGTGGACTGTGTACTCTTTTACCACCCTAACTCCATAAAAAAACGTAACTCTTTACAGACACCACAGCTCAAGCGTCAAACAATATAAAATTATAAAAAGATATTGTAATATAATTATATTTATTCACATTTAGAATTTCAATATACGTGAGTTATGATGATTTTTGTTGTGTTCGTACCACAAAAAAACATCATATAGGTAACATGTCATTATCAATGACTTCGAACTTCGTTCGCTTGGAATTAGTACCTTTGCTAATGATATTTATTTGGACAGACCCATAAACGAACCAAGAAACGAATTGGGCAAACTAAACGCTTGTGTTTCATAATATATACCGCAATAACGTGATCTTCAATTTGCTCCTGAATTTCCCTAACCACAATTGGTTAAAATACAACAGATATGAGATTACCATAAACAAGCAAGCACAATCCCCAATTATTGGAATTCCTAACGCTTCTGTAGAATTTTATCTGATGGCTAACGCTGGTATCTCTACAGAAAATGCATTGTTTAGCTTAAAAAAAATTTTCATTTTTGCATTGAAACAATCAATGCCAGAGTGTATAAAGAAAAGATTTGGCATTATCACTAAGCTTGGCAAGCAGTTTCACTATATGTTTAACACTTTTGACGCTACTTCTCACTGCGGATTTTAATATTAATCGAGTGTAAATCCGAGTATTTTCTTAAATATAACTTAACTTCACGAAGCCCATTTTGTTCACAAAAACGCATCAGAACGAGCTTAGAGAGTTGATGTTGTGAAATTAAATCATATTAAAGTGATTGCTATTATTTTGGGCAAAGGTGATCACACGTCGTTACAAATCGTACACTGAGGGTATTTTTACCTGTCAAACATTGTCGTCATGAATTGGCCGTCAGACCGGTCATAACAAGCTACGGTGTTGGCCGTTGAAGGAGCAGTCTAGTGGGCGCTAAATTATATTATTTTATAGAAAGAAAATCTTCTGCATGTACTAAAATGGGTACGGTCATGGTATCCATCCATCCATTGTAGCCTATGAAAAGTTCACTGATGAACATAGGATCCCCTAATAAATTACCTCATAAGGGGTGTTTCGTCATAGTTTCCATGCTTGGCTGGTGGGTTGGCAACCGCAGTTTTTTATAATTTTAATTGATTATCGGGAAGATGCTACTGCCCATCTCCTGTATCAATATTTCCCTGTCACTTCTTAACAATACGTTATAATGTGTATATCTCTACGTGGTATCTTTACGTGGTAGAGCCACACTGATGCTACATTATGGTTAAAGCATGAATGGGTGGGCTCGACCCGGGAAGGACCACGCTCTCACAGAAAACCAGCATGAAATGTTGTTTCGAATGGTGAGTCTAGAGAACCGGAGACACGTTTTACTGCGATCGAGGCATTCCATCTTAGTCCTCAGGGGTGACAACGCATCTGCATTTTGACTATTAATCAAATGTAGATTTCTATGGGCCACAGCATCCACATACCATCAGATGGACTGTATGCTCGTTTGTCACCCTTATCCTATATTAAAAAATCTTAAGAACAAAGTTTGTGCTTAAGAAAATTGCACGAAATTTTGTCATATTTTATTTGAAGCAAAATCCTAATACAAATAAATACTCATATGTTCGAAGTTCAAACTGGCACACGTATGTCAGTTGCCATCGATGTTTAAATCCGTTTGAATCACAATGAAGCAATTAAATTATACGCAACATGGAGCGTAAACACGACTTGTTTGATTGTCATACAGCTTAACATCACACGTTACGCTGACGTGACATATACGTTTGCTAATACAAATAATAATACCTAGTCAGGTCATAAGTATTGTCACACAGTAAAAACTTTTCTTTTAGAATGCTGGCCACAAAAAAGTTTATTGAATTCGAATTTCAAATTGTTCAGGAAAATAAAACTGTATACTTTTTAGAATTTTACTCATTTTTAAATATGGAGTGGACGCTTAAAGAAGTTGTTGCAGTTATTGCGTTGCATCGGTGCGGTTACGCGCCAATTCAAATTTTTGACATACTGAAAAATTTGAATATAACCAAAAGATTCGTTTATCGTACCATCAAACGATACAATGAACACTCTAGTGTAGATGACAGGTCAAGAAGTGGTCGCCCTCGGTCTGTTAGGACTCCAACAGTGATAAAAGCTGTGAAGGCGCGAATTCAAAGAAATCCCAAACGCAAGCAGAAACTGTTGGCCCTTCAGATGGGGTTAAGCAGAACCACGGTGAAAAGGGTGTTAAATGAAGACTTAGGGCTTCGGGCATATCGAAGAAAAACATGACATCGTTTGTCTAATGGACCTGAGACTGAAGAGATGCCGCCCTTTGTTGAAGCGGTACGCGGGAAAAAACATCGGGAAATTCTTTTTTCGGATGAAAAAATTTTTACCGTAGAAGAGAGATACAACAAGCAAAATAATAAGGTAAGGAGCAACCGTACTCCGCGTATCCAACGAGGTCATTTTTCATCCTCGCTCGTGGTATGGTTGGGAGTTTCTTCATTTTTGTGAGAAAAGTGTAAAAACGAATGCAGTTGTGTATCAAAATACAGTCCTGACGAACCTTGTAGAACCTGTTTCTCATACCATGTTCAATAACAGGCACTGGGTATTCCAACAAGATTCGGCGCCAGCTCATAGAGCGAAGAGCACACAAGACTGGCTGGCGGCGCGTGAAATCGACTTCATCCGGCACGAAGACTGGCCCTCCTCCAGTCCAGATTTGAATCCGTTAGATTACAAGATATGGCAACACTTGGAGTCACTCAAGACATCCATGATTAAAGCAGCCGTCGATATTGAAATGGACCTCGTTCGTGCTGCGATAGACGACTGGCCGCGCAGATTGAAGGCCTGTATTCAAAATCACGGAGGTCATTTTAAATAAACTATAGTGTCATAGGAATCTATGTTTTGTTAAGTTCATTTTGGTATATAAATGGTTACATAATGAATAAACTTGTTTCAATTATTTTATATTAAACATGTGACAGAATTTATGACCTGACTATGTATATTACTTGGAATTGAAATAATTAAAATTATAAAAAAGGAGCGCATATCATTCTTCGTAGTCCGATTTTCTAAAATTCCATTGTTTACATATTTTAACATATATTATTGTTACATAATATTCTATATCTACAGTTTTATTTTTAAAGAATATTGATGACAAACAAGAACACATTCCACCTAATGGTAAGAGAATGTTATGGCCCACAAACATCTATATCAAGAATCAAAATACAGATGCATTGTCTACTTTGAGGATTCAGATTAAATGGCTTGTAAAAAGCGTAATAAAAAAGCGTCTGCGATCCGGTTCTTTAAGCTCACCATAAGAAGCACATCAGCAGTGAACTGCTTTTTTACGCTGGCATTCTCGGAGAGTGTAATTCTTCCCTGGTAGAGCCAACAAATTCATATTAAAACCATAATATAGCTGCAGCATGACTTTACCACATACATACAAGCTACTTAACAGTTACGACCAGGTCAAGCACTGGCTTATAATAATAAGTAAAAATAAAAAAAAGTAAAAAAGTAAAAAAAGATCAGACCAGTGTGTGATTGAAGTAATATACATATTTTTTAAATAATTCAGTTATTTGAAAAAAAATTATGAATAATTTATCGGGGATATGAGATATGATAAGGATATAGAACGACGAGTGAACGCAGGAAATACAGTAAATGGGGCCCTACACTCTATTGTGAAGAGTCAGAATGTGTCAAAAAGGCACATATAGCAATCCACAATGCTGTGTTGGTCCCTACTTTAACGTATGGTAGTGAAAGTTGGGTGTGGCAGAAGAAGCACGAGAGTGGAATAAACGCAGTAGAAATGCGGTCGTTATGGAGTATTTTAGGGCTGAATCTGAATGACAGGGTGAGAAATTGTGTGATGAGAGAAGAGCGTGGTTTGCAAGATAATGTTGTGACCAGGATTAAGAAAGAACTGCTTCGGTGGTTTGGTCATTTGGAAAGAATGAATGAGGAAAGAGTGACAAAGAAATGGGACGTCGTCGAGTACGTGTGTCGCGGGTTGACGTGTTGTCATATCGCTCTCAGTAATTTAAAGTTTTTTTTAATTGTAAAAGACATTTCATAACAAAGTGATTGGTGTTAACGAATACATAAATATACGGTCTACAAAGCTGTTATGTTTACATCTGCTACAATATATCGTTATAGCGTGGTATTTAAAATTAAAGTGATGCAAGATGTGTTTTTAGTGATGAACGTACTTATAGAGTTATAAACTTACATGACCCCTACAAGAATGAAATTAAAATATAAACAAAGTGACTACTAATTTCAAAGTATAAGAATTAAGTACACTAGCCCTGTGGTTCTGGTGCTTGATACGCTACGTCCGAGAAAGCTGGTTCGAGCCTCATCGAGTTGCAATTTTTGTGTATTTTTAAAAGATTTGTAACTTTTCGTAATAAATATATCATTCTGCGAGGATCGTACATAGTGCAGAAAGGAGCTAAAATATAATGGAATAAATACATTCAGCATACGAAAAGAAAATTGCAAAGTTATAATACATACTTGCATATTACCATATATATATATATACAAAAAAAATTGCAAGATGAGTAAATGGGGATGTTGTAATATTGAGACCGGACAGAATGAGGAGATTATTGATTGTATGGATTGTAATAAATCATTTCATTTAGCCTGTCTGTCCATAGCGGGGATCAACGAAACTGAAGTGTTATCAAATTGGAATTGCCCCCAATGTAAAAACAATGCTCCCAGATGTTCAAAACAAGATTCAACTCCATTGCGTAACATCAATACCGGCAGAGGCACTAAAAACCTGCATTAAATTCACCGCCAAATACGACGGCTTTAACTGGCGCAGATGTAAAAAATATTGTTCAAGAAGTTATAAGAACAGAATTAAGTGGTATACTAAAGGAAATTAATAATAGTTTAATGGAAATTATTAACAAAGAACTTAAACCTACGAGTATCAAAAAGAAATGAAAGAAATTAATGAGTCCATGAATTTCATAAATAACAGGTTTGAGGATATTGAGAAAGAACTGGCAGAAGCTAAGAAAACTAGTAAGGAATTGCTTGAAGATAACCTTAAAATGAAAAGTATTGTATCGGAACTTAACATGCGACTTCTTTCCGCGGAACTACGTGTTAATATAACAGAGCAACATTTGCGCGCAAATAATCTAGAACTTCATTGTGCACCAGAAAGTAGAAATGAAAACTTGATTAGTATTATACAAAAGTTGGGAACTGTTGTAGGATATACTGTCAAAGAAAACGATATTATACACTGCACTCGCACAGCAAAAATTAGTCCTGCTACCAATCGCCCTCGTTCGATTGTTGTACAACTATCTTCTCAATTTTTACGTGATCAATTTATAGCCTCTATTATAAAATTCAATAAAAATAATCATCTTGGCAAATTAAACAGTTCTCACCTAGGGCTTTCGGGTACAAAGTCAGCGATTTGTGTTGTTGAGCATTTATCGGCTTCCAATAAAGCACTTCATGCTGCTACCAGAATCAAGGCCAAGGAAAAAGGGTTCAAGTATGTTTGGATCAGGGGTGGTAATATATACGTTAGAAAAAATGATGAATCACAATATATAGTTATTAAAGATTTAGGAACACTAAACAAATTGATGTAATATTTAAAATATGTATATTAGAATAATTTGTGCATGTACTTGGAAAATCTTACTGTAAAATTTAATAGCTTAAAAATATATTTACAAAATTGTAGAGGCCTTCGATCTAAAACAAAAGAATTTTATTGCAATGTTTGTTGTAGTAATTATGATATTATAGTATTAGTAGAAACCTGGTTAAATGGCTCAGTGCTGAATGGTGAACTTTTTGATAACCGGTATGATATATACAGAAGAGATAGGGAAAACTCTACCTACCACAGTGGTAAGGAAGGAGGTGGAGTATTGTAGCAGTATCAAAAAAAATCTAATCGTGTCGCCTGCTGGGAAAGCAAGTGTGAAGACCTATGGGTTAATACTGAAGCTCCAGTAACAAAGACTATACGTCGGATAGCACTAAGTGTTGTTTATATACCACCACCAGTAAGTAGAATAACAATCAACTATTTTGAATTCCATTGTAACGTTGTATTTGAGGAAATAAACTCACCTGTATGCATACTAGATTTAATTGATTTCTTACACATTAATAAACTTACTCAATTTAATCACGTAACAAATACTGGTCGTATATTGGACCTTGTACTTACATCCGTTAATTTGTATGAGGTAACCCAAGCAGTAACGCCCTTAAGTAATACTGAACATATACACCCTCCTCTAGATATCACTATATCACTATCGACAGAAAAATGTCTTCCTTACAGTTTAAAAAATAAAAAGCGTAATTTTTGTAAATCAGATTATGGTCCCATAAGAAAGCATTTGAATGAGGTTAATTGGATTGAGATGTTTAGTAGATTAAATGATGTCAATGACATGGTTAAAATATTTTATAAGGTTTTGTATACACTTATTAAGGAGTATATCACAATGAGTAAGAGAAGAAACAAACGTTATCCTGTTTGGTTCAATAAAACTTTGATAAAATCATTAAATGAGAAAAATAAAACAAGAAAACGGTATAAAATATATATTAATCCTAGAGATGAAATTGAGTTAAAGTTACTAAGTAAAAGAGGTCAGCAACTAGTCGCGTAAAGTGTTATAAAAATTATATAGAAAAAACAGAACAGCAAATACAAAATAATCCGAAACTATTTTGGTCTCATGTCAAAGAAAAGCGCGGTGGTACTAGCGGATACCCCATCGCTATGACAAATGGTGAGGAAATTACTTCTGATGGATTTAAGATATGTGAACTCTTTGCGAATTATTTCTCTTCTGTTTACAATGCAGACGGAGATAGACAGTTTTGTATCCATGATTTCGATAATTTGAAATTATTATGGAGTAATAGCCAATGTTTGACAAGCCCGACTTTAGACTACAAAACTTTATTAAATAAGCTAGAAAGAGTGGATTGCAATAAAGGTTCTGGATCTGATGATATTCCGCCAATTTTCATAGCGTCTTGTGCATCGGTTTTGGTTACACCTCTATTGATTATGTACAACAAATCATTAGCAACGGGAGTTTTCCCATCGAAGTGGAAAATTGCAAAGGTAGTTCCCATTCACAAGTCAGAGGATAAGAACATAATATCTAATTATAGGCCAATTTCAATTTTACCAATATTCGGTAAAATACTTGAATCTCTAGTTAGTTAACTATTGCAGACTCACTTAAAACTTTACCTCAGTAATAATCAACATGGTTTTGTTCGATCAAAGTCAACTTGCACAAACCTTGTAACTTTTACAGGCTCTTTGGTAAAAGCAATAGATGGAGGTAGGCAATATGATGTAATATACACAGATTTAAGTAAAGCTTTTGATAGAGTTCCGCATAAAGTCCCAAATTACAAATTAGCCGTTTATGGGATCGCAGGATCATTGTTGGAATGGGTAAAGTCGTACTTAAAAAAACGTTCTTTTTATGTGGTCATAAATGGATTTCAATCTGATAATCGTATCATTTCCTCTGGTGTACCACAGGGCTCAAATTTAGGACCAATATTATTTAACCCGTTTATAAATGACATTTCTAGTTGCTTTAAGTTTTCGGAACCCTACATGTACTCAGTATTTTTACAGACAGATTTAAATAGACTTGTAAATTGGTGTAAACTTAACGGCATGAATCTTAATTATTCTAAATGTTCACATGTTAAATTTACAAGAAATACTAAGTTGATCAATAACCATTACTCCATAGGGAATAACAAAATACAAGAATTAGAAGTGATAAGGGATCTTGGTGTATATTTTGACAAAAAACTAACTTTTGTACCTCATATTGATAGTATTATAAATAGATCTTCCAAAATGTTAGGGTTTGTCATAAGAAATGGTAGGTCATTTAAAAACCCTAAAACAAAAAAAATATTGTACAATAGCCTTGTAAGGAGTATAATGGAGTACTGCAGTGTTGTCTGGCGTCCCCACTATTCTACACATTCGTTGCGATTGGAGAGAGTTCAAAAACGCTTTATGTGGCATCTTACATACTTTGTTGGAAAAACACTAAAAATATCATCCTATGCAGATAGACTTCAATATTTTAATATGCTACCCTTATCGATACGTCTAAAATTAATAGATATTATGTTTTTATACAAGGTGCTTAGAAATGAAGTAGATTGTCCACAGCTTCTCGCCCAATTTAAATTTCGCACTCCAATAAGAATTCCGCGCAAACCAATTCCACTTCTTTACCCACCACGTCGTAGAACTGTTCTCGGTGCGCATTCGCCAGGCGCAAGGCTTTGTAAAGTCTTTAATGAATGTAGTTAAATCGTTGATGTTAATTTTGATTCCATATGTCAGTTTTATAGGAATTTATATAAGTACTTCAAACATTGTGAAAGTACAGATCGTGTACCAAATTGTTAATAATTAATGTAAAACACGACACACACACACACACACACACACACACACACACACACACACACACACACGCGCACACACACACACACACACAAACACACACACACGCACACGCACGTGCACGCGCACTCGTTCATACAATATCAAATTATTTAAAATAAGAATTCCTTAGATACCTTATATAGTACTAAAATGTAAATTGATAGCATGTTGTGATTACCTTTAAGTGATTGTACATTTAGAAATAACGAAACTGTAAATTTTAATTAATGATGTAATAATGTATCAATCGTTGGTAATCCTAATAAAGAGAAAAAAAAAGAAAAAAAAAAGAAAATTTATGTTGCAGAAGTGAATGGCAGAGTCGGAAAGGGACGTCCCAGGCGAAAATTTATCGATCAAATTAGCGACTTATTGTAAATGGGCCAAATAAGGAGTACCCTTAACCAACGAGCATGTATGGTATATGAAGGAGGTGAGAAAGGTGTGTCAAGATCGTGCCAAATGGAAATCTGTAATCTCTGCCAAACCCTCTGGGTGACAGGCGTGAGTGTTTATGATTTATGTTTATGATATGATAATTAAAAATTAACATAATATAGAGAGAGTAGATTTCCTTATTTATTAAAAAATTATATAAAGGTTCATCAATAGATTCCACTACTCTAGTACGTCTACGTAGACCTCTCCGTAGGAATGCCACAAATCTAGTAGCCCGCAGCCCGCACTTCGCTCTCGGCCGCTCGAGAATCTTCCTTCCCTATAGGTTCTCTGATCTGTTTTTTCAAGCTGTATGGCCAGCCCAAATAGTTCGATAAGTTTTAATGCTTAATAACTCTAAATAAAATTAGCTGTCTGTTGCTATATATGTAACTAATTACTAATTCCAGAAGCTATTTTCATGTATTCATTACAGCCTATAAAAGTCCACAGAAGACATAGCTCTCCCTATAGATTTCATAATTGGGTTGGCCACTATAGTTTTTTTATTATTATTTTGAGTTGTTATTAGAAAGATGCTGCCACCCATCTCTCAACACCTACAGAACGATATTTACATCGTCGTCAAATAGCGAGGCTATGTGGAAATTACTCCCTTTTTAGTTCCCTCTTTAAATGGTTTTTTCTTTTACTTTTCTTCATTTTAATTATATTTGCATCAACATAATAAAAGCAATATCTCTCTCTTTTGAATCTTAATTGCACAAAAATTAGATATTTATACGAATATATCATCAACTCATGACTCAAGCGAGACGTAAAAAATCTATCAAGCAAATACGATTACGCAAGAACTATAGCTCAACTTTTGACCAGGAACTTAATATTTGTTGGAACTTGGTTTCAGGTGTTCATAGACATCTAATTTTGTTGAAGAGTACTAAGTCGCTACCAGTCGTAGTATAATTGGCATAATGTGTATTAAATACAACAGTTATAAGAAGTTTTAAAATGGAAGTAGCCGTAATTGTATAATGTTACCGCGACAATTTTTTTAAATAAAATATTGGTGACGTTTGAGCACACATACAATCTAGTAGTAAGAAATTGGTATGGCCCATAGATACCTACATCTATTATTTATTGAGAATAAAAATGAAAGTGTATTGTCACCACAGATGCCTATGACGAAACGACCAAAGTGGTCCTTCCGCGGTCGTGGTGAGCACAGGACAGGATCATAGTGCCCAAGTGTATGCGCAAGCACTGTTCCACTCTCTATACCCTTACTCTCGTAGTCCGATGGGACGGTAATATGACGCGATCGAAAAGAGACCATCGGTTTTACGTGTTTTAAGAGCACTTAGAATTTCTTGATAGAATAATTCAATAACTGACTTTTTGGTTCGCTCCGAAATTCGAACCTGAGACCTCGTGAATAACAGTCGCGTTTACGACCACTAGACAATGAGGCAGTCAATTGAGATGATCTGCTTTTCATATATACCTAAAGTAACTACCTATATATGAAAAGCAGAAAGGACGTAGTGGCTCGGTAAATGGTAGTATAACCATTATGATGGTAGTGTAATTCTTACACCAGAAATAATATACCAAGACTGGCGATGAGCAGCAGTCTCAATGCTGCATGCCCTTTGCAGTATTGAGACTGCTACTGCTGAATTAAGTTCTCTTAATCCGCTTTTGAAACTAACCAAGTAATGCTTAAGGAAAATACAGCCTATAACAGGAATGACCAACGTATAGTAGTGGACTGTTTTACTTTTTTAACTAATTAGTATAAAATTTTATTTTTAAGCCTTCATTAATAAAGTAACAAAGGCGGACTTAATAGACGAACTCATACATTTATAGGCTGTGAGACAATCCATCTTACTCCTCAGAGGTGACAACGCATTTGTACCCTTATTAACTTGACTTCGGCCACTTGCCATCAGGTGGGCTATAGTTATTTTGTGACATTCATTTTAAAGTTGCATTTAATAATTTAACTATTGCTAGCGGAATCATTTATTAATATGAAATTATGGCGAGCAGTTTGCTCCCGAACTAGAACGGCTCTTTTTATAGATAATGTCTTTAAAATTTTGTTGCCTTTATAATTTAATGTTCTAAATAGAATCAATCTTAACTCGTAAAGTCATACTATAGTTATGTTATAATCGTAGCACGAATCGACTCGATTGGGATAGGACCTCGGTCTCACGGAAGGAAATTAATGTTGCTGTGTCTCATATGGTGAGTGTAGAAAACTAGAGACATTTTTTACAGGACACAAGGTATTCGATCTTAGTTCCCAGATGTCGCAACGCATATTGATTTAACCCTAGAAAGATAATCTACGTCAAAATGACTCCCACGTGAACGAAATAATGCCGCCTCTTTTTCATTATTGCGAATCCGGAGTTGTGGTTTTCAGACATCTCATTCACCGCTGGGAGCTAGCGTGGGGCAATAGCATCATTGAGGTAAGTGCCCGCCATTTTGAGATACGATAGTCACAGGAGTCAAAATTACGTATGATTATCTTTTACGTGACTTTTACGATATTTGGTGAAATGGTTATTCGTGTTGTTTTTTATTGTATTCGTCATTTTTATTGATTTCTGATATTGTTTTTATTTTTTAGTTATCGTGATACTGCTAAGCCAAAATGAGGACTAGAGATTTGGATGAAGACGACATCCTGGCCGCTGTTTTAGAGAGTGATGATGAGCCGCCCTGTGTTGACACCGACAGAGAAGTTGAAGACATGACATCCAGTGCAATAAGGAAGATGGTTTTGTGGACGAAGTGAGGGAAGAAGAAGTAGTAACTCCTTTCTAAATTTACCCCATGGAGGAAGAAAACTCTGAACAAGCAACTCTCTCAACGGATTCTAATCGAATAATAACCCTGACACGAAGAAATAACACAGGTAAGAATAGACGACCTCAAAGTCTTCAAGAAGTGGTGGAGTCTCAGCACAGAATATCTTCAGGTCTCAAAGGTGTTCAAAACGCATATGCCGCAATCCTTATGACCCTGTTTTATGCTTGTTGAAGCACAGCACTCTTCTTTACTGATAAAATAATTTCCGAAATTGTAAGACGGACCAATGCTGAAATATCCTTCAAAAGACGGGAAACTATGACTAGTGCTACATTCAAAGACACAAGTGTGAATGAAATTCGTGCTTTGATCGGCATCTTGGTAATGACTGCAATGAGAAAAGACAACAACAGGTGAGTTGTTCGACCGATCTTCTGCAACATTATATGTCTCCGTGATGAGTCGTGATCTATCACTATTAAAAATAATTTGTTACAAATGAGTGCTCAAGAAGAGGATAAAACAGAGCCAATAGCCAAAAAACGTGGCTACTGTAAATATTGCCCCTCTAAAATAAAGAGAAAAGCAAATGCCATATGTAAAAAATGTAAATCTGTTATTTGGTTGGTTGATGTGTGCCTAAACTGTTTTGACTTTTATAAAATTTTCATGTTATTTTTTAACTTTGGTTTTTTATTACTTAGAATATAATTTAAAAATACTGATTTATGATAAGATTATGAAAAAGCTTTAAAAGAAAAAAAGAAGTTCCTAAATTTTGTTGATTATTGAGAAGTTTGTAATTTTTGTTATAAAATGAATAAATACAAATAAGTAAATGTTAGTATTTTTAATTGATTACGGTAGTAGAAAACTAATACTTTTTGTTTTACTCGAATCAGTAAAAAACTCTTCATTTAACAGCCACTCAAAACTAAGGAGTCAATTTTACGTATGATTATCTTTTCCGTATAATTCAATATGATTATCTTTCTAGGGTTAAATTCGAAGATTAATGTAGATGTCTATGGGCCCCGGAATCCACTTACCATCAGATGGGCTGTGTGCTCGTTTGTTAATCTTATTCTATAAAAAAGAAGGCCCGTTAATAGGAAACTTCCCTTGGACTCGTCGTATTTGTATATAGAATGTTTCGTAGGTTAACATTCCACCTATCATTCAAGCGACGAGTTACTAGAAAATTTCAAAATTGCGTCCTGCAGTGTGCTTTTTTCGTCACGACAAACACGTTTCAAGTTTAAAGTTTTCCGCCGCCCATACTTTGTCCTGTTTTACTAAAAAGACAAAACTCTAAAACATCTCAGCTGCTGAGCGCTTAGCTTTTGATTTTAGATTCAATAAAGGATGGGAGAGAACATTATTGCTTTTACAATAAAACATCCAAAGTATACGATGTTGGGCATAAATTTGAGTTATTTATTTCGAAGGCGTAACTTTTTGTAAGTTTTTTGTCTGCTTTAAAAATAAAATACGCATTCTTATCAGAATAGGTTAGTGTTTTTCTAGCTGATAGAATGCTTATCCTTTCACTAACTAACCGACTACAAAAAGGGAAGATTCTAAATTCAATTGTATGGTATTTTTTGTACATCGTAAGTTACGCGATATTTTCGTTAATGTGAACCAATTTTGAAGATTTTTTTTTATAAAATCGGTTATACTTCAGGCTCACATCACATATGAATTTGAATTTGAAGACAATCTGCTAATTATGTGATGGCAAAATAGAAGATTAAGTTTTTAATGCAATTATTTAAACAACATGGATCATTGTTATATTCCTTAGTCCACTCAAAAGGTTTAAAAATAATTAGAAAAATTTTTTATTTTATTTTAGCCTTATTTTTAGCATTATATACAGGCTGTCAGATAATTAATGGATAACCTTAAAATGAGTCTCAGCTGAACAAATGGCAATTCAAAATAAATGCAAATTAAAAAAAAACAAGTAGTAAACAAGTATATATCTTTTTTTTAATAATTTTGATATTTTTGTTACCTTATTTTACATTCTTGCACAGAATTCCATCGGTTTTTTATTGGTATATTAATTAACTTGTAATGATTGATAAGCAATAAATAGTATGACTGCTATTACACGGCTTTTTAGAAAACAACTTGAATTATTGCTCTAGTGTAAAATTTGTGAAGTTTAAGCAACCGTAATATTAAAAAACGTATTGAAACGCAGTAATGTTTCAAATAATATGTGCTTAAAGCCGATTTCAAATAGTATTATGCATCATTTTATCTAATGTCAGTAGTGAATAATTGCTATTTGTGTTTAAAAGGAGTGAAATTTAGTTAAACAACAAAGTTTTCAATATTGGAATATTATTTACATTAAATATACGTGATCAACAGGGTTTAATAAAAAACACATTTGACATAAGTAACACTGTATTCATTAAAAATACAGTAAATGTTCAAATTTTCTGCCATCAAATATGATGCAGGCAGGACATCTACGAATAATTATTGCTATCCTTAGCAGTTGAGGATAGCGTCGATCGCTTATTTTCAACGCGGCTGCCCAGACATGCATACGTAAGTCTTTCAAGGAACGGATCAACTTTGCGTATACTTCTTCCTTAATACAACCCCAATATTTTTTTTGATTATAGGCTGCAATGTATTCCATGTTAGTCGTTAGTGGTGACAACACTGTAGCCTTCTCTATTTATGTTACTTGTCGAAGAGTTCACGTGTCCATAGACAAAAGTAGCCACTTAGCATCAGGTAGACCTTCAGTTTGTATATATTAAAAGAAAGTTTTTTAAGGATTGCATTGCATTGCTGATTAATACGACCCGATAGATAACCAGGTATACTCTTATAGGCTACAAAGACTCTCGAAATAATAGGAGGCCAGTGTCAGAACGTTTAGAAAGTTATTTTTACTTTTATGAGAAACGTGTAGCATCTTCTATTTTACCATTGCCATCAGCAGGGGACTCCTAAACCTGGTTTGGTGGTGTGGTGTATCTGTATAATAATGTCCTATAGACTGAATTTCGATTGCTGCTGCCAGTCTCAACGGAAACCAGCCATCTGAACTGGACAGGGCTATAGTGCTCAAGTGTCTGCGCAAGCTTAGGTGCACAATCGTTTCTCTCGCTCTCAAAGTCCGATGGGAAGGAATTCGACTCACTTCGAATTCGAAATACTGGCAACTTTCTGACTCGGGACTGCAACTTGCCAGAAATAAAAAACAAATAACTTATTTCTACCTGACCCATTCGAACCCGTGACCAAGTAATCAGCAGTTGCGCTAAAGATCATTTAGTCAACGAGATATTTACCGGTGTAATATTCATGGTATAATTCACCGCCTTATCCCCGAAGTCATTACATTTTTTGGCCTTTCCTATAGGTGCATCTAACGCACATACGGGATGTAATGGAGTGACAGATTCATTTATGCCTCCACAAAATTAAATACGCTCCACGTAACAATTTATTAAAAGAAATTAAAACAAAAAATAAATACATCTTATTTATAATTTTAACATCACTTTGTTATTAAATAAGACGTGAAAAAGGAAACAAAACAGAAGGTGGGCAGCAGTGTCTTTTTATACAATAATGGTGATAAACAAGCACACAGTCCACCTCATGATAAGTGGATGCTGTGGCCCATAGACATCTACATTTGTCATCGATTAATAATCAAAACGCAGATGCGTCGTCACCCATGATAACTACGATGGAATGCCTTGTTTCCAGTAAAAAAGTGTGGCCAAATCTCTAAATTCATCATACGAAACACAGCAGTATTAAGCTGCTATTTTACGCTGGTATTTTGTGAGAGCGTGTTCCTTCCCCGGTCGGGCTGACCCGATCGTGCTACAAATATAATATAGGTGTAGCGTTTCTTCCCTATAGCTGCTAAAATAAAATGATACGGCGATTGCCGACCCGCTTGCCATGCGTGGCAACCATGGCAAATATTCGCATATCAGGCAAGATATGGGGTTGAGGGCTATGTTTAGCATTGGTCTTATAGGTTGTAAAGATAACAGTAAGGTAAATTCATAATAACTAAATACACAACTTTTCGTTAAGAAACCTCACTATTTAACGCCATGTATTCATGACGAAGCAAGTAGGCGATGAAATATTTTAAATTAATTAGAGCGTAGGTAATCCGCAGAATTAGACGATGACCGCTGTAGAATAAGGTTTATTCACAGGATTAATGGTAGGTACGACGCCGTGCTTTTTTACTAATACCGTAATTATAGTATTTTTAACTTTACATTTCGCTTTAACTGTGGTAATTATAAATGAATCTTTTTCATTTACGGACTATGATTAAGTTGTAACATATTACAATTTCCATTCAAATTATCTGCTTCTGAAATCGTGGCTATAATTCTATGATAAGCTTTGTCTTAGCACTGACTATAAAATCTAATAAATTTTTATAATGAAATAATTTCTAAAGTCAAGTAAAGTTATTTATGATTTTAGACTTAATTTTTTTAACCTGTTAACCATTTAATGAGTTGTATACCACCCAGTGAGATCCACAAACGTCATGTTGATGGATCTCTTATGTCACATAATTTTTTTATGAGATTCTTTAACGTAGATAATATAAATCTGGCATAGATATGAATTGTTATGGAAAGATGGAAAAACTGAGTTCTTCTTGTGTTATATCAAAATAAAACCCATCATAATGACAAAGAGGCATTCCTTCGTCCTTAGTCCTTAGTGGTACTCGTATTTTTTATTAATGGAGAATGGATGTAGATGTTTATAGGTCATAAAATTCATTTCCATCTGGTGAACTGTGTGCTCGTTTTTCACTCTCACTTCTACGGTTTGGTAATGCGGTGGTATGAATGCATGGTTGCGGCGCTGGTCATTAGGTTCAAATTCCGCGCAGAATAAAGTGTCCCGAGTGCAATTATTGTACCTACAATTACTACCGCGGGTATCGTAAGGTGACAGAGATGAACGAAACGGGAGATAGTCAGCAGCGTCTTCCTAATATAATAAAACTGCGGTTGCCAACCCAGTTGGCAGGTGTTGAAACTATGACAAATAGAAACGAGGCAATCTATGGGGAAACCCATGTTCAGTTGTGGACTTTTGATAGGCTGTAATGATAAAGGTAGGGTTAAAGATTACCTGAAAACAGAAGTGATAAGAACGATACCCTCGTTACGTGACGGCTAGGTTCCGTTTTACGTGTTGAATAATCAACCTCCCGGGTCTCACCTTTTTTTAATTTATGCTATAAGTACGTAATAAGGAACGTGCCTTGCAACTCTAAGTTTGCGCATAAATAACGCGCCAATTCTAACTTATGTAAGACTAGAAACCCGCCTCAGCTTTGTCAGGGTTGGATTCATTAATATGGCGGAACTTATATTTGATATAACAATCATAAATAAATTCTTTTGTAAATTTTTCGATTTTATACAAAAATCTCTAAGTTTTTTAATAAATTATAGCTAATACCACTTCTGGCATTGCTCTCTATCTGTTCGTGAAGTTTCATCACATTTGGTTCAGCTGACTCGACACGGATGTCTTAAAATGTATGCAAATAACCCACTGAGCTCAATAGAGGGTAGTTATTTAAGTATTACGGACAGGCCCTTCAATTTAATTTATATTTAGAGAGTCAATATACATCTAACGTTGACTTTATCTAATTGTATAATTAATTTTAATTCTAAATATTTTTATAATATTTTATATATAATTTTATTTTTAATTTTAGTTAGGTTTCTATATTGTTTAAATATCAAAGTGTGAAGTGAGTTTCAAATAAGTTCAACATTTTATTTTTACTTATTATAAGCCAGTGTTTGACCACAATCCCACCCAAAGTATGTAAGAAATTGGTGATGTAGTCCTTATAAATCGAACTGAATATGTACCAGATTGTATTCAGACGGGCACCTTTTGCGGAATTATTATTTTGTTATGTTTGGCTACAACTAAATGTGGGTACCACTAATCGTAATCACACTTTGATGGTACCATTATTTCGTAGTCGTCAACAGACAAAACTTTTTATATTTATGAGCCGGTAGATAAGATGATGCTTCATTTCAACTGGTTTTTATAATATTTAAAATACACAGAAAATTTACTTGACATTCTCAACATTTCACAACCCGAAGACTGAAATATATATAGAAAACCTCAAGTTTGATTTTAATCCCATAATCTTTCTAATTGCGCTCAAAAAGTTGATGACTTCGTGCACTTAACCGTTATTATCAGTCATGTTTACATACTGTTTACTTAGTTATCAACTGGTTTTGTGGGGTCCTGTTTCTTAACTTAAATCTTAATAGTTTGAATCCTAGATTTTTGTCTTTACATCAAAAAATAATAAGTAGATATTAATTGAAGTGACAACAATCTGAAAAAACAACGGAAGAGATAAAATAGATAAAAGGAAAAAAAGAAACATCTAAAATTTATAACAGGAAATTAAAATGATGTTGAAAATTAAATGAATAAAAAAAAAGACAGAAATCAATGGTTTTGTTTTTCACTCTCACTTCTACGGTTTGGTAATGTAGTGTTATGAATGCATGGTTGCGGCGCTGGTCCGCAGGTTCAAATCTCTCGCAGAATAAAGTGTCCCGAGTGCAATTATTGTATCTACCATTACTACCGCTGGTATCGTAAGGTGACAGAGATGAACGAAACAGGAGATGGATTAACATTGGGAACATCGATACAACTATAGCCTTCTTTCAAACACATCAAAGTTCGTATGTTTTCTCTGAATACTTATTGCACAACATATAATAGCGACTACAAACATAGCATCGACATCATCTGGAATATTGGTGTAGACTCTACGTTTGTCACTTACGTATACCGGCAACTTACGCATTACAGCACCAGAAACGTGACCTGAGTTATAAGGAAGAATTGAAGGAATAAATTGTAATGCATTAGTAATTTTCAACAATCGAAATTCTAAAAAATATAACATCTGCTAAGGCTTTTGTTTTAGGTGTCACAAAATACACCGATACTAAAGAGCATGTATTTTTTAATGTCTTGGTTAACCCCTAATTTATTAAGTAATTAGAAAGCTAAGCTATTCTCAATTGTTAAATTTATATTTTAGTTTAATGCTTTGAACAAATAGTAATAGGTATTATTAGTATTTCCTAACAAATAGATATAAAATTTTATGTTTTACATTCAAAATACTAAAGATTACGAAGTTCTTTATTTTAAAATAATATCAGTAGCCACAATGAATTATTCAATTTCGCCATTTTGACTTATCTGTATCGAGTACAGTAATATTATTATAAGTTTAAATAAGGAAATATTTCATACGTTGTACATAATATCTGTGAGTAAATGCCTTATGACTGGAATATGAATATTAATTAGTCACTGGTTACATGCTATATGATCGAGTTATCGCTGTACAGAGATGCAAAGCCGAAGTAGTCTGGTAAAGAGCAACGATTTTTAAACCGGACCATTGCCCAATGTGTGGTAAATGCTACGTAAAGCCATTCGGTGAAGAAACGCAGCCAGTTTCCATAAGATTTTTATTATTATAATATATTGTGTAAGCTAAACAAATTACTATCAAAAATATGGATCTGTAACACTGCTACAACTCTTACCATCTATATTGTTTTTATAAAATAGTATAACTCGCTTTATTTATAATTTATGCATTTAAAATCACTTTTACAGATTTAATTTAATTTTATAACCAATTCCTTTTTAAAACGGACCAATTTCTAAGTGCTCCAAAAGAAAGTTGAAAGTTTTTCAATTTATTTTTATTTCTTCTTTTGATGGGCTCTCCAATTTCTTCATAGGAACACACTTTATATAAACGTAATCACAGTTTATTAACTGGAATGAAAATAGCATCTAAGATACTTTATTTCAGTTATTGGTATTTCATAGGGGATATATTTACCATAGTTGCTAAGCTTGGCAAGCGAGTTGGCAATTTCAGTTATTATTTTAGCTGTTATCAGGTAAACGGTGCTGCCGATCTCCTGGTTTTTTCCCTCTGTTGCTTCTTACGACACCCTCTTGTGCTTATGTAACTCACAAATGCAGTGACTTACTGGTCCGATTCCTTTCACAACTAAGTTATGCAGAATCATATGTCAATTTAAAATAAGATATTAAAATAAAAATAAAAAAACACAACCACACCACTACTACACCACCATAACCAGCTACACAATTAAATTAAAAAAAAAACTTAGCCACAAGGAATCCGAACTTCCACACCAAGATTCCCATCAGTGCTACAAAATATCGAGGCTAATCAAGGTTAACAAGGTTATCAGTGACAAATCTGCAATCGATACCTAAGCACAAACCTAAAGAACGTTTGTGTAAAGTTATCGAAGAGGCGGGATGTACGGCTCGCATGATAAAAACTTGCTCTTGGTTGAAAATATAATCTGTGGATGCGTTGTGGCAGCGGGACGTCCACTAAATATCCCTAAAACCTTCCTAAAACTAAGAGGCCTGTGCCCAACCGAAGGGCGTATATAAATTACGTATGTAAGTTTGTTTTACTTTCGTTTACACGAAATACATAATTTTCATTTTTATGCCTTCTTTAATAAAACAAAATATCCAAATTATATTTCGAAATACCACCAGTCCCTTACTGTAGTACTTTGATATATAAAGGTTGGGTTTCGGACCTTTTTGCCCTACGTGTCACGACTGAGATAATGTCACGACTGAGATAATGTTGTGATATTTACTACCCACTTTACGAGGTAAAAATTGTCTAGGCGTGTGTCACCATCTAGAGATTTATAGCATATTAATAGGTAAATTACCTTACATTGTCTAGGTTTTTTAAAGTGTTTACAATACTTCATTATTTATTTACTACATAGAATCAATTTTTCAATCGAATTAATCATTTTTAGTAGCATGATACATTTTTTACAAATGAGCGCACAGTACACCTGACGTTAAGTGGACGTTGAGGCTCATCGACATCTACATCACTTTCCGTATTTTATCGCATTTACCACGGAGAGTGCTCTGAGAAATTGTTCGGATTAATTCCAGCCGCACAATTTCATCATCGCACATCACGACAAGAATCGCGATACCATTTATACCATCTGGATGACTGGCTGTCCTCTACTGTGCGATTTAAAATAAGCTTTCTTCCTCTCACAATTTCCTTGAAGAATTGACTACCACCAGAGATTTTTCCGGGCGGACCCGACTTAGGGAATTTTTCGAAAAGAGCCTACTCATTTTTAAAAGGCCGGCAAAGCATCTGCAATTACCCTAGTGTTGCGGTTGTTCATAGGCGGTGTTAATCATTTAACCCCAATATATTATTAAGCCCCAATTTCTATAAAAAATATTACGTCTATCACTAAGGAGGGTGATCCTGACACACCTCTCTCGCCTCTTTTACATCCACATATCTACAGGACGCATGTTTGTCGGTTAAGGGAATCTGATGTGACCCATTTTCAATATATCGCAGATTTGGTTATTATTATTTTATTATAGGATTGGGTGACAAACGAGCACACAGTCCACCTGGTGGTAAGTGTTGTTATGACTATCTTCTACTACGAATCAAAATGCAGATGCGTTGTCACCCTTGAGGACTAAGATGGAATGCCTCGTTTCCAGTAAAAAGGGTCTCCGGTTGTCTACACTCACCATACGAAACACAGCAGCATTAAGCTACTATTTGACGCTGGTATTCTGTGAGAGCGTGGACCTTCCCCGAAAGAGCCGACCCATTCGTGCTACAACTATACTACTAATATTACTGCAGCATGGCTCTACCACGTTTAACGTGGTTGTTGGTTGATAAAACATCGTCTAAGGCGTCCCCGTCTCAATATAAATTTGCTTTGTCACTCTTCCCTAGTTATTTTTTTCTACATAACCGAACCACTGAAGCATTCCTTTTTTAATACTGGTCGCAAAATCATCCCGTACCCCGCATTTTTCTCTTATCACCCAATTTCTCACCCGGTTATTCTGATGCAGCCCTAGCATATTACTTAAAGACCACATTTATATGGCATTTATTCTAATTCTGTCTAAATAACACAGCATTATGAATTACCATACGTTCCTTTTTTGACACATAGTGACATTTCATAATAGAGTATAGAGCCCCATTCAATCTACTTCCTGGATTCACTCGTCGTTCTATATCCTTATCATATTTACGGTCCCTGCAAAATACATATCCCGAATACGTGAACTCAGCCACTTACTTAACCAACTTCCCTTCTATTAATTTTTTCACATAACGTTTTACTTTCTTATCTTTCAAAAACCATTACTTAAATCTTACTTGCTTTCACTTTCATTTTCCTTTCTTTGAATTATCAGTTCATTAATGTAGCCATCATTTGCAAGTCGGCCGCCGACGATGCAAATACGACTTGATCATCGGAGTACTAAAGGCATTTGATGGTAAACTCACCCATTCTTAACCCATATTCTTAACCTTTCAAATTTTCCAAACAACTGTCTATAAATAGATTGAACAGCCACGGGGAAGCTATACAGCCCTGTCTGATACCTTTTTGGATGCTAAATAATTCCAAGTAGATCCTCACATAAGCACTATAGTCCATATAAAGAGACCTTAATGCTTGTATGAAACTTTAAGTTAAGCACATACATGAAATATTGCAGCATAATTCCTTTATTTCGCACTGGTATTCTGTGCGAGTGGTTCTACCACGGTGAATTTAACACGAGCGGCTTTTTTATATGTTGTTATCACATACCATTTTCTACTTGGAAGGTGCAGTGGAAGCAGTGTCGAGTCCTAGAGCGCATCCTTTATATTCTTTATTTTAGTATATTATTTAATTAATAAACAAGTATTGCATCTGTTTTCATGGGTGGCAACTCAGTTGCCTTTAACCCTCCGTGTACCAGGTGGGGTTTGACAAACCCCAGTCCTACAAATTTTGCAATAATTTTAAAACTATGAACGCGCCGAAATTCGAATTTTCAGTAGCTGGAATTATAACGTTGCCACTCCGACTAGTGCCGCTAAATCGTTGCGGTGACAATCGTCAAGCTAGCTACACATCCTTAAAATGCGTGTGGGCGTCACACACCCCACCTCGTACAGCGTGTTAATTAAAAGGTAAGATTTTTATTCGATCTAATTTATGTATTTTTTATTTATTTGTGTTTAATTTATGTATGTTTAGCATTTTAAAGGAATTTGAACTGGTTACAGATAATAGTTTACATGAAAAATGTCCCATATCAAGGAAGCTGATATATTACAAGCACTTTTAAATGAAGGAGACGACTTTGAGTTAGAATCTGGAGGTTCAGGACCGGGATCTGAAGGCGAATCTGAACATTTGAGTATTCAGAGTGTAAAATTTTTTTTTTCCGATTTTGACAGTGACGACGATGTACCATTTTTAGAGCTTCGCCCGTCTAGACAAAGATATTATACAATCTTCTTGGAATATCACTGTGGATAATTTCTTTACTAGCTACGAAGGTACAGAAAATTTACTATATAACCATAAGCTCACCGATGTCGAGAAGTAAATTTATTCCAGAATTTGGTATTTCTTTGATAAAAGGCCACTTAAACTCCAAAAGGCAGAACCAAAAACTTCCAAGGGACCTATGCAATAGAATTGCTAAATATTTTGATGATACGCCCAAAAATTAAACAGATCGTCCAGCAAAAAAGTCTAATACTCCAAAAAATGCTTAATTTGCCCAATAAACAAAGATCGTAAAACAAAATACTCATGTAAAAAAATGTTATGTGCCAATATGTAATGCAATGCAATATAGAGCACGCAGATTTTTTTCATCAAGTCTGTGGTCAGTTGAACATCGATGATCTCAAATAAAATTTATCTATCCTGTGTTCAATATATGTTTGATTATTAGAAAATATATTGTAGTTTGTGAATTTAAAACGATTGTAATAATTATAAGTGTCATTTGAAATAAGTATATAAGAAAATGACTGTTGAGTTACATAAATTACAGAAGTTGTGTTTTTTTGTTCATTTATAATTATTATTATTTTAATAAATACTCTCCGCTCTTAGTTTTACTTAAACCTGATTATTATTGTGTATTTATAAATACCTTATATTTAAATCCGTAAAATAACAAAAAATATATAAATTTTATCACTTTTATATTTTAGGGTTTGTCACACCCCACCTAGTATGGGACGAGACTTTTAGTCAGCTGGTGCACGGAGGGTTAATTTTTGATAGGAAAGGATAGATGTAGATGTCTATGGACCATAGAAACCAGTAGTAATCCTCCAGACGGAAATTTAGTCACGGCGGCCAGCCTCAACGAAGATTAGCCATCATCGAAGGACACAATTATAATGCCCAAGTGTATTCGATAGGATAGTAAACCGACACAACGTACTATTATTTAATATTATATTTAATATTTTTTTAATTATTCTAAGCCAGCACTTAGCTACAATCCCAACTGATCGTAAGTGGTGATATATCTTACGATGGTAAAGCGCACTGACTTAACAAAAACCTATTCATTCTTGCCTTGAAGACACCCACATTGTAATCGGATGGAAAGACAGATGCTGGCAACTTATTCCACTCCTTTGCTGTACGCATGACGAACGACGTAGCAAACCACTTGGTTCGAATACGTGGAAAGTTAACAATGAACGGGTGAAGACTGGCTGAACGTCTGGTTGTTCGATAGTGGAAGGAAGAGGGAGGAATTAAATTGTGGAATTCCTGTGCACACTCTTTGAAATGCATCCTGTAGAAGACCGAAAGGCTGGCCGATTTGCGCCGGTGTTCGAGGCTGGTAAGATTGGTTTCAACGAAATTCGGGTTACAAATAAGCCTCTTAGCACGCCTTTCCATTGAGTCCAAGGCCGCTAGGTGGCATTTTGCAGCAGCAGCCCATATATCGCAGTAATATTACATGCACGACCGGATTTATCCTTTATATAAAGTAAGCATTTTTTCCGACGTGAAGTATCGCCGCACTTTTGCAAGGACTCCTAGCCTCCTTGCAGCCGCTTTGGCATTGGACTCAATGAAGCGCCCGAAGTTTAGATTTGAGGATATTTCTACCCCCAAAACTGGAGGCCGTCGGTGTATTTCAGTGATACATTTCGGGAAGAAGGAGCCAAGGTGAGCTGGCTCCTTTTTGCAGTAAAGAGACACGCTTGTACTTTGGAGGCGTTTTTGGAGGCGATACTACCTGCAGTGTGAGATTCACACGCTCTACCATAGCTTCTTTATCTATATATAGGTGTGACATGGACATTAAACATGATCTTTTTTTTGTCCATGTTCATCTTAAGACCTATCCGTTGGGAGATATCATTGAGCATAGTGCTAAGGTCCTGTAGCGATTCTGCCATAAGGACTATATCGTCGGCAAATCGAAGGTGAGTGATGTACTCGCCATTGATGTTAATACCGTATCCTTTCCAGTCCAGTAGCTTGAAAACGTCTTCCAACGCAGCGGTGAAGAGTTTCGGGAATATAACTTCACCCTGTCTTACATCTCTCTGCAGTTGGATAGGTTTCGAACTCTGGTTATGTACTCGGATAGCCATCGTAGCACTACTGTACAAACACTTCAGCACTTCGATATACCGACAGTCAACTTGGCACCGCTGAAGAGATTGTAGCACCGCCCAAATTTCGACGGAATCAAAGGCTTTCTCATAGTCCACATACGCCAGGCAATGCGGTCTTCTGTACAATCTGCCGCAGGGTATGTATGTGGTCTATGATATTGAAGACTTTTTGGAAACCGGCTTGTTCGGGAGGCTGGAAGTCGTCGAGTCTGCGTGCGAGACGATTCGTAATGACTCTCGAAAACAGCACGTAGACGCGGCTCAGAAGGGAAATCTGTCTGTAGTTCTTCAAGAGAGTGTTGTCGCCTTTCTTGAAGAACAAGACCACCGCACTTCTGCTCCACGTTTCTGTAGTAGTGCCACCATGGAGGACAGAATTGAAGAGCTTCTGAAGGACTTCAAGTACCGGTGTTCCACCCGCTTTCAGAAGCTCCGCTGTAATTCCATCCTCGCCTGGGGCCCCGCCTTTTTTAAGGTGCTGGAAAGGCATTCTAATCTCGCTCAGACTGACGTCCGGGATATCATCGGAATAGTGTCGGGTAAGACTTGTTCTTAGATAGTTACTCACACTTGCGTGTGCTCCAACGATGATGTGTACAGCTGCACATAGAACCTCTCAATCTCACTCAAAATCTCAGGTGTCCCGGAAACGATGCTGCCACACTCAGTCTTCAGCTTTGACAGTTGGCTCTTTCTAGCAGACAGATCTCTGGCAAAGACTTTGGAGCCCTGGTTCCGCTCGATCGTTTCTTTTATATGAGCAGTTTTAAAGTTGCGTAAGTCTCGCCGCACACATTTGTATATCTGTCTGTTCAGTTGTCTGTATGCTGTCAAATCTGTTGACGATTGCAGCCTCATCTCCCGTCTAACAGCCCTGAAATTAAGAGTGTGATCGGAGAGTTTTTGTGTTCTTCCACGGCGGGTCTTGCAGAACTTAGCTCCGACCGCATAGACAGTTTTCACGAGCTTGTAATTCATATCGTCCACTGCATTGCAATCTTCTAGGCACTGAAAGCGGTTACGTAACTCGAGCTGAAAGGTTTCGGGATTCTGGATCAGAGCACGAGGGGGGATGAAGCGTTGACTTCATTAGACGAGACCTCTCTAACATAAAGTTTAAGTTCAGTGTGCCTCTAACCATTCGGTGATCGCTGCCGGTTTTCACCCTTGCGATCACTGAGACATCACTGAACAGTTGGAACACATATACTGTAAAGACTTTATTACAAAATGCAAAATAGAACATCCAGTGCTGGTTTCCAATTATAGCATATTAATCTGAGATATAGTCCTTCACTGTTGACTACATAAGGAAGATTAAGGTCGCCCAGCAAGCCATGGAGAGAGCTACGCTCTGAAAGAGTAATGAAAATATCTGTAGCAAAACCAAACCAATCAACATAGATCAACGAATCACCGAGCTGAATTGGCAATACGGACCGGCTATGTAGCTTGAAGAACGGCCAACCGGGGAAGAAATGTTTTTAATTGGCGGTTGGCATCACGAAGTAAACACTTCCTGGTTGTACATGCATGAAGTCGATTTGAGCAGATGACTCAGGGCAGTATTTTATGGCATTCGTAGGGGGGAGCTCTACGTTGATCTGTAGACTTATGACAGACTATAATAATGATCTTATGATTTCGATAAAATTGATTATCTAACCTCGGATATATTATATTACATAAAATATAATATCAGATATAATAATAATAATAATGTCCTCCAGACCGAATTTCGGCCACGGCGGCCTGCCTCAACGGAGGCTAGCCATCGGCGCAGGACAGGATTATAGTGCCCAAGTGTATGCGCAAGCACAGGTGCACTCTCTATTCCCTCACTCTCATAATCCGATGGGACGGTAAACCACCACGACCGGAGAGAGATCAGGTGCAGGACCAACGACTTTACGTGCTTTCCAAGGCACGTGGGTGAGGCACCGCCAACTTCCTGACTCCGGGCAGCTACTGAAAATTTCTTGACAGAAAAACTCAATAATAAATTTTTTGGCCCGACCAGGGATTCGAACCCAGGACCTCATGATCAGCAGTCGCACTACTAAAACTACTAGACCAACGAGGCAGTCAATTTATCTATCAATAAATATATCAATTTGTGTAATATCAGATATATTACATAAATAAAAGAAAAAATGTTATGGCTGAAATGATAACCCATTTCAATCGCTTAAAATTAATTTAATTTGTTTTTAATCTTTTGTCCCGACACACAACAGTTTTCTTATGAAATAAATGCAGACAAATGATACTAAAATTCCTTAAAAAGTATATCAACAATTTCATGTCATAATTATAATGTTTGCTTATTCCTTATCGTTTATCGTTTAAGATTAACTCTAGAACGTAATACTTTGGAAGTTAGTATTCATAAAGCAAGGAAGTTTGTGACAGGCACTTACCGCTTCTGAATTGTTAGGAAGAACTCATTTATTCTCTACAATTGTTCTTAATTGCTTAAATTTATGTTTTAGTGGCTTTTATTTCGGTTTTGTACGCTTTGTTCAGCTATTGTGTATAATATGTTACGGGTAATATTCGAGTAAGTAGTAAACCTAGGTTAGTTTACTACTCCTTCCAACTTTTATTTAATTAGTTAAGTTTTTGAATAAATCCGTATTTTTAAACAAATGTAAATTTTTTCCTATATGGTGGAAGCAGCTTACAACTATAAATTGCACTAGGAGAAGTATTCACACCCTAAACAATTATTTGTAGCGCGAGCATCGAACCCGTGGCCCTCTGTGTATATATAAGCTCTAAGCTGCTGCGCCACCTCGTCATCATAAGCTATGAATAGATAATACTTAAAATATTTTTGACGGCCGTTGGTTTTTTCTAGTTAGTTTTTTCTAGCGTAGTGGTGTAAGGAGTAGTATAGTAGGATAGAGCACACAATTGAGGGAGGATGGGAGGTTCTCTTCGAACTAGGTAAAACACACCATTTTATTTTTTACGCGGATCTTAACTAAAAATTTTTTTTAACATCTTTAGTATAATGGATTTACGCATAGTAATGCATGATTCTATTAAATATCGATCTTCTTTTTCTTCTTCATTAGCACTCACAGTTATCGTCAATAGCTTGCCTCACAATGCCTCGCCATCATTAATTTATGACATCCTATTAAAAATTCACTGCTTAGTATAGGCCTCCCCTATAGCTTACCTCGTAGGAGGTATTTTCCGTAGTTGAAACACGGGTAGTTAAACGCGGTATTAAATATTATTATTGCGTTGTTTTTGTAAATATGATGTTCATCTCCTGGCCAAATTCTCGTATATGCCGCAACTTATGATATACCTAGTTTTAAAAACGTCCGTACAAAGGCTAAGAAAATTTTGAATATTAGACCTGACCCACTTTATAAAACCACAAATTACTTTGAAACACACCTACATCCCAAACTTTAGGGAACACCCATAATATATTCATGGTTTGAATATTACAGAAGTTTAACACCGTTATTTGTTGCATTGAACGCATAAAATACTGTTATGATAAAAAGTTTAAGTAACAAAAATATTCTGTTCCCAGCCTAATACTGTAATGTATATAGACGGCCCATTGCCACTTCAGTTAACTCGTCCGTTGGGCTACGTCGGATATCCTGTTTCTATTTTGGATACTTTCTTGTCGAATTCTCCCACGCAAAGAAACTCTAAGGCTCCCTTTTCATACGTCGCTGGGTGGCACTGGTCACTACTTGACGGCAAATAATTCTTAAGGTGAATCCCTGACCAAAATGTTGCGAAAGTGCGTTTTTCAGACTCTATTATCTCATTAGTTATGAAAAATAAACTACATCTAAAAGTACATTATTAATGTTCGATAACTTATCATCACATTACACGTTCTAATTTATTTTTATGTGCTATAAATACATTTAAAATCAACTTTTAAAAAATGACTAAAATTCTTGATTACATGCATATGTTGCTAAACGCAACGCTCTAATCATTTGAGGATAACACTAATGGATAGATAATTAAAAAATCTATATTCTCCACGTTTTATTTAAATTTTTAAGTTCGTCTTTTCTCTTTTAATTGAAATAATTCCGAAAATTGTGCGACTTCTATGATAAAGGGGCGTGCGCAGAGTGCGGGCGGCATTACGCTGTATGCGTTAGTAGGAGGTGCCGCGTCGCTGGTCGCCGCGTTCAGTATTTCGCCGCAAACATAATATTATTTGAGTACCTACCAACCGATGCGCTTACGTCACGGTATATTGTAACTCGGCCGTATCTTAGAAATAAATATTACAGCCATGCGGTACGTAAACATGCGATAGGGCTGCTGCCTCCAGTATTTTTACATTTGCCCATTGATTTATGTGTTTTATAACTCAATGCATTTTCCTACTTTGTGTTTCCATTTAGCTTTATGATTGTACTTAAATATACTTTTTTATATAAACAAATATATAATAGGTACTTTGTGAATTGAATAGGAAGTGTTCAATAAAAATGCGTGTCGTTTTATGATTGGTAGATTTAATTAAAAAACCATGTTTATGTTTGAATAACAAATAGGTCTTATAAATTTGCGGCCGAAAAATATTTGAGCCTCGGCTGAGACGTACGAAATGCTTTATTATTAAAATTTTAAATATAAAAAAAATCCGAATTATAATATAAAGCTCAATTAAAAATTGTTTTGGGAAACATGGACAAGTTGGAGTAAAGGAATATCTTTTACTTGGTTATAGATACCTGCAGCTATTTTACAATTTATATGTTTGGTTTTAAATGAAGTTTGGATTTATTATTTTTTTATTTCTATTCTATTTTCTGAAAGGGTCCTAGGAAAGGAATTATCCACCGAGCTGCCCCACTGCGTGTTGGCGAACTTTGCATGTCTTCGAAATATTATTTTTCTTATTTCTCAGACATGCAGGT
Organism: Parnassius apollo; assembly: GCA_907164705.1. Classification (NCBI taxonomy): domain Eukaryota; kingdom Metazoa; phylum Arthropoda; class Insecta; order Lepidoptera; family Papilionidae; genus Parnassius; species Parnassius apollo. The sequence goes on from CAJQZP010001152.1 coordinate 860,554, forward strand.
TTCCTCACAATGTTTTCCTTCACCACTGAGCACGTGGTAATCAACACTTAAAATTGCAATTACAATATTATTGGTGCCGGCGGGGATTGAACCCGGTTTGCTCGCACACTGTGAAAATTTTAGCAAGCGCTAACCATCTGAGCTACCACGGCTCCTCTCCTCTCGAGCTAGAGACTTTATTTTATTTATCGTCAGGCCTGTTGGTCTAGTGGTTAGTGACCCTGACTGCTATGCCGCAGGTCGTGGGTTCGATTCCCACCCAGGACAAATGTTTGTGTGATGAGCACGATCATTTGTTCTGTGTCTCGGTGTAATTTATCTATAATATTTATGTATTTAGAAATATATAAGTATTTTTATCAGTTGTCTAGTACCCATAACACAAGCTCTGCTTAGCTCGGGACTAGATGGCGTTGTGTGATATTTGTGGAATATTATTATTATTATATTATTATTGTTGGGGTATCTGTATAGTTTTCTCATCTGGTTGGTTTTTATAAATTTAAATTAAAATGAAAAGATAAATATACATAAATATCAATAAAATAAAATAAATACAAAAAATATACAAATAAATAAAGATCCAACCATATTAAATAAAAAATAGTCTCCTATCTTTCTCTCTATGTTTTGATCTCCTAAAACGAGTTTGAGTTGGTAAAATCAAGGCAAACTTAGGGTAGGGTTGTCAATTATTATTTTGATAATAAAACTAGTGAAATTCCGCGGTTTTATATGCGCAAGCGTGAACGTAGTTGGAACATAATATAACCTTTATATTTTACATAAATATCCTAAAAAACTTATTATTAAAATATTTTACTAAGTACCTATAAAATAAACAAGTTTATTGCATTTTTATTTGAGTAATTTTTTATGCAATTTCTTTATCTACGTCTATTTTTAGGAACCTTTATTTAGTCTGAATCATACATAATACTATATTACTGATTTACTTACTTTTACGTAGTTTTTTTTTTGCAGTTACAAATATCTTGTGAGGTTGAAAAAGGCAGTAACGAAAAAAATAATAAGAATAATAATAATTGACGTCAGCCACTTCTTTTCATAAAAATTTCAGATCAGTCCATTAGGTTGCAGCTTCACCGAACCACAACTTATAATAATAATAATAACAATAATAATATAATATTATTTTGTATTTATTTTATTTTATTGATATTTATGTATATTTATCTTTTCATTTTAATTTATAATTTTTATATATTTAAATATTTATATAACCGAACCAGATGAGAAAATTATACGGCTCCAACGATTTTAGCGACGAACGCTTGGATTTATTTTTAGAAAATGTCCTTTTGTCCATGTTTTCAGGCAATAAAAAAACTGCTACAATATAAAAAGGTAAATTTCGACTAATCATTAACGGTCGTTATAGCTCAGGTGGTATGTCGGTCGGGCGTGATATCGGAGTTCCGTGGTTCGCGTCTTGGCTTTGGTCCCGCTTTTTTTTCCCTTTTTTTTTCCCTTTTTTTTTTAAATTTCCCTTCTTTTGTGAGAAAATCTATTATTTCAAACCTTTTTTTTTAGTAATTTTTAAAAATACGAAAATTTTAATTTTAAAAATTTAAAAAAAAAATATCTATTTAGTTACTAATGCTATATTTATTATTTTAATAATTACCTACCCAGTAGGTAAATATTAAAATAATAAATGTAGCATTATAAACAGTAAATCTCCCTCAAACTCAATTTACTAATATTGTTCCTAAATAAGGAATAGCAGATAAAAGATTAGTAGGTAATAACTATTGCTCCTCAAAATTATATTCGACCTCAAGGTAAAACATATCCTAAAATTCAGTAGCTAAATAAAATAATCATCATCATCATCATTACAGCCCTTCACAAGTCCACTGCTGAACATAGGCCCCCCCCTCAAGTAATGCCACAAAGCACGGTCCTGAGCCACCTGCATCCATCGACCAATGAATAAATACACAAACAAATAAAATAATAATAACTACTATTCAAGTATATTTTCAATATGTAAGTAAATGAAAATAACAAAAATGAAGCACCATTAGCATGTAAAGTTCGAATTCCATAATTAACATTTCGACAAATATTATAATTTACACTATAAAAAGCTAATTCAATATTAGCAGTATAGTATATAGTTAAAAATAATCAAAATAGTAATTTTTATTAATTAGATAATATATGAGAATACATAATTCTAATATAATGCAACTAATATACCGAATAAAGAAAATTAAAATACATTTATCATTGTACGCCGTGTCTATTTCCATAGAATAGTTCATTGACATTGAAAAAATAATACTACGTTCGTAGCAGTAGGTGGCGTCTTTTGACGATTTCTTACGCAATATATTGTAGCGAGCGTCGACAGACCAAACGCTCAAGGTCGTTCGCTGGAGGTAGCGCCTTAATATATAGAGTATTCTTATATATAAAGGGAAGTAATAAATAAAGTGTCAATGCTAAGCTACTGCAGCTCATATACTCTCGAAATCAACTTCAAATAAAAGTATGACTACAAATGTGTTGTTACGCCTGAGTTTTAAGATGTAGTGTGCGTCAATCTTCGATCAAGAATACCAACTAGATGTCGGTTCGGCGCAAGAAATCCATCTCAATAAATAAGAGCGTACATGAGACGTGAACTCTTATTTCGTTTAGTTCACTTGAAACACTGCCAATGTTAACACGTTTCACAATGCCGCAATGTGTATTTAAAAATTACAAGAATAATGCCCGAAAAAGTAATTTAATGGCCGGAGTGTCTTACTTTCGGTTGTTACATGTATAATATGTTATATTTTAAGCTCTAAACTAACAAATAATATCGTATTTGAAACAAAATTACCGATCAAAACCACCCCTATAAATATTTTGCCAATGTTGACCAATGCACGCACAAACATTTGTGAAACAGAACATAGACGCATGAAGTAGATTTGTATTGTAATAAATTTTAATAATTCGTTACCAAAACTTTAAATAATGGTAATTGCTACTTTTGTTTTTTTTTTGTAATTCCGATAGATACTTAGCTTTTTATTATTTTAGCTTTCCTAGTTTTCTTCCCCGGTCTAGCCAACCCATTCGTGCTACAACTATACTACTAATATAATTGCAGCATGTCTCTACCACGTTTTAAAAGTATGAAATGGAGGGTCTTATTGCTGACAGCAATTTCTTCCGAATAACCAATAAATGGACAGGATTACATGAAGATGACAGGAGTAGGGCAAATTGGTGTGATAAAAAAGAATACACATATTTAATTATATACTATACATAGATACATAGTACATACATACTACAAACATGTATACATACGTAAACTAAAATACGAGTAGATATATATTGAATTAGTTAATTAAATGCAATCAATATACTACATACTATATTATATTTAATGGCTAGTGTGGAAAGTATGTTTACCAACAATCATAAATGCCCAAAACATAAAAATAATTTTAATTAAACTTATGATCATATTATAAATTATTTTATGTTCAACGCGACTTAATACTTTTTGGACCAAATTCGAAGAAGAAAACAGAAACATAACAGAATGACGTAGCTCGCAAGGCGATAACGGGAAAAAGAACTTTATTTGATATATTTTAAGGTTGATTTCACACGAAATGTTATTTAATTTATGTCTTTTCATTTCCAAGTGATAGGAGTATTGTATAGCTTTGTTCTTTTTTGTGACTAATGATCATAAGATTTGTGATTTTATTACTAGATGCGATGGGTGTTAGGTTGAACTTAAAACTATTTAATTTTTGTCTGTTGTTGTATGTAGCTGTTTAAGTTTATATTCACGCGGATAGTATTTAGCTACAATTTTATACGTGAACCGTTATCTAGTTACACAAATGTATTGTTGATCGAATGTGTCAATATTACGCCGTTCCAAAGCGATCGCGTAGATCGTTTTGGAACGGACGTTGTAACCTATTTTGCCGCAGCAACATTTTCATCCTACTCCATTTATTTTCATAAAAATAAACTATTTTAGAAAAGAGAGATCTAATATTTAACTTTTAAAATTATATCGCTCACATAAATATTTCAATATTGTCATATTTTCGGTAGTGGATTTCTTTTTTAACTTGTAAGTGTTGAATGAATGAATGAATGAATGAAATATACTTTATTGTACACCAGAAATATATATGAAAGAAGGAAAACATATAAATTATTTAAAGGTACAATTGGCGGCCTTATCGATATTAGAAGCAATCTCACTCGCGATACAGTAGTAACCTGTGAGAAAGGGTATAGGTGGACGTAGGTTGTTTGAAAATACACACGACATAAATATAATTATATAACCGATTAATACATATATAATAAATAAATGTTTTATTGATTAAAACTACTTTTACGGATTTTATCGCGTTTAATTTACATAATTTTTAATTTCTGACGTTTCTACTAAACTAAAAATTTTTCGGGTGCTTTCCTGCACCCATAGTCACGAGGGACTGAGATGACTGACGTCCCATTATCAGTGTTAACCCGGAGTATTTTCAGCTTTTTAATTATTACTTATAGTCCTATCTACGCATATGAACTTACTGTGTATTGAAGTCTTGCAGTGGTATGCTTGGGTTTAGTTTTAATTTTATTAATTACAGGATCCCAAGCATGTGGTAGAACCAAGCCTTCTTCTCTATTGAAATTAGGATATTTTTTTTAATTTCAATAGCCTTCTAAAGATCTTCTATAAATTAATAATTTATGAATTTCTAAGATGAAAAAATACCAAAAATATTATTTTAAATAAAAACTATTTAAATATGTTTTGGTTTTATTTAATTTTTTCCCTTAAACGGTCAGTGTTTCAAACAAAACCACCAAAATTTATCCCTTAATGGTCTTCGTATCATATGGAACAACCCTCTACATCCACAGCTACACCCGAATAAATCAGCTAGTGTATATCACACTAATTACAGTCCCTAAACACCCCTTAACCTTAACCAATACCAAAAATTCAAATTCAACAAAAATAAAATTCTACCCCCTATAGGGTTAACAACATGATGTTAAATACTCCCACATAACAACCACATAGAGAAAAGAACTACATTCCCAGAAATTATCCGTTAATTAATTTTTTAGTTAATTTACCAACCATTGTACGTACATGCAGAAGTTCTGAAGAAATCCTATTTGAAACCACAATTTGCTCTATTCTAGCGACGTGCTAGATTAAACAGGCCCCTCGTAAACAACACCAGTAAAATCTTTCGTTACCTGATTGCAATAATCCCCAAGTGCACTTTTGGGCTTTATTGAATAAATAAAAGCAATGAGTACTACTTAATTTAGAAGGATTGTTTTACTTTATTGTTCTAATTCGAAAAGCCGTATAATGTAATTATTCCATTCAAGTAACCACGTAAGTAAGTGTCCACGTAGTACAAGCTTGTTTTTGCAAGCAAGTTCTAAAGTAAGAAATAAAGCAAAGCCTAAGTTTTGACGCGAGCAATCGAGCAAAACGCAAATTATACAAAATTCAAATTGACATTTTTGTTTGAAACTAGCATGCTGCCAGGTGTCACCGTCACGTCGAGCAGGTTATAAAATCCCGTGGCAGTAAAGACAAATGCACTATCATGTGTATTTTAAAGTTACTGACAAGTTCATCATAATCTTAATCTTCAAAGCCAATCAAAATCCACAGCTGAAAAACAGTAAGCCTTCTATTTCTCTCTTATCTGAGATAGTTTATCAATTCAGTTTGTTAAGTAATTAGTAAACTTACAGCCTATTATACGTCCCACTGCTGGGCACAGGCCTCCCCTCATTTCTGAGAGGGTTTTAAGGGCAAAGAAGTTTCCGCTGCGCCGCCCCAATGCGTGTTGGTGAACTTCACTTGTCTTCGAAATATTTTTTTTTCTTATTCCTCAGACATGCAGGTTTCCTCACGATGTTTTCCTTCACCGTTAAGCACATGGCAAATTAGCACTTAAAATTGTAATTAACAATTTCATTGGTGCCGGTGGGGATCGAACCCGGGTTACTCGCCTTCTGTTATGTTTACAGCGAGCGTTAATTATCTGAGCTACCACGGTTCAGATAGTCAACGCTCGCAATATGTAGTATACATAAATACCCCCAATTATTTCCAATGCATTATAAACGTAGTACCTGAATACGAGTAACGTGCAACTTCAGTAAACCAATCGACCAGCCTGAATGATAACGAATTGCATACTCGGTCAGTATCATAGCTTCCCCTTTACAATTAAAATCTAGTTTTCAATTTACTTTCGACTATCAACTTTCTAGATTATTTTCTACGCGTGTTTATCACAGAACTCCTCCTAAACCACTGGACCGATTTTGATGATATTTTGTGTGGGGGGGGGGGATCCCTGGATGGTTTAAATTAACAATTATTAGACCCGTTTGGTGGTGGTGTTATCGAGATCCAGAAAAACCCTCACTAAGCTCGTACGGATCACAGGTACAGTTATAACATAACACTTTCAACCATCAACTTTCTAGATATCTTTATATATGTAGATAATTCTTTTGTGCGCGTGTTTGTCACAGAACTCCTCCTAAACAGCTGGACCAAATTTGATGATTTAAATTAACTATCATTGGACTCAGTTGGTGTGGTTTGTCGAGATCCAGAAAAAACCCTTACCAAGCTAGTACGGATCGTAGGTATAGATATGGCATAAAACAATATTTACTAAAATAAAAATACTAAGAAATAAAATCATACAGTCTTACTTCTCGCATTATAGTGCCATGAACTCTGTCTTTATTTTTAGTTGAAAGGTATTCCATAGAGATAATTAATGGTAATGAATATTTTATAAGTGATAATTGATTTAATTCAATCTTCTAATATTAAAAAAAAACTCAATTGCCTCGAAATCGAACGTCTCCTCCAAAAAGAAAGTGTTGTTGCTTATCCGTTTGCCAAGTTATGCAACTTTTGGAAATAATAATGTACTATTACACCTAGTTTCTGTCTCGGCGACCAATATCAAATGAAACTAATTGTCTGCGCAGGTTATTATGCATGTATGCGTATATGTAAGCACAAGTTCACTCTCTATTTTCTCATGTTTACAGTCCGATGGGACGTCAAACTGACACGATCGGAGATATCAGGAGCAACGCTTTTACGTGCTTTCCGAGGTAAGGGGTTAAACATCGCCAATTTTATAACTCGGTCTGCTATCGCGAATTTCGTGACAGAAAAAATAAATTACAGTTCGGCCTAACTTCGGTTTCGAACCCAGGAACACATGGTCAGCATTTGAACAATATTACTTATTAAACATATTTATTTAATATAGTTTTTTTAATATTGTGTGTAAATAAATTAAATAAATAGTTATTTTATTTAAAAAAAAAAGAAAATTCAGTATTTGAATGAGAATATTTGGTCCTAATTATTAAGAAATTTATAGGTAAAGCTTGTATTCAGCAATGGGATTTTGATAGATTTATTATAATAACACAAACTGGCGGACCATCTGTCATAAAGACCTTTCCTTCATTCTTTATTCTGAGGCAATAACAGCCTTAGCATTTTCTTATTGCTATACGACTATAAAGTTTACGACGTATGAGTGTATTCCTCGAATTTTCCTTTAACATTGCTGCCTATATTTCACTTCGTTTCAATTTTGTGTGCACTCATATTTTTCAGAAAATAAATTAGAATTTCTCATCATCATTATTTTAATTAAACTTTATTTCAAGCACGATGTAAGCATTTTCTAAATTATGAGAATTTGTTATGATCGAAAGCGATAGTAGCCTAATGGGTGATGGTGGTAGTGTGCGAACTGCAAAATCAAAAAGTCGTGGGTTTGACTCCGCCATGAACTGCTCTACCACATGCACTTTAATCTTATCTAGATGAGTATTTTTCGAAATAAAAAATGTTACCACTGTTAGTATCAACTCATCTTAGAAGGTAGAATCTCCTACTCTACGCTTTTTGTTTATTTTAAATAGTAATGATAGTTGATATGCATCTACCGTTTATAGTTTAATTTTTATCACATTTAGTTTAATTATTATTTCATCAAATTTAGTTTGAATAAAAGAAGTTATTTTCTAACATTCAGGTAAAACATATTTTACGCACACGTTCGTTGATATGATGAATGTTTGGGATTTATGTATTTACCAACCTAAACCTATAAAAAAATGTCTGTAACTTATTATCACTAACCCGAAAAACTAACACAGATCAGATCCCATGAACACCGAATCCCAACTAACATTAAAATTATTCAAATTTTTTGGCATGTAGATCGCTCACAATGTGTAAGTGGAATAAATATTTATTTGTAGGAGAGGGGGCAAACGATCTTGCAGCTCACCTGATGGTAAGGTACTATTGCCGCCCAAGAAACAACGACAACACCAGAGAAATTGCAGATGTGTCGTAGGTCTTTTAAAAGGGTTGGCTCTTTTCGTGAATGTCCCTAAGTCGTATTGGTCCGAGAAAATCTCTAGTGGTAGTAATTCCACAAAGAAGTTGTGCGAGCAAGAAAACTTCTTCTAAATCACACGATGGTTAACCGCCAATCATCCAGATGGTAGGGATCGTATCGCGAGTTTTGTCGCGATGTACGATGGTGAAATCGAACCGCATGGAATTATTCCGAATAATTCCTCAGAGCACTCCATGTGATAGATCGCAACGAGATCCACCACTCTGCGCTGGATGCGATCAAATGGAAGAAGTTGACACTGGGGAGTGCCAGGCCAGAAATGGGAACAGTATTCCACGTGAAGCCGAACCTGCTAATACTAATACTACTCAAAGTATTAAAAAAAAAACATTTTTATTATTCCGTACGTAATGAGTTAAATACAAACTATATAAAATATAAAAAAAACTTCGCACACTTAAAATAAAAAAAAAACTTTGATATTTATATTTACGAGAATAACTTGCTTGAACGAATGTATTTAATAAATTAATATTTTATTATATCAATATTACTTCAAAATACGCGAGCATTTCCAGTTCGATACCCGTCAACACCAATGAACTTCTTAATTATGCATTTGGTGGTGAAAGAAAACATCGTTAAAAATAGAGATAAAAAAGTCAAATACATATGAAAGTCACCACCACACTCTAGAACATAGTGTAGGATTTATTGCTTCAAAACCATTCTAGGAATTGGAGGAGACCAGTACATCAGCAGCAGGGCATATATCGGCTGCGGCTTAACTACTCTAGCGTTTTAAATTTCCGGCATGGTTTTATATTTTTTTTGTTTATTACCTTACAATATTAAGCTTTCGTGTATGTCCGCTTGAGAAGAATTTAGTTATTTCATTTTAAAATAACTTTCCGATGAGCTAGATATATACTAGAAGTTTCGTAATTTCCAGGGCATCTTCCATCCCCGGTCGAGCCGAAGCATTCGTGCTACAACCGTAACATAGCTGCAGCGTGGCTCTACCAAACATCAAATTAAATATCGGATCAACTACTACTACGCTTAAAGACCGATTTACACTTCGACAAGTACAGTAGCCAGTTTAGTTACAGGACAGTTGATAGTAAACGGTTAAGTGGGCAGTAGCGTTCAAACAATGACTTCGTGGCGAGTTTAGATAAGGACATTAGTTCATAGAGTTCGTTGGAGTATGATGTTTCAAGTCTACAGAATTTTTCCAGTTTTCGTTTAAGATGGTCCTAGGATTACGTCAAGAATTAAATGATCCAGTCAGAGAAGTATTAATGGTTGTTGTTAAAGAAGTTTTCAAGAGTTTTCATCAGTGCAGCACCTCGAGCAGGTTTAATTTTACAATTTGAGCTTCCACTATTATATAAACATTCGTGTTCTAAATACTTCTGTACGAATTTATACGTGATATCTTCCGCCCATTTTGTTATTAAAACTCAATATAAAACGTATACCTATTTAATAAATAGTATCGTACAAACTTTGTGGCGAGTTTCATTATAAAAGTACAATTTTAAGTTTTGGCGCGCAAATGTTATGTTGCGTCTTGTCACCTTATGCTGTGAACTAAACTCGCTTGTTTACACGAACGGCGAGTTTAGTTGCGGGTGGCGCGAGACGCGCGGGAGGGCAGCACTTCGCACTTAACTCGCCGAAAAATAGCTCGGCCGGCTATCCCGTTCAATTTAATAGTTAACTTGCTACTTAACTCGCTTATTGCCGTTCAAACGAGGTTCAAACTTAACTCGCCAGGTCTCAAGTTAACTCGCTACTGTACTTATCGAAGTGTAAATCGGTCTTAATTTCAAGTCACCTAATTAAACTTCAAGGATGTAGAGAATTCTTAACTTTTATTATTACTTGAATACGATATAAATTGCTACGGAATTGCGTACAAGTATATGCCTAGATTCTTTTGATGTGTTTATACGATGGTATTCTATGAGAGCACGGTCCTTCCCCGGTTGAGCCGACGCATTCGTGCTACAACCGTAATATAGTTTTAATAAGTTAATTCCCTACACTCTCCATATTGGCCTCTTCAACATACATAATAAGTATTGCTTATTAATAAAAAATATAACATAAACTTATAATAAGCAAAAATATATACGAAAAAACATAACAAAACTTCTTGAGTTGTAGTGGATATTTTAATAAAACTTCCACTAGAAACTCGAACTAAGTTCTAACTTCGACAATTCGTTTATACGGTTCGCTTTTCGATTGCTTTCAACCAAACGTGGTTCTAATTGCAAGGGAAGTTGTTAAGCGACAAACAACTACGTCCAACTCGTATAAAAGTATACGAGTTGCGATTACGCTGATGATGATACGCTGCGATTCCGTAAAAATTTTATATCGTATCCAAATAATAATAAAAGTTAAGAATTCTCTGCATCCTCGTAGTTTAATAAGTTGACTTGAAATAGAGCGTAGTTGTAGTTGATCCGATATTTAATTTGATCTGTAGTAGAGCCACGCTGCAGCTATATTACGGTTGTAGCACGAATGCGTCGGCTCGACCGGGGAAGGACCACGCTCTCACAGAATACCATCGTATAACACATCAGAAAAATCTAGGGATATCTTATATTTCATCAAATTTCTAAAAATCTATAAAGAAGATTCTGATATAGTAAATTTCTGTTAGAAAATAAGTATGATAAAAAAAAACTTCATTTCTTCTTATAAAACTATTAATTTCAATTTTAATTTGAAAAAAAAAAAACTCTTACATTAATTACATATCGAGATCGATTGTTCACACTTAAAATTAAATTGTCAATATCTTGCTGCGGTATGAGGCCCCATGGCCTCTTCTTAAAGCTTTAGTTTGCAACATTTCCCAAGCATGCTTGATAGGATTTCAGTCGAGCGACTGTGCATGCCAATCCAAAACTTGAATATCATGGTCTAGAAGAGCAGCTGACACTAGCCGCGCTGACAAGGAGCATTATCGCGCATGAGTAGAAGTTCCTGGCCCTTTTGGATTGTGTGCCATTGATTTATATATTACACTAGATCAGTAATAACCGCGCCAAAGCGTTGCCACTGCACATATGGCCACAGCTATGTGCCTAGCTGACGTCAGTTAAGTGTTCAATGTGACGCCGATAGAGTTGAGCCGCGACAAAAATGGGTAAATACGTAGTGAAAGAATGCTATTCAAGGTCACAAAAACGTAATAAATCAAGCGGAATCACTTTCAGCACATAATTTTTAGTTCTTGTTTTCATATAAACATAAAAAAACTCAAATAATTAAATAAAATTATCGAATATTGCCATTTAGGTTCAATGTTGCCACTTTTCCGCATTTGTGATTATCCTACATTAATGGGAACTATATAATTATTGGAGTAAGTTAATTTAGTAAGTTAAATGTTTTGAAAATTATAACAAAATCTACGTTTTAACTTTCATACAAAATAATTAATTATTCTTATTTCAGTTTATTCATGAATTATCTATTAAATATATTTTATTACCTATTTTATATAATTAACTTTATATTAATTTAATTTCATATAAATTTTATATTAATTATATTTTATTACATATTTTATATTATTTGATTTTTAGTACAATAAAAATACTTATAAAAATATGTTTTATTTCATCATTATGCTTACTTCTATTCATTTGATAAGCTTTGTATCCTTTTTTATTTCTAAAGGGACCAAATAAAGATTTTAAAATAAAATATACTTTTTTAATATAAAAACAAACTTTTTATTATTAACTGTAGCTTAAAAAATCTCATTTTTATTGCGTATTTTAGGTAAAATTTCATATAGTTAGCCACACCAACCCGCCATTGCATATTTCTGTGTCTATCTTTATCTAATCTTAGCGACGATATTGTTTTCGCAATTTGTGTAAGTGAGATAGATATATGTTTATTTAAAATTGTTATTAGTTTCAAGGCTATGTCGTCGCGTTTGTATAGTGGTTACACTTTTTTCGACGCGAGGTAATGAGGTTTGCTCCTCTAGTGTTGTATAACTCAATGTTTTGTGTGGAACAATAACAGGCTCTACCTCCTCGTGCTATATTTGTGCAGTCATGCTGCATTGGATCCAAATGAGCTGGGTTTGTCTGCCAAGAAGAATTCCTGCCCACACCATGATTGACCCGCCTTGGTATGAGTGGACCCCCTGAGGGTGCCGTAGATGGCTAACTCTCTCTAGAATTATCCAAACGCGTGTTTTTCGTGAATCCGGATGAAACCTAAATCGGAACTCATCGGTGAACAGCACCAAAGCACCGAGCACCTAGATCAACTTCATGCAATGCACTCCTTCGCACGGTTTGGTCACTTACCAGCAGCTGGTGGTCCTCCTGGACCCTTTGTAGCAGTTGCAGCGCTGTGATATTGGGTTCCGATTTCTTTTCATTAACTGTAGAACAATTTTAATAGAATAATTCTAGGAAATCTTGACGTAACAAATTTTCAACAATTTTGCCGTCGCATTTCGTTTTTTCTTTTGTTTTTTTATTTACATTTTACATTTTTTAAATAGGATAAAAGAGGTTTCAATCTAAATATAAACTTTTTAAGGAAACCAAAAAGATTTTAAAATATACAATCGTAAATAATTAAGGATTTAAGGTATGTTGATTATGTTGGTGTTTATATATAGCAGCCTAATGCTGTTATGTTGAGTGCTTGCGTTTAAGCGTGTGTATTCCTGTACATGTGTAAGAGAGTGCACGTTCGTGCTAAGTGAACTTTATTAATCTCTTATGTGTTCGGAATGAAACGATGATATCGCCTCTGTATTCGACGTATTAATTATCATTAAATAAATACTTTCAAAATAACTACCTGATTAATATTCCGAAAAATATTTCTGTGGTTGTGGTTCTTGCAATTACTCACCAATTAAGTGATAATCTACTGGCACTGACTGGGGGGATTCTCAATAAGAACTTATTATGATATTGTAAGAAATTATTCTTAAATTTAAAATATTTCCTTTTATTTTTTACCCTCATTCCAAATATGCCTGACGCGGTGCCTGCACTCCCCATGTCGTCAATGGAGATGGTCTCCTGTAAGTAGATGCCTTGTTTGAAATGAGGGTAAAAATACGAACAAATGAAGGTAGAACGTTAATTTCCTACCTGTTTTAACATTACAGAGTACCGCGCCGGCGACTAAGAGAGCTCAGTCGGTAATTCTACGAGTTTCGATATCATTATTATGCCGTCGGGGTAAAACAATGGGTGCGTTTGGCAGAAAAAAGCGCTAGCAAGCGCTTGTAAGCAAAATGGCGACCGTAAGCGGTAAGCGCTGTCAAATCGTAAGTAGCTATTTTCTTCCAGGACACGATGTTAGTTTTAACCGGAGAATCTAACCTAATTTAAATATATATTTGTAAAGTATTCATATTAAAAACTTACCAATCATGAGTTTTTAATAGCATGTATATGTTTATTCATGTCATTATATTACTTAAAACTAATATTGCACAAAACAACTTATAAACTCTACATCAAAACAAACAAATTAAATAAGCAAAATGGCGGATTGTGTCAGCGCTACTGAAGTAGCAATCGTGTCCTGGCCGAAAACTATTTTAGCGCTTATAAGCGCTTGCTAGCGCTTTTTTCTGCCAAACGCACCCATTACCTCCACACTGAGATTCTGCCTATGTAAGACAAGTATTGAGATTCTGTTCGTTGTAGTAGTTCTTTTACAATCTATTGTAAGAAAGGAAGTTTAGGTTGCTGAGACAGCTCCTCTATATTACATTGAGATGGGTAGCTTTGCTGTTGTTTGCATACCTTCGTGTTATAATGGAATTGGCTCGTGATAGTAAGCAAGGTTTGTTACCGAGTAGTGTTCTTTTATTCAAATAATTTTGAGAATAATTTCATCAGAATATATTTTTTTTAAAAATTTACAAAATGCTGACTATATCATTTTGTAAGTTATGGGAACTAAAATTAAAACCGCTTCCTAGTTAGGTTCTACTACTACAAGTAGATGTTATATTTCCTTGCATTTCTAAAAGGGTTTTTTTTAAAAAGGGGCTGAATTTGCCGTGGTTCGCTGATAGATTTAACATGTCCACAAAATATTTTTAACTTCCTCACGATAATTTTAGATTACCGCGATCCTGCTAAAAGGCATAAAATAGTGATTAACGATTATCATGGTGCTTGCAAATTAAATGTGTGTTGCCTGCGAAGTGTGAGAAGTGCCGTAGTTTTCTTAACCTTATCCCCCAAGCTGCTGTTAATCCAAAAGTTTTAAACTAATTTCAACATAATTTAGCCCCGGCCCATTTATTACTAAGCTGTATAAAGTCTAACATAATATATTTATTTTGCGTAAAAAAACTCATAATATAATGAAATTTGCTTCTGGAAGAGATATATTGGATTTCGTTATCTAATTTCCAATCCATACAATACGATACCAATCGTGAATTACAGAAATTACTCTCAAATTGGCGAAGAAAATTTACAGTTATTAACTTTACTGGGTTAGTAAAGAAACTCCATTTTTAAAGTAAGTTTATACGATTTAAGCCTAATATCTAAAGGCTCATGTTTTTCTGTAAATACTCGTAGAATAAGGGTGGCAAACGATCACACAGTCCACCTGATGATAAGTAATTTCCGTGGCCCATCTACATCTAAATCTACTCTTAATTACGAATTGAAATGCAGATGAGTTTTCGCCCATGAGGACTAAGATGTAATGCCTCTTTTCCAAAAAAAGGATTTCCGGTTTTCTACACTCCTCATATGAAACACAGCAGCGTTGAGCTGCTATTTTACTCCGCTATTGTGTGAGACCATGGTCGTTCTTGGTCGAGCCGACCCATTTGTGCTACAAATATATTTCTAACTAGCGGTGCCCTCGAATTCGTTTGTTTGGAATCAGAACTTTTGCTATTCTGTGATGATGATTTATTTGTAAATTAAACTGTCGCAAAGATTTAGAAAAACACTAATCTGAATAAAAACATTCAGTTGATCGGTCATACAGATAAACAAATGAACGAACAAATAAACGGACACACAATCGAACCAAGAAACGAATACGGCAAACTGTACGCTTGTGTTTTATTTTGCAAATGAACAACAAAATGACAGCAATAACGTAATCCCTTATTTGCTCCCGATTTTTTAGCCAATACTTGGTTTCCATCCAACAAATAAGAGATTGCCCTAAATAAGCAAGCACCATCACCAATTATCGATATTTAATTAAAAAGTGCTTAAAATGCCAATGCCTACCTAAAACTAAGTACCTATGCTAACAAAATCAAATCAAATGTAAGCTTTTATTTAAAAAAAATAGTCTCGCTGGGTTTCTTGCTGGTTCTTCCCAGGACAGAGGTTTTTTTTCCCGAACCAGTGGTAAATGAAAACAGTGATTTTTAATAAGTATTGTTTATAATCTACAATAAAATTGAATAAAAAAGTTTCTGTTTCTGTTTCTGTTTCAAAATCTATATTTTTGTCGCAACCTGCCAATAAATGAAAAATAAAACTAAACTCAACCTAGGAAAGTTTTTCGACTTTAAGTAATAGGTGTAATCGGGCTTACAATCAGTTGAGTTTTCTATCAAGAAATTCTCAGTAGCGGCCGGAGTCTAAAAGTTTAGCAGTGTTTCATCCCTATGCCTCAGAAAGCACGTAAAGCCATTTTATCTGTATCTGATATCACTATATTTTTGTAGGATTACCAACTTAGACACAATTATAAATAGACCATTCTTAATATTTGCATATAATTATCAACAGAGGAAGTTTTGTAAAGTTCTATATTATGTATTATTCCTAATTATCATAATACGGATTTCCCCACCGCCATGCAGTTAAATACCATTTTTTCAGAGCAAACCATGTATCCTGGTTTTAAAACTTTAAAGTAAGATATAAGAAAAATAAAAACTTTGAAGTTACAAAAATCATTTAATAATTTTTCCATATAAAAATATGAAATAACCCCGTAAAAAAGATTCTTAAAAACCTTATTTTAACTATCTAAGGATTAAAATATTCCAAAAATTCTTTCTTATTGGATGCCTACTTATTAAAAGAAAGTTACTGTCCCAATTTCACGCATTTACATTCGGCAGTTTCAGCTGTAGACTTAATAGATTTTTTATATAAAATTTGCACCCTTGTTTTAAAACAGTAAGAGGCAAATTTTATTTTATTACTTTAAAGCATTAAATATTTTTTCTTCCTACAGATTGAACATTATATACCTCCTTCTCCCTCCCACGGTAAGGGGTTGTTATAAGAATTACCAAAATATTTTATCTCAATACAAAATTGCACACTGCCGTAACGGGTTATTTTGAAATCGCAAAATACGTATTGTAAGTCAATCGAGTCAATCAAAGTATATCAAGTCAATCGCCCTGTAACTTTTTAACATTTAAAATTGTTGATAAACTATAACACCCTTATTTCACCCTCTTAGGATCGAATTTTCCAAAACTATGTCATAGCAGATTTCTACGTCAAAAAAGTACCGTACACAGTTTAGGTTTCTACTTCAAGCGGGTTACGTTGAGCTTGTGCGCTAGTAGATGAGTTAGTATAGTATATTATCTATGGCTTAGTATATAAATGGTATACTATTATACTTAAAGACGATACACAGTGAATAGTGACATCTGTCGGTAAATGGCAAAACGAACATCACGTCAAATAAAATTTTATTTTCTTCATTTTAACTATGTTCAATATATTATAAATGAAATTTCATAAACGCTATTTGCAAACGAAATAAAAAAGCTTCTGATATAAAATAAGAATTATGTCTAATTTAAAGTACCTATTAACTTAGCAAATAAAAACATATATTAATAATATGCACTTTATTACTAATTCCTAAATTTTAATCTGCTATTTTACGCTGATGCGACGGTATAGGTCATCTGCTGGTACCTATTGAGGGGGGAAAGCGAAAAAGGTGCGCGCTGGAAATCTGTAAGAGCCAAACTAGGGCAGAGTGCCGAAAATGTGATGTAAGTCTCTGCCTTTCTTGTAATTTTCAATATCATATTAAACTCTTTATAATATCATAAAATACAGAATTACATATAATTTTTTTTATTAAGTTAATTCTTGTTTATTTTCAAAAAGCTATAAAATATTATGTCCTTCGATTATAATGGATGAGCTTCTCTTTTCTTACATTTTTATATAAGCAAAACAGCATCATAATTTTATACGAAATGCTAACGTAAGAGGCTAGCGATGCCATGTTTGCCATGTTTCAGTTTCAGGAATGAGACCTAATTTTTTTACCGATGAGTTGTAGGTACCTATATCTATATATTATATAAAAATCACGCAAATCCAAGACAAAAATGCCTACAATGATATCCTTATATATATATATATATATATATATATATATATATATATATATATATATATATATATATATATATATATATATATATATATATATATATATATGTATATATATATAAATATACATTTCATTGAATGCCTACACCCAGCTTTGGATAATAACATAATGGCTGTATATTATAATATATAACCCGCTTCTTCAGTTCCGTAATAGGATAATCGTGAAAACTGTGCCAAATATTAGGCAATCAATAGGTAGGCCTATGTTAAGCAGTGGACTTTAAAATGTTGAAACGGTTATCGGATAAATGTAAGAAACTTATATTTGCTGATCCAATAGAAACATTACGTTGAAGCAGCAAGCAAAGTAATTATTTACATATTATATGTCCTTCACATCTCGCTTATAATTAAACCTTATGGTGCTTGATAATATGGCTCCAGCATAGCTCTACTACTCATAAAATTTATTCATAATATAAAATACTAAATAAACAAATAGGTCGTGAACCACTACCTAACCTAACACAAGCATTTTAAGCTTACCAGGAGTGGTAGTAACAGGAAATATTAATGATATGAATATCATTGCTAGTACTTTACTACAAAAAAAACTACAATTGCATGATTCTAATACATAGTTCAATTGTCTTACTTTTATATTCAGTCGGCGTATAATTTAATCAATGGACTATATAAAGTTTATTATTTTTTTTTTCGAATGCTATTTAAAATAGCAGACATTTTTGTGGGGCATTAATTCGTTTCACGGTATAATATTTTGAATAATGTATGACGCCTGACCGCTTATTATCAGCAATTAATATGTTCACAGTAAGAGACATATAACCGAACAATGTGAAATAAAATCCATGTTGTACGAAAAACAAAACGTAGAAAAATATCTCTAACCGATGATACCATTACAGCCTGTCAAATGTCACTGATGAACATAGGCTTTCTCCGTTGGTTTTTAAAGATTGGATATTTACTTTAGTTGCCATTGTGACGGCACAATATCATTATAAATAATTAAATTTAATATAAGGGGCATCAAAAATAATCTTAAAAGATATACATTAAACTATAAAATTACATTAATAAGCATAAAATTAAGATTAATACATTTCAGACATTAGACCAATAACATAGTAAATTAAAGGCAAAATATTGTCTTTCAGAATAAATAAATTTATTAAAAAACTTGTAAAAATATTTAAAAATACGATAAATAATAGAAATACAAGTCACAAATATTATAAAAATAAAGATAAATAACATTTATAAGATAATTAGAAATTTGTTAAAAATTGTAGTACAAATTGTAGGAGTTCATGTATAAAAGAAAATTTTCCTAAGTTATGGAAGGTGTTCATGTATAAATGTCTTGTATGGAGGAGCTGCCGGAGATACATATCTGCAGTTGTACATATAAATGGGGTGGTCGGGTGCCCGACTGCTTGAAGTACTCTAGCACAATGACAAGTCCTACATTAGGGACTTATGATAGTAAACTCTCGTTGATACAAAAGCAATACTATACAAGGTCTCTATGATGAATTTGCATTACAGTAGTAGGATCGTGGGTTCAAGTCCCATATATTAATGACTAATGAAAGTAAGGTCTATGATACAAAATGAATACTATAGAAGGTCTATATGATGAATTTGCATTACAATAGTAGGGTCGTGGGTTCAAGTCCTATATATTAATGACTTATGAAAGTAAGGTATATGATAGAAAAGCAATACTATAGAAGGTCTCTATGATGAATTAGCATTACAATAGTAGAATCGTGGGTTGAAGTCCTATATATTAATGATTTATGAAATTGAAGTCTATGATACAAAAGCATTATTGTAGAAGGTCTCCTTGATGCATAAGCATTGTATGGGGTAGTCGGGTGACCGACTGCTCTAAGTACTGTAGTAAAATGATTAGTCCTTATGAAAAAGAAAATGGTGCGTGTATGCTGCTTCACTTTTTTTGAGCAATTGGTCCGAGGTAAACTTAGGCTCGCTAACCGATGTGTTCTAGACATATCATCTTAGTGCCGGTGGTAAGCGGGTTTGTTGTAGCAATACGGCTTTCCCGTGGACATCGCACACCCATACCGTTTGTGGGCGGCGTCGTACCGCATAGCGATGCGTCGTCTATCTTTCGGATTGGGATGAGTGTATTTGGTAGCACTTTTAAGTGTAACAGGCATACTCACCTTCATGTCTTAGTGCATTAGCGCTGTGATACGTGGAGTTTTATTCACTGGTGTCTTAGTAGCGTGCTACTGTGATACGTTGGTGATATATTTTAGTTAACAACAATACAAACTTTGTTACCAAGGTCGATAAGGATCATGTGGGTGTGTTGTGAGGGGGAGCCATCCGTGTGATAGTTGCATTGATGCTTACTGCTACTTGCGGTATTGCGTCTTGTGATGGATCTGCGGGTGTGCTGCGCCTCATTTGACACATTCTTGTGGTTCTGGTCGATGGAGGTATGCGGGTGGGGATGTCTGCTGGGATGTATGGGGGGCCTTGGGATGGTGTAAGACCGACGATAGTTGTATTGAAGCTTGTTGCGTTCTGCAGCATTGCGTCTCTGCGATGGTTGTTTGGTGGGACGCTATTCTCAATGACGCTCTCTGCGTTTTGGTTTGACTCACACCTAAGTAGCTTTGCCTAGGTACGGGGCTGCAGACTGTCTGCCCTCCACCATGTTTTATATAACAACATAATAATATATCTCTATAACTTTCCCACCTTTGAATGATTGAAGGCAACTTGTTGGTGGGTGAAACAAACATTATCGAAAATGCATTTACTCACGTAGTACACAAAACATTCTTGGCAATTATTACTAACATATTATAACTGCCTTTTCGCTATATCTGCCGTTGTATTGGTTGGTAGAGCATATGTCTCGACCTCATGCGGGTGGTAGCTGGCGGGAGGATCTGAGGAGACTTTCAAGACTGCGGCCGAAAACCGCACAACGTAGGACCCCATTCCCCTGAGGTGAGCGGTAGACTCATGAAACGCTCTGCGGCTAGTAGCTTTGCTGATCATGCAATTGGTGGTGATGCCATAAACTTACATCACGTCGGCAGGTAGTGGCGCTCACGGAGGGCTTACGGCCAGTGTGCCTATTTGCCTAAACCGTGTGACGTACATTCACTGTGTCTGGATTCGTTCGTATTCTGTATGGCGTTTACAAGCATTGACATGCGCGACTTCGGTCGATGTTTGTGCATAAACACTAACAAGGGACCAAGCCTCTTTTACTGATTCGCCAGTTATTTTGCTGTGGACTACGGTCCAGTTCCCGAATTAGCGTTGCCTCCGGGGGGAGTGCTTCAAAATGGTTTGCGTTCACCGCGCACGGCGTTTTGGAGCCGTGTGCCTCCCCTACATTTTTTTAAATAAATGTAGGAGAGCGAAGCCCTTGTATCGGGTATTTTGTATAAATATATTGTGAGCCTTTTCCAAGCGGGAAGGCATAATTAATAAATAAATTTAGACATTTTATGTTCTTAACCTTTCTCGAGCCCTGTCTTCGTGAACGGGGTTCACTTAGCTTATAAGGCACTACCAACAAACACAGCTTTCAATTGCTCTAGTGAATATTTATTTTTCCAAAAGACACCTAAAAGAACTAAGTTACTAAACAAACACAACGTAAATAAGGGTCCTAACTAAGACGATCACGCCAAAATATTACAAACGGTCTATTATTAAACCTTTTGAAAGATCATTTAGAAAGATCAAAATATATCTTATATATCCTGGTCACATGTATATAATTTTATCGAAAAGGGGTAAATTAATTATATAATATATTTAATATTTAATATATTTATTTATATAGGGAGGGGGGGGAGCGTTACACCACGCTTAGCGAGTGGGTTGGCAACCACAGTTTATTTATTTTATTTAGTCATAATTAGTAATACTCTGCTGCTCATCTCTTAGTTTCTTTCCCTCTGTCGCCTCTTACGACACCCAAGATTCAATATAATGCTAGTGGATATTCTTGCACCGCCACTTCACGGAAAAGTCTTAAGTTGTTATTATTTAAAAAAGAAAGTGAAAATTGTACTCTGCCATAGAAAATTACTCGAATGTAAGATATTAATTACAATTTGCAAATACATTTCATAAGAGCATTAAATTATTTTTATATATTTATTTTTATGTTTTAATAAAATTTAATAGAAATATCTGAGATTAGAACGATTATGTGTTGGGGACAATTTGAAAAAAAAAAAGAAGTTAATGAGAAGATGACAGCTAATAGAGGAGAATGGAAGAGTAAGACATGCTATTCTAACCCCAGATAATTCATGATAAGGGCAAAAGGAAGAATTTAATACACGGTTATATTACAATAATCGGCCAAATTTGCAGAGACAAATTAATTAAAAAAACTCGAAAATTCAGTCCTTTTTATTTTTTAAATTCAAAATGCGTGGTAATGCATTATTTTAACTGGTTTTACCGTGCACGCACACATACGTTAGTGTTGACCGGTAGCCAAAAACGTTATTGCCCGTAAATCACATTCCATTTGGGATAATTTCAAATACTTAAATTCGATTTCGATTTCTCGATTGAGAATAAAAATGCATTTTCAAAATGCATGCATGTGTGTGTCTAAGTCGCTGAACTCAGAGTTTTTAATCATTGAATTATTACCCAGTAGAAACGCAGTCTAGTACAAAACACGAGCTTCAAATTAAAGTAAGTTCATTATGTTAGTGTGCGTGAGTCGAATGTTGTTACTACCTTGTCACCCGTACACATACACGGCTTTCAGTAATACCAGTTTCTAGCGTTGGCACAACTTAGTTATCAGTCGCATTACAAGATAATTGTTCAAATCTCTAAAACATAATTGTGCAAATCTCTATTATATAATTGTGTAAACCTCTAGACAAATTTTATGGAAATATAAAATACAATAAAATAAAGGCGATAATAATGCCACTAATATATCTTTATTTTGCATAATTCAATAGTAAAAAAATGCAGCATGCAGCAGCAAATATAAATATATTTCGTTATACACAATTATAAGATCGAACGCAGTAAGGACATCGGAATCGGATCGAATCATCGGAAGTTCTTAGTTCAGTGTGTTTTTTTATACTTGTTACCTCAAAATTCCGTCACTTTATAAATTATTTGGAAGTTTTTTTTATTTGAAAGGATATATTTTCAGATTAGTCCCATATACATGCTAAAATTTTAATTTTAGTTAACCGCTTTTAATTGATAGCAAATAAAAAAAAATCTTTATTTTGTATTCTAAACTTTGACTTGGTCAATGAACAAAGCAATAAAAATAAACAGTCGCGTTAAAATGACGTCAAATGGTTTTTAATAATTCGTACAGCGCATGATGTGCCGACGACTCACAAGCAGGACACTTGAACTGATTCAATGGAATTGAACTAAAAGCTAGTTATTACGTGTTATAAGCATAAAATAGCAGATTGACGCTGCTGTGTTTCGGTGAGTGAAAAGAACCGGAAAGCTTGTTTACCGGAAACGAGCCACTCCACACTTGTGACAACGCATCCGAATTTTGATTCATAATATAGAATGTATAAAACTGTCCGGAGTCAGGAAGTGGGCGATGTTTCAAACCGCCGAAAATCGAAAACACCAAAATTCGTAGGTTCTGCGCTTGATCTCTCTCCGGTCATGTCGGATCGGAGAGAGATCAAGCGCTCGGAGAGTCCCATCGGACTATGAGAGAAAAGGAATAGAGAATGCATCTGAGCTTACGCTTACATTTTAGCCCTATAATCCAGTCCTGGGCAGTTGGTTAAAATATGAATTTATTAAAATGAACGAAATAAACGAATAAACAGCAGTTGACGCACTTCTACTTGGTTTTATAAAATATGTTTTTGTATTACCCTTCTAAACTACAAATCTATCTTAATTTAAGTATACACAGTTTATTATAAACAAAAGATTTTTAATGTATATGAGTATTTATAAAATACACAAGTATGTCTTATACTGGCCGTTTAGTGGCAGTGTAAGAAAATTTGCTACTTTATATCGTCCCGTTGGTATCACAAAAAGCGACAGATTGAAACAAATCAGGAGATGGGCAGCAGCATCTTTTTAATAACAACTAAAAAAAATTAAAAATAAAGTTATCAACCTGCCTGCTAAGCGTGGTATCTATGGCAAGTATTCTCCCTACGAGGTAATCTAGTCGTATAGATGATGCCTATGTTAATCAGTGGAATTTTAATAGGTCGTGACATAACTATAACCATATTATTAAGCTTACAAAGCTCCAGATAGATGTAAGAAACACGCAATAATATTGTTGCGCGCCATAATTAGCGCCTGATATATGGCGGCTGATTATAAGCGCCACCTGGTATCAAGCAACATAAATAGGTGCGTCAAGATCTTTCTAGAACTCTCCCACTAGCGCCATCTAGTATCGAATGGAAGAACTAAGATTTCTAGAAAGCCCACACTCGAACTTTATGCACCTAGTCAGTCGGGGCCGATATTTGCTGGAATATTCTGGATTTTTTGATGGCAAGCCTATATAAAGCCGTTGAAAGCCGCGATCGAGGCAGTATTGAATTGGCGATACGAGCAAAGCTTTCAGAGTGAAGTAAAGTGAACTAAAGTTTTAAGTGTGAATAATTATTAGTGTGATTTAGGATTTAATTGGTGATCAGTAGTTAAAGTATCTATTTTGGTATGCTAAGCTCGTAACAATATTGAACACTTGACAGAAAAAAGACATGTAAATCCATAAAAATTCTAGTCAGACGTGAGTGACGTTTTGCCAGATTTAAAGCAGAACCGAGCTTAATAACGTGACAATATAAGCCTCTCAAAACATACAACGAAGTATTGAATATTGATAAGCACAGCATACAACATTTGTATAAGAAATAATTTTAAAATTTGTTGCGATTCCCTTTTTACCTTATCTGTATGTTATAATGTGTTTTTATTTCCACGAAGTGTTTTCTATTATAGCCTGTAAAAGTCCACTGCTCATCATAGATTTTGCAAATAGGTGGATGGGCAACCGCAGTTATTTACTATTTTGAGTTGTTGTCAGGAAAATTCTGCCCATTTCCTGTTTAAATTTTCCTTTATCGCCTCTTACGACACCCACGACAGGATATTATTGCACCAGCGCTACACGATATTCCACTGCCACTATAATAGTCCGGTATAACTGTCAGTGCTAGAGTGTAATCGCAAGGCAGACACACAATTCGACAGGTCAGTAATTCGACACGACCGGATAGATATCAGGCGCAAGACTAACTTTGCATGCTGTCAGTGCATAGGGATGAAATAGCGCCACCATCTTGATTCTGAGCTGCCACTGAGAATTTCTTGAAAGCTAGATCCAATAACTGATTA
This sequence comes from Parnassius apollo, assembly GCA_907164705.1. Taxonomy (NCBI): domain Eukaryota; kingdom Metazoa; phylum Arthropoda; class Insecta; order Lepidoptera; family Papilionidae; genus Parnassius; species Parnassius apollo. The sequence goes on from CAJQZP010001152.1 coordinate 885,803, forward strand.
CGGCGCGGCAGATTTGACACATGAGAGGAATCACGTGTTCGACAATAGACCAACAAAGTACATGGTCAAATGTACTCGTAATTTAACATAAAATAAACACGTGATCGTTTGGTAAGTGGGTGTTATACAGTTGTATGGATGATTAAAGCATAATCTTTTTTTAGTGGATGAATGTTATCCCACACTTGGATTTTCCTGTACTGTGGAGGCAGTTTACAAACATAAATTTCACAAAGACAAACATCCTGACTCGGAACCATCATTTGTATGACATATAAATATTTGTTCCGTACGGGATTTGAACCCGCGGCCCGTAGCGCCACACCTCAAGCTAAGCCACTGCGCCACAGATCCGTCGTCACAACTTTTGCTGCTGCTATGAATTGGCGATTTGGATATTTTACACACCATTTACAACGTCCATGAACAAGCCTAAACAAATACTGGCATTTAGCAAAGTCGAACCGCTGAGGACGACTTCGAAGTAGCTTAGAGTTGAAATCGCTGAAGCCCATGGAATGTAATTAGTCTCGGTTACTAAATAAAGTGAGATCTCGAAGGCGTGTACGTAGTTAAGTTAAAAGCGTACTTCCATTTCTTGCCAAGTTAAAAGCGTTGTCCACAATCTGTGTACGGTTCAGAAGATGGATGGTTTGATGGCTTGCGTTCAGAACTTTGCTTGCCTGTTCTCTCCATCGTAGTTGACGCGATAATAACATGTTTGTTGTTTATTGATAATGTACAATTCGGATTTGAATGACCAGGGATATCAACCACTATTGCAGGAAAACCTGAGGTGCCCAGATTTGTAGGCTAGTATCTGAAAAATCCGCATTAATACTGCACTAACGTATCAAATTAATAGACACATGCTAGCGGTCCGTGGAACTCAACTCTCGGTTTGTTAGAAAACAGTCCTGTGAAATAAAAAGCGACTCAGCGCTTGGAGATCTCCTGACATTAAGAACAGGTAAACATTCTTGGTTTGTCCAACGATCCAAAATTTCTGATAATGGGTAAGTGATGCTAATTGACGACTCTTCTAACGCCTGTTGAAGAGCTGTTGAAGAGCTTTCTTTAGGACAGACAACACGGCATGAATTATTGCGTAAATAGGGACAGCAACAGCGTTGAAAGTGCCGATGATTTGAGAAGGAGTGTAGGATGAGTCATTGAATTCACGCTGAGCACAGCATCATTTTGGAAGACATTTTGTAGTAAAAGCAAGAATTGGCTCATAATCCGCTATTCTGGTATCACCAAATCAGTGGCGAAGTTTGCGAAACCTTCTATTTAAAACCTTAAACCGAGAGAGTCTCTTAGAGAAAATTTTAAAGAAATAAATAAATTAAATTTGGCCTCGCAGTATAATTTGATTTATGTTCACAAAAACAATGGTAGTTCTAGTAAAAAATGTGATATACACTCTGTAAACACTAGGAAAAAACACAAGCTAGTGATACCAGTTTCTCGACTCCACAGAGTCAGTGCTTCATTCTTAGCGCAATGTATACGCTATTACAACAAAGTCCCAGAAAATATACAAGGTCTCTCTATTATCAAGTTTAAATATTAATTAAACAAAAACTGTATAAAAAGGGTTATTATGATATAAATGAATACATGGTTGATAATAACCCGTGGGAATGAGGTAGTCGCTTCCAAGCTGTTTCCAAAATAAATTTTATAAATCTTTTGTGACCATTGACATTGTACAATTTATTTTTAAAAAAATATCCCGCTGGGTTTTTTGCTGGTTCTTCCCAGGGCAGAAGTTTTTTTTTCGAACCAGTGGTAAAGTAAAAAATTGACTTTCAATAAAAATTATTTTAATTTATATTGAATAAAAAATTATTCTATTCTATACTATTATATTCTAACTAATTCTTTTCTATTCCATTCTTCGTTCAGCCATTTGTAAGTTCAAGTAACAGGGCTGACTTCGTTGCCGAACCCCATATGGCTGTGTTCTTGTGACAAATGAACCTGCCAATGGTTTGTCTGGTACTCGTAGTCATAATGCCATTTTGTACCAGGAGAGCTACTTCCCTGTAAATAACAAGGCCCCAGTTCTCCATAGCCCCGGCAGCAAAATCAGGGACAGCGGCTTTGTCCATCATTTTAGCATTCGGGAAATCGTAAGCGAACTTCGTATAATTCTCCAAAGCGATCATGTTTCTTTGACCGAAACCCATGGCAAAAGAGAACGTGTTTTGGGTACCTGGTCTGGAGTAGACTCTAAATGGTACATTATAAATTGGGCTCTGTGCGGTAGTGACGTATTCAAATTTAGAAACAAAATAGGCTAAAAGGTACGACGAAATGACCAACGTGTCCTGAAATTCAAATTTATGGAATCTCTGCACGTCAATTTTCAAAAGATCAGTCATTTCAGGTATTTAGCTTCTTACCACTGGATATTCAGGAAATGGTTGTTCTGAATACGGCTTTATAACAAGGCACATCGTAACATGGAAACGCTCTTCAAGCAAAAGTACGTTACAACTTTGAAGTAATAAGCCGCCGGGGTGGGTCTTATTTTTGCTAATTTCATCATTTGAAAGATTAATAAACAAATATTATAGAAATAGCTAAATTTTATGGTGATCATGCAGCAGAAGATGAAGCGGATGAGTTCTAATAGCTTATTAGTAGTATCTATGGAATAAAATATGTTTCATAATTAAGTAAAATTTATGATATTTTAGTTTTTTAGGAAGAAATGAACATATCGATACGAATAAAAGATTTTTTTGTGTCTTTGAGCTCTTTTATTAATACTAGACTGGTTAATAGTAATAAAAATACTATTCTATTTTTTTACTAACAATCTCTAAGTCCGATAAAAATCCTTAAGTCCTATTTCCAAATCCAAAATCCCTGATTACAAAGGTATTCTAAGTCCAAACATATTTTTACTACTTTTCTTATATTAATACAAACATTTTAGATTATCAGACATTATTTTTAAAAACTTCCTAAACTTTATTCTTTGACAATCATTCGTATTTTTAACATTTAAAAATATCATTTCAAGGACTAAAATAAAAGTTTATGTGCGAAAATTCCAAACTAGAAAAAAAAAGAAATTGGAACATCTTGAAATATATATATATATATATATATATATATATATATATATATATATATATATATATATATATATATATATATATTCAAGATAGATATATGCTATGAATATGTAGATCGGAACAAAAGTTAAATTTTTATCTATGGTAATACGTGACGTTGAAAGTCCTCCCCGTGACCATGGGTGCTGTAAAGCGCTCGAAACGTCGGGTATTTATAGTTAAATATACGCGATAAAACCCGTAAAAACTAGTATTATTTAAATGTCTAGTGTTTGCGTAAATATAAGAAATCATTATGTAAAACTTTTATTTACCAACAAAGTAATAAGCGTCACATATACAGTTTGCGTGATAAACAAAACATTTCACACATTATTTATTCCACCAACATAATCTCAGTTTATTATCGGTCTAAATTGTAATACCCTTAGCCAAATTACTTCGCTCTATAAAACACATGTTGCGAATTTTATCGTACAGCTTCACGCACATTTTAAATATTAAATAGATAGGTCAATATAAGAACAGCTGTCGAAATGCGTGTTAGTACAAGTAATTATATTGTTCCGCTATGTATGTTATATCCAATATTTTCAAAAGCTTTAATTTTAACGAACTTAATCGGATTTTAGTACATCTAATTTTTTATTTCTATCAAAATTTATTATTTTAACAAAATAGAAGTACCTAATAAGCTTCAATCCACCAGATGTTATTACAGTCTACAGAAACCTTTTTTATAGAATAAGGTTGACAAACAAGAACACAGCCTACCTGTTGTTGTTCACCCCAGAGGTCTTAGATAGACCGCCTCGTATCCAGTCTCTCCGGTTCTCACTCACCATACCAAATACAGCAGCATAAAGCTGCTATTTTACGATGGTATTCTCCGGTCCGAATCCAGTCGAGCCAACTCATTCGTATTTCAACCATAATATAGCTGCATCATGAAAGATACATATAAAAATTTCCCGTAAAATATGAAACTAACATACCTAAAAACGTTTGAAATATCGCCCGTAGCTAGCTTTCACATGCATATCAATTAGTATTAACTATTTTAGGGCAAGTCCTAAAGAATTTTTAGTTCGTTCATTCATTTAATAATTTGTCTGCAAATGACTTTCTACATTTTAAGTTAAATTTCGCTTAAATTAAGATCTTTTTAAAATTTTACATTAAATTAAACTAATGTTAGGTACAAATGATATAGATCTCAGACGTCTTCTTTCACTATTGGCCGTGTGAGGAACCTTACAGTTACTTAGCAAGCTATGGAGAGGGCTATGCTCGAAGTGTCTCTGCCTTATGGATGTAAATATACAACGGATCGGTAAGCTGAAGCGGTAATGGGCCAGCCATATTGTTCCAAAATCCCACAACCGATAAGGAAGAAAGATTGTCGAGTGATAGCCTTGTTCCATTAATTAAACTGTAGAGTGAGCCCCACCAGACTTAAAGACCTGGTAAAAAAGTAGAAACTCCGTGATTTTTGGTATTTCTTGGGGGAGGCTTATGTTTAGCAGTAGTCTTATGATGACCTATAATGAGTATGATGTTGATTATAATAAAAGCTTTATGCTTGTTTGTCAACCTTATTCTATAAAAAAGGTATCTGTAGACTGTAATAACATCTGGTGGATTGGAAGCTTATTAGGTACTTCCATTTTATTAACATAAATTGATAGAAATAACAACTAATACTGTTAGATGTACTAAAATCCGATAAAGTTAATTAAAATTAAATCTTTTGAAAATATTGGATATAATCTACATAGCGGAACAATATAATTACTTGTGCTAACACGCATTTAGACAGCTGTTCTTATATTGACCTATCTATTTAACATTTAAAGTATGCGTAGCTGTACGATAAAATTCGCAACGTGTGTTTTATTGAGCGAAGTAATATGGCTAAGGATATTACAATTTGGACCGATAATAAACTCGCTAGTAAGGAATAAAATTTGAATCAACTCTAAACAGGAAAATATTTTGATGTCTCCCTCTATTTAAAATTATTTTCGCCACCCTTAATTTTCATATTGCTTCTTTTGTATATAAACGAATAGAAATTCAAATGAGAAAAAGCAAAAATTGTGAATAATGTGGTCGGCATCCTGAGACTTACAAATTACGATGGAAAGGAACCCGCGGGTATGAAGGCCTTTATTAAGCAACTAAGGAGAGATTAAAGGGGACTTTGTGAAACGTGTAAAATTTACAAGTAATGATGTTCTTATATTAAAGCGACTACTACACACTGAATAAAATTATTTTCATCGATTCCATCGCGTTTAATTTAAGCGTATTTTGAATTCCCAGCACTTCGTTTACTTTGGTATTATTCGTAATAAGTAAACACATGACTTTTTGTATCAAATGGGATAAAAACGTCGGTTTAATTGTATGTATTGATATTATATAGGCATTTTTAATAGGGGGGTGGGGGTGGGGGAATGAGCATGCGTCTCGCCTGATGGTAAGTGTTTACCCATGAAAAACTGCAACATCACTACAAGTGCGGACGCCGCAAATATGACGGATGATCGCCGGCGTACAAAAGCTATTTGACGAAAAACTCACCCATTCTTATCATTCATTCTTCATCTTTCAAAGTATAATATGCGTCCTACTTAAGAAGTTGTTATAAAATAACATACGTAGTGTCGGGTCTAATAAGCAAGGCTGTGAGAAAGTATATTTAACAAACACTGTTCGCATCTACAGAAATTGTGTTTAAGCTGCAGTCAATTATTCGTGTTTTCAAATAAATGTTGAGAAATAAAGCCTTGTTAAACGCGGCTTTAACAAAATATTCATTTATTCTCTTCTCAACTCAAAAATAGTTTGATTCAATCAACATAAATGTTTTTGGAAATTTAGTAGAGACTTTAGTGATTATTGCGAATTAAAATATTTTTCACTCCAGGGCTAAAAAAATAATGTACTACTCAGACTTGTTTTGAGCACCGCACCAGTGAAACCTTCAAATTAAATGAAATATAAAACAAATGTATTTCACAACAAATGATTTTTTTAAATTTGATATTTTTCAACCACAAATACTGCATAAAATATAAGTTCCAAGTTTTATTTTATAGCAAATAAATGCTACAATCTTCATTTTTAGGCATGTAGAGCATAAATTTTAGATTTATTAATTAAATCTGAAGAATATTTTCTTTCGACTAAAAAGCTTTGTAATAGCGACGTCTACTTCATTCTATGGGTAAAGTCATTTTATCGAACAAAAATTGATTGACTCTTAAGGTCCATAAATCGGTAAGATATGATCGTGGATTTGTAAAAAATGGGTTGGATATGATAATATTATCCAGTATAATTAATTTTATTTATTTGATAAATTTCTATTATTATTTTCTTAACGGTTAAAAAACATAGAAATTTATCAAATAAATAGTTACACTTACATTCTTTAAAGCACCGCATACAGAGGAGGAGACCAAAATTAGTAAATATCTGACCCACTTCTCATGCTTCCTACATATCCATATATCTAAGCATACGTGGTTGTCGATTAAGAATACTTCTAATTTGGACTGTTTTCAATATATTGTCAGTTTGGTTGAATTCTCTTTTTTTCTCATTCAATTATTTAGAGTCGCTTCTTCTGCCTTATCCAATTCACAGCATTGTGAATTGCCATGCGTGATCACTTTGATACATTCTTACCGCAATAACGTGAAGAACTCCAATTTCTCCGTCTTGAAATTACTGCTTAGGTAAAGAAAAAGCTTCCCATAAACTGAATTTAACTAATGGCTAGTTGGCTAGACTATACTAACGATAACGCGTTCGCATACTAAGATTATCTAGAAGAAGATTACCGTTACGTCTATTAAAATATAAACGATAAATCTTCTCGATGAATCTTCTACACCAGAAGAAAATAAAAAAGGAGATGGGGAGCAACATCTTCCTAGCAATTTAAGATGAATAAAAAAGTGCGGTTAGAAACTTGCCAATAATCATGGCTTAATAAATATGTACGTATTAATAACATGTAAGTAACCAACTGAGATTATTAGAAATCTGTTATATCAATTAAATTTCAAAAAATATAAAGGTTCGTGTAAAATATTGGACACGAAGAATGCCAACCAGTATTTGTAAATAATTTTTTCTGCTGCCTTAAAGTTTCTACTAAAAGTAATTTTCAACAAAAAAATTTCCGCTACCGTTTGATTTATTGAATCTTTCCTTTAAGAAAAACCCTTGCTATCTTTTAGGAGAATTCTTTGAAGTATTAAAATGTTCCCTTGACTTTCATAGGTTGTAAAACCTGGGTGGTTTCAAATACTAGATGTTATTTTGAATTTACCGTATATATATTTATGATAGAGCGACGCTGCAGCTATATCATAGTTGTTGCACGAGTGGAGCGGCTCGACCAGGGAAAGACCACATTCGCTACGAATACTAACGTAATCTAGAAGATTTTTCTGCCGTGTTCCGTATTTTGAGTATAGTAAACAAGAGACCCTTTTTATTGGCTTCGAGGCATTTTGTCTTAGTACTCAGATGTGACAACGCATGTGCATTGTAGATGTAGATGTCTATAGACCATAGCATCAACTTACCACCAGGTGGAAAGTGTGCTTACTTCTCACCCTTATTCGATACCGCCTGATTGTTAAATGTTGTATATGGGAGAAATAAACCAAGGCATGTTGTCCTTGTGCAAGCATCCTGCATTTAGGACGATATAAAAAAAATTGCTGTCTAACTCGTTTGAATTTATCGATTCAAAACAGAAATTTCATAATCTAATATTCCTGGAATTGTAAGCTTCCGCACTGACTATCATTTAACTCGTTAAAACCGGTGGAGACGCCGTACCAACGGAATGATGAAACGACTTAGTATGACACGCAGAAAGTTGATTTATGCAGGTCACTCTTGACCGTGTTTTGTGGCATTCATTAAGGAAGGCTTGTGATTGTTAGGCCTATGTTTATTATTGGGTAAAAGGACTCATTTTATGGCTAGGACTCCATCTTGGTAAAAAACACCCTCTTACCTATTTCTACCGCAAAATAGCAAAACTAGCATTATAGAGAACCAAATGTACAACCGTACGAATCATTGTACAAAAAAATCCTAGACCTAAGTTATTACCTAAATTATCTCTTGAGAGAAACGTTGATGTGTTTTTCTTTACTTTATAGAACTTGAAGCCAAGAATCATTTCGTCGCCCTCGTAAATTATTGTTTACTAGTTTTTAGTGTAGCTTTTAAGTATTTTAAAATAGCATGCTAGACTATCTAATGGTTTTTTAAACATGAGTAGACATCTAATTCACCGAAAAATATTTTAGATACCTAATAATTTAAAGCATATCTTTAGACATTTACTTTCTTAAAGATACACTTGGACATTACTGCACGTTTGTTCAGAATTTAGAAAAATTTAGACTCATGACACACACACACACACAAACGCGCATAAAAATAATGAATTTTCGTGAATAAAAATAATGCATTTCAATGTTAAAATAGCTTCAATATGCTAAGTCTTTTCCATCAAAACATAGCAGGAATACCAGGTAAGTTAGAAATGTTCGAGTTAACAAAAGTTGAATTAGGTACTCGCATGGGTGCAATAGATGTGATCTGCATAAGTGAAACTTTCATTAAACGAGGAACTGAAAGTAATCCAAAATTGTCGCAATACAAATTAGTTTTGTATTTCTCCGGAGAACAAAAAAGACGTGGTGGTACGTGCGTACTCCTATGAAACTATCTAAACTGGGCTTTATTATCAATTACTAAGGAGTTAGCTTGCACTCACTATTTTGAATGTTGTGGCATAGAACTATTGGATTTCATCCTTATTTGTCTTATTGTCTGTATTTATTGTATACCAAACTCAAACGCGAATCTATTTTTCAATAGACTTAGTTTCTTTACTCATAATTACGCATAATAATAATAGTAAAAAGAAAAAATAAAAGTAAAAATTAACCCTTCGAGTGCCATAAAATCCCATACAGTTGCATGCGCCCGGCAAATCCCGAGCGGTCGCATGCGACCGCACCCACTCACAGCACTTAAGGCCATTAAAACTTATATTTAGAGACTACTTTTCTACGAAGAAGTTTAGCATTATAAAATCTATACAAAATTATCTATCTTTTGGTCTAAACAGAAGTCGGGTTTTACTTCATTACAAAAAGATTTTATTGTAATTTGATAACAAAAAAAACATACCAAGCGAATGTCGGCAGCGTGAAAATCACAATTATTTTAATATATATTATTTGAAATTGTTAACGTAAAAAGATAAATTATATTCACACAAAAACTTTCATTACAATTTTATAATAAAACACTATACTAATACAGTAATAAAACACTAGAAAAATCCATAATTCGATACAATAACAATCATGCGAAAATGGAGTACGAAATAAGCGTAGATTATAATTAAATATTCATAGGATAACGGTTTTTTTTATTGCACTAGAGGATAGAGTATTTCATATTGATTATATAATGCCAAACTTCTTCACTGATAAGTAGTCTCTATATATAAATTTTTATAAGATAAAGTGCTGTGGGTGGGTGCGACCTCATGAGACCGTTAGGCATTTGATGGAATATGGCCGCGGTCTCATGAGACTGCTAGGGGGTTGAGAGGTTAATCAAATTTCTCCGAATAAATATGTAACTTACAAAAGGTCTAAAAAAGTGCTGTGTTAGAAAAAGACTTCTGTATTGCAAGTGCAAAAGCGAGAAATTTAGTAAAATCCAAATTAAAATTAAATATACTACTTATCGCACATGATTAAGGACATGCATAAGAAAATCGCAACAAATAAATAGTAATGAATTCTTAAAGTAATCAAAAAACAAGTGCAGGACACTATGGAATATAATTAAACGTAATACAAACTTAAAAAATTATGCAAAAGAAATTAAAGGAATAAAAAAAATTTTATTGAAATAAAAAATTAAAAACTTATTATTTCGGACAATTTGAATCCATAGGAATTTTTAGTAGAGAAAAAGTTACAACTACATTAGTAATATAATTTATATTTTTTTAATACTTAATTATTTAACAGGACTCATACACACATCAGGACTTCTAAAGATCATATTTTTGATCAGTGGACAGTCTCCACTGTCGGCAATCTCAATCAGCACACTGTGGTCGCTGCGGCGCACTCTGGTCAACAGCGATGCGGTCTTCTTTCGGATTATTGCATCAAAGCTATCCACAACCGCCAGTGCAAATATCGCAAATGCGCTACTACAGTAACGCGCCAGCCACAAACACAGCCATGAATGCCTTATTGTATTGAGTATGTAGGGCACTATAGGTCTTTTTGGTGTAGTTGTTCCATAGGCTGCAAGAATCAAATGACGCACAATATGCTTTGAAAATCGTGATCTTGACAGCGTCAGTGCAGCGACCTAAAGAAATCTATGCAATAACATATTTGCCCTGACCGACAGTGTCCTACGTTCTCATTATACTAGGAATATAAATAATAATCACATTACTTATATTAATCCTATTGACATCTGTGAACTATTTAACAATTATTTTCCTAATTCGTCAATACCAAAAAAGACACAGACTATGGATACATGACTCACTTTAAATCCATTAAGAATGAAGGCAGTTAATAAAAGTGGTGTTATAATCAACATTAAATCGTTGAAAGAAATAAACTCTACAGGATATCATGAGCTGAATACAAAAGTAATAAAAATAATCGCTCCCTACATAACAGCGCCCCTTTCTACACTGTTAAATAGATCGTTTGAGCACGGTGTTTTCCCAAAACGCTTAAAAATATTAATCGTAAAACCATTATATAAAAAGGTGATCGTACTTATATGGGTAACTACAGACCAACAACGCTTGTTGTGTACTTACTAAAGTTTTAGAGAAGGCTATATTAATAAAAATTACAAATTCTTTAGAAAAAAATAACATATTATCATGATGTCAATTTGACTTTCAGAAGAACACTTCAACGACATTAGTGTGTTTTCATTTAGTAAAAAAAAATATCGTTAAAGCACTAAATAACAAAATGTTAGTGAAATCTATATTTTTAGACATGAGCAAAGCATTTGATCATGTATACAAGTTTTAATCTAAAAGCTTGAAAAATACGGTGTCAGAGGTAAGAGGAGCATCTGACTGGATACAGTTATTTATCAAAGCGCAAACTACGTACGGATATCGATAAAGCTATAACAACATGAAAGTTACTTTTAAATCTGAGTTAATAAATAATAATGCGGTAGGCCACAAGAATCGGGTTTTGCTCCATTACTCTTCTTGCTTCATATAAACTACCTACCAACGGCAATTGGTCAGGAGTGCATATTATTTAGAACAGGGATGGCGAACCAATGGCACGCGTGCAATCTATGGCACCTGACACAATATTTTGAGCACGCCACCGATTACAAAGTTCATTGAAGTATTATAGGTATTACGAGCGAACGCGAATGATCTTACTAAGTACGGTCGTTTGTGTAGTGTGTGACGCATAGTTCGTTTCATCATCATCATTACAGTCCTTCACAAGTCCACGCCTCCCCAAAAAAATGCATAGTTCGTTTAGGCATAGCATCATGGTCAATTTCGTTTACACAACTGTATTTAAAAGTTATTGTATTATAAAGTTAAGTTATTAGTCATCTAATCTTCAACAACAGTAGTCACACTAATGTTACTTTAATTTGAAATACGCGTATTATTTTGTAACTGTTGTAACTTTTATTATTATAGATATCAAAATTTACTTTTTAATTTATAATAATAAATATCTTAACTCAAAACTCCTTATTTATTTTTTCTAGTAAATAAAGAGTTTTGAGTCGATAGTATTAAGTACTATTTTCCCAATAATCACGAAGTCAAAATAATTTCACGGTACGTGACGCTATGACCAGATTAAATATTTCTTTAGAAAAATGGCACATTGATACATAAGGGTTTGCCACCCCTGATTTAGAAGATACAACGCTTATTACATGGATCATGGAAAGTAAGAATCTCAAAATAAATGTTGTTAAAACTAAGATAATTAAATTCAAACCACGTTATTATACCTATAGCAATAATAATAATAGTATTATAAAAGAAATTCAACAAATAAATACAACCAATTTTTTAAGATAAAAATTTAAATTGGAAAGATCACATTATAAAATTAATAAATAAACTAGAAAAATTCGATTTCGCTTTGCGAGGTTTAAGATTTATAGCTTCTCAGGAAATAGCCGTTATTACCTATCATGGATATATATATATATCATCCATCTTACGATATGAATTGATTGTTTGGGGAAATTCCGTTTATGAGGATAAATCATTTAAAGTTCAAAAAAAATGTATAAGAGCGTTATGTGGTGTTGAATTTTATGAAAACTTTACACCGTTATTTAAGAAAACTAAAAATTCTATCGTTGCCTTGTCAGTATATACTACAAATAAGTATTTTTGTAAAAAAGCATCCAAACATATTTCCATCACACAATGAAAAGAAGACAGTCGAATTATAGTTAAATTACATATACCACAATAAATACCTAATATTTATAGCAAAAGTTGTTTTTGTACGGCAGTTAAAATATTTAACGAACTACCAGAAAATATAAAACTTTTTAACAGAACTTTAACTCGGTGGCTCCTTGAACGTTTTTTTTTTTTAAATATGTAAAAGATTTTCTGACATATAAAATTGATTAGGTACGAAAGTGACACTATATATATATATATATATATATATATATATATATATATATATATATATATATATATATATATATATATATATATATATATATATATATATATATATATATATATATATATATATTGATTTCATCAGAAAAGATACAAAGTAATATAAAAAACATATGGACACTAGCGCGCAGCGATAAAGGTTTATTTAGCTTGCGTGCGCGATTTATCTGATTAATAATAATTATGTAGGTTATAAACATCCACTAGTAGTCATCACAAAAAGAGTGCAACTTCTCTACGTATTATTACTATTTATTCTGTACTTACACATACTCGTACTACATCAAAACGTACCTCACATATATTACATAAACCCATACCGAACTTTATTATAAAGTTATACGATACGAGTAATATAATATATTATATGTACAATTAATTTGACATTTCAGTAAACAACAACCTTTCCCAAGCAAAGCTTGGTGTAGGAGGAGGAGAGAACTTTCGTACTATTTGATAAAATTGTCTTCTATATCTACAATTGTCTTCTACATCAGTCCGTGGAAGTTTATAGCTGGATATGAGCCTCTCCCGTTGTAAGGAGCATTTACCTTAATCGTCACGTTTTGCATTCGATTGAAGATCGAGGGTACAATTAAAAAAAGTGTATCAGAAGCCAAAGATATTTTTATATTTTCAAATATATTACGTTTCTATGAACTTCTTCGAAAAAATATTATTTTAACTTACGCTTAAACGCTAAAATGTTTAGGTAAAGTGTTTCTTCGTCTCTAATGGTTTTAAAATGAGCTTTAAAAACTTTCTAAGGAACATGCAATCATCTCAAACAAAACACTTTTTGAGTGTTTTAACTTATAAAACAGACATTTACCACATCAGCCTGGCAAAGTTCACAGAAGCGGCGCACAGGGTCTGTGAGATTTATATTCAATAATTATTTTTCTTAATTATAATATTAGTTGTTAATTTAATTTTTTGTTTATTTTTGTACAGAATTGTCTTGGTCTTGTACAATTATGGTGCTGTAACTGTTTTTATAATAAATAAATAAACTTGTTCGAATAATTCATAAAAATTTTAATTGGAAAAATCACATTATAAAATTAATAAATAAACTAGAAAAATTCGATTTTGTTTTGCGACGTTTAAGATTTATAGCTTTTCAGGAAATAGCCTTTATTACCTATCATATATATATATATATATATATATATATATATATATATATATATATATATATATATATATATATATATATATATATATATATATATATATATATATATATATATATATATATATATATATATATATATATATATATATATATATATATATATATATATATATATATATATATATATATATATATATATATATATATTATATATATATATATATATATATATATCATCCATCTTACGATATGAATTGATTGTTTGGGGAAATTCCGTTTATGAGGATAAATCATTTAAAGTTCAAAAAAAATGTATAAGAGCGTCATGTGGTGTTGAATTTTATGAAAACTTTACACCGTTATTTAAGAAAACTAAAAATTCTATCGTTGCCTTGTCAGCATATACTACAAATAAGTGTTTTTGTAAAAAAGCATCCAAACATATTTCCATCACACAATGAAAAGAAGACAGTCGAATTATAGTTAAATTACATATACCACAATAAATACCTAATATTTATAGCAAAAGTTGTTTTTGTACGGCAGTTAAAATATTTAACGAACTACCAGAAAATATAAAACTTTTTAACAGAACTTTAACTCGGTGGCTCCTTGAACGTTTTTTTTTTTAAAAATATGTAAAAGATTTTCTGACATATAAAATTGATTAGGTACGAAAGTGACACTATATATATATATAAAAAAAAAAAAATATATATTGATTTCATCAGAAAAGATGCAAAGTAATATAAAAAACATATGGACACTAGCGCGCAGCGATAAAGGTTTATTTAGCTTGCGTGCGCGATTTATCTGATTAATAATAATTATGTAGGCTATAAACATCCACTAGTAGTCATCACAAAAAGAGTGCAACTTCTCTACGTATTATTACTATTTATTCTGTACTTACACATACTCGTACTACATCAACACGTACCTCACATATATTACATAAACCCATACCAAACTTTATTATAAAGTTATACGATACGAGCAATATAATATATTATATGTACAATTAATTTGACATTTCAGTAAACAACGACCTTTCCCAAGCAAAGCTTGGTGTAGGAGGAGGAGAGAACTTTCGTACTATTTGATAAAATTGTCTTCTATATCAACAATTGTCTTCTACATCAGTCCGTGGAAGTTCATATCTGGATACGAGCCTCTCCCGTTGTAAGGAGCATTTACCTTAATCGTCACTTTTTGCATGCGATTGAAGATCGAGGGTACAATTAAAAAAAGTGTATCAGAAGCCAAAGATATTTTTATATTTTCAAATATATTACGTTTCTATGAACTTCTTCGAAATAAATATTATTTTAACTTACGCTTAAACGCTAAAATGTTTAGGTAAAGTGTTTCTTCGTCTCTAATGGTTTTAAAATGAGCTTTAAAAAACTTTCTAAGGAATATGCAATCATCTCAAACAAAACACTTTTTGAGTGTTTTAACTTATAAAACAGACATTTACCACATCAGCCTGGCAAAGTTCACAGAAGCGGCGCACAGGATCTGTGAGATTTATATTCAATAATTATTTTTCTTAATTATAATATTAGTTGTTAATTTAATTTTTGTTTATTTTTGTACAGAATTGTCTTGGTCTTGTACAATCATGGTGCTGTAACTGTTTTTATAATAAATAAATAAACTTGTTAGAACAATTCATAAAAATTTAAATTGGAAAAATCACATTATAAAATTAATAAATAAACTAGAAAAATTCGATTTTGCTTTGCGACGTTTAAGATTAAGCCAAACCACCCAAATTTTTCCTTTAAATAAAGATTAAAGTTCAAAAATGTATAAGATATTTTATAACTCTACACTATTTAAACTAAAACTATCTTCTTTTATATACTACATATAAGTATTTTTGTGAAAAAGCATCCAAACATATTTCCATCACACAATTTAAAAAAGACAGCCGAATTATAGGTAAATTGCATATACCACAACAAAGACCTAATATGTATAGCAAAAGTTGTTTTTGTACGGCAGTTAAAATATTTAACAAACTACCAGAAAATATAAAACTTTTTAACAGAACTTTAACTCGGTGGCTCCTTGAACGTTTGTTTTTTCAATATGTAAAAGATTTTCTGACATATAAAATTGATTAGGTACGAAATTGACACTATATGTATATTGATTTCAATAAAGTTTTTTTTCCTAAATTTATGAATAATGAATAAGTTTGCTTTAAACCAGTTAAAATAGAGATGGAAATATGATTTAATAAAAAAAAACACCTGCTAATATTAAAAATGTCAATGTTTTACTAATTTAAAATGTATGCAATTACTGTTCGGAATAACTGAAGCTTTACAATTAAGTTATATTTCACAATTTGTTAATTATGTGCTGTAATTATTGTTATTGGATTGACGTAATATTATTATTACTATTGAGATCCTATCGCTGACATTGTTAAAAAATAAGAATTGATAATTGTGCTGTTTCTAGGCCGATACCGGTAAGACATGTAAATGATCCTTTAAGTTATAATGCAACAACTTATTGTACCATGTGCATGAAATAAATAAATAAGCATAACTCATAATTGAATAATCAAAGGGTAATGATACAGGGTTATAAGGTTATGTATGCTAGAGGCATAATATAGCTGCTGCATGAATTAATATGAATAACTGAAGAAGGGCTTCTCATAACAGCGTAAAATATCAGTACAATGCTGCTGTGTATCAAATGTTGAGTGAAAGGGAATGAAAAACGGGCACCTAGAAACTACATCTTAGAGATCGGAAATGACAACACATTTATTTTGTTTTTAACCGATGTTAAATGTAGGTTTATACGTTTGATGCCTTTTCATTGAATTGCGACTTCAATAGCTTTCCATATAGATTGCCACATGCGAAAATATTTGCCATAGGTGACACGCTTAGCAGGCGGAATATGAACTACAGTTTTTTTGCTGCTGCCTAGCTCCGGTATCGGTTTCCCTACGTCGTGTCGCTTCATAGACACTTGTCTTTTATCTTTTCTTTCGTCATCCTAACTTATTAAAATGACACTGTTTATAAAAATAATATGTAAAAACACAATTTTTTTAACAAAAGTGCTAAATAAACTCACAGTCCACGGTGTACAGTGGCTACTGTAGTCCATGGATACCTGTAGCCAACTTCAATAAAATAAAGTTACAGATGCGTTGACACCTTAAAAGACTAAGATGGTGTGTCTCATAGCCTGTAATTTTAGCCTTAAGACCGGAACACAACAACGAACGCACTACTTTTTGGCGGCAGAAAAAGGTAAGAGGATGGAGCCTACCGAGGACTCTTAGGCAGAATAGAATTCCTTCCACCACGAAAAGTTTCTACTAAAGATATGCATCAACTCGTTTTATAGCGTAACTGTAGTTAATTAAATATTTCACTAAATTCGAGGAGCAGTTGCTTGTGTAGTACTTTAACAAGTTAGTAAATGCAAGTCTTGTTTATATACTTACTGTGTAAAATTAAATTTATAAAGAAAGTTGTGCCAGGAGTTTGTATGTTAAGCGCCGACTTGAAGATTGTTTTCTGTTTTCAGTTCTTCGTTTGTAAGTACTTCTCTTATTTTTTCGTTATCTTTTAATTTCAATAAATTAATTTGTATATTAAACATTAATTATTCATTTTAGTAGCACCTTTGAGAAAAATCTGAGGTCTGAGGTCAGGTTGTTTTATTTTCTACTGAAAGAATATAGATTATGTATAAAAGAATCACTCAGAGATTTTCACTTAGCGGATAGGAATAGCAATAAATGTTCATTTAAATATTTTATTTTGAATTTGATATCACTTCTGCTACCTGCGTGAAATAATTACATACAATCGCGAGATTAGGTAGTAGGCGATTGAGTGTAAATTTTTTTACACAAACGACGTTATGTATAAATAGTATAAATATTTTTTGAAAATACTTGTTGAAATAGTTTTTTAGAGTTTAGTATATTTAATTTTAGGATAAAGTAGTTGAACAGTGGATGATAAAGTAACATTTTCAATAACATAATTCATGTTTTGTATGATAACCATACTCCTGTACGTAAAGTAAAACTACGACGGCTACCAGCTCCCTGAATGACTGAAGATGTACGGAAGGTCATGACTAGGTGAAATCGAGCATTTACCCGGTTCAAGAGGAACAGATCTGAGGAAAACTGGTTGCCTTTTAAGAAGGCCAGAAACAGATGCAATCAGATGCCACGTTCTGCAAAATGCCGATTTATCCATAGCAATATAAGTAATTTTTCGCCAGCTGATGTGTGGAAATTTTTTAGTACTCTAGGTGTGGGCAAAACACCTTTTTTGGATTAAGGTTTATCTCTTTCTTAAATCTTCATTTTGCTTCTGCTTCTGCGTTGGACCTTTCAATCCGATCCCAAACAGTCGCTTACATAGCCTCAATTCCGTCTCCGCACACACCAGTCTTTCTTTTTAACTCTGTAGATCATGATGAAATTAAAAAGACCCTTCTGGCAATAAAATCCAAGGCTGTCGGTTGCGATGATATTAGTAGAGTCATGATTGTTAATATTCTAGAACACATTATCTCCACAAACACACATATTGTTAATTTTACGCTTGACTTGGGTCAGTTTCCGAGTCAGTGGAAAAATACTTTCATTAGACCCCTTGCTAAACTATCCAATCCTACACTTCCCAATCACTTCCGCCCCATATCAGTTTTACCTTCCTATCTTAAGTTTTGGAAGCCTATGTTCATAAGCAAATTTCCAATTTCATATATAAAAATAACCTACTGAGTACTTTTCAGTCCGGGTTTCATCCTGGTCACAGCACTACAACTGCCTTACTTATAATAAAGAATGGAAAACAAGAAAGTTACAGTTGTGGTACTCGTTGATTTTTCTAACGCTTTTAACACATTTGACCATGATATCCTTCTTGCTATCCTTTCTTATTATAGGTTTGCACCTTCAGTCCTGTAATGGTTCTCATCTTATCTTAGCGGACGTCAACAGTCTGTCCACGTGGAGCAAATGACTTCACAATGGGTTGACCTGATTTATGGCGTACCGCAAGGCGGTATACTTTCTCCATTAATCTTCTCTATTTTTATTAATTCCATCACATCTAATATTGACTGTTCGTACCATCTGTATGCTGATGACCTACAAATTTATATACAGTCTGACATTTGTGACATCTATTATGCGATTAACAAATTGAATTCAAATCTCAAGTCAGTCTGTGATTGGTCTATGCGCTTTAGAGTGTCTGTCAACCCTACGAAATGCCAAGCGGTGATTGTGGGTAGCTCAAGGATGCTTGCAAAAATTGATGCTGTTAGCCTACCTCCCGTCTATTATAATAATCGCCTGATACCGTTCTCTTCCTCAGTTAAAAATCTTGGTCTCCATATTGATAGTACTCTGTCCTGGGGTGTTCATATCTCCGAAAAATGTCGTAAAGTCTCTGGTTCTTTACGTTCTCTTTATCGATTGAAAATTTTTCTCCCCTTTAAGACTAAAATTATGCTTGTACAGTTACTTATACTATCAATCAGACGTGTGTTACCCGGATTTAAACCAAAATCTTCTTAACAAGCTAGAGCGCCTTCTCAACAATTGCTTCAATCTCCTTAAATTTGATTATATTTCTCACTATCGCTCTCGCCTAAAATGGTTCACTATTAAACAGAGGCGTGACTCTAGAATTTTGCTTGTTCTCTTTTTTATCTTAAATGATTCATCCACTCCCTCTTATCTCAAGGAGAAATTTCAATATATTTCCCTAACGCATGATAGAACTCTGCGTTCCTCATATAATAGTAAACTAAGTATCCCTCTACATTTTACTAATTTTGTTGGTGAATCCTTCACCATTCAGGCTGCACTGCTCTGGAACTCCTTGCTCGATGACGTCAGAAAAACATATAATAAGACTGCCTTTAAAAGATTGATACATAAGCATTTTATAAAAATATTGGATGATAGTTAATATGGTCAATTTGGTTACTTTTGTTGTTATTTTATTTATAGGTTTATGTTATATATCTATTTGTATTTAAAATATGTATATATTTATGTATCTATGAATTTGTATGATTATATTGTATATTATCTGTATTATATTTTGTAGTATATTATATATATATATATATATATATATATATTATATATAATATTAGTTTACTTTTAAGATTATCAGTAGTGTTTTTCCTTGACGTACTCTATTGTGCATTTTATTTTGTCATCTATCACATAATTTCCACACGTCCCGGGTTGACTGGAAGAGAATGCCTAATGGCATTAAGCCCGCCCTTTGTACTAGTAAGAACCGATTTAAAATAATATATATTCTCTATATTACCTATTTGATAAATTTGTAATGAACACAGTGATAAATTACAATGACAAAACGTCGTTCTTGCTGTAATTGTTGCGTGGACGGATGCTAAATTACTAACAAAACGTTTCGGATATGTCATTCTTTAAGTTACGAAGTTATGAAAATGAGTGGTGAATTTATTTCATTTTTTTGTTAGGTAAGTACTTATGGCAAAAAGAATTAAGTAATAATTTATCTACAGAAGTAATACCTAGGTACTTTATTACAAAACTACGTTGAAATTTACTTCAATATCCAAGTATCTACTATATACTTATAATTTTCTTTTGTTATTAAAATATTTTAAGTCTTAATAACGCAAAATACATTAAAACTTTGTTTACTAACAAGATTTTAACTAATTAGAATATGATCACATTTCTGTTAGGTACCGTATTTCAGGTTTATTTGTTGTTTATACTATCTACCTATTTCTTTCGAGCCAATCCTCGTGATTTCCGACGAATGGCCTTGCAAGTTGCATGCGTTGGGCATTACAGAACTCACATAGGTGAAAAATATGGTCAGTTGATCATAATCGGAGTCGGTACTTCACCTAAGTAACTTAATTACCATATAGCAACGTAATTTTATACTCCTCATTGACAACCCTTAGTAACCACGGAAAATCCACCGTGACTTAGGAATCAGAAAAGATGCAAAGTAATATAAAAAAAATATGGACACTAGCGCGCAGCGATAAAGGTTTATTTAGCTTTGCGCATGATTAATAATAATTATGTAGACTATAAACATCCACTAGTAGTCATCACAAAAATAGTGCAACTTCTCTACGCATTATTACTATTTATTCTGTACTTATACATACTCGTACTACATCGACATGTACCTCACATATATTACATAAACAAATACCAAACTTTATTATAAAGTTATATAATATATTATATGTACAATTAATTTGCCATTTCAGTAAACAGCGACCTTTGCCAAGCAAAGCTTGGTGTAGGAGGTGGAGAGAACTTTCGTACTATTTGATAAAATTGTCTTCCATATTAACAATTGTCTTCTACATCTACATGTTTTAAAATGAGCTTTAAAAACTTTCTAAGGAATATGCAATCATCTCGAACAAAACACTTTTTGAGAGTTTTAACTTATAAAACATACATTTACCACTGCAGCCTGGCAAAGTTCACAGAAGCGGCGCACAGGATCTGTGAGATTTATATTCAATAATTATTTTTCTTAATTATAATATTAGTTGTTAATTTAATTTTTGTTTATTTTTGTACAGAATTGTCTTGGTCTTGTACAATCATGGTGCTGTTACTGTTTTTATGATAAATAAACAAACTTGTTAGAATAATTCAGTAGAACAAGTTCCTAATATTCGAAAGTGCTGTTTTATTTGCAGCATAAATAACGTGTTTCATTTATACATTGTTAAATTTTAATTTAATCTACATCATAACAAACTATCAAAATTCACTGCTGAACATATGCCTTCTTCAAAGATTGTCTCGCAAGAAGAAAACCTGGCGAACCATTTTGGTAACCACAGTTTTTTTTTAATTCGGCTGTTATCAGGAAGTTTCTGCTGTCTACCCACGCAATTATATTTAGTAATGAATATACTTACACCACAACTACACGATTAAGTAATTGCTGATTGCCGTGTAGTACTGTGTAGTGGCGGTGTTAAGAATATCTACTATCCCATTTCATGCCGTGGGTGTCATAAGAGGTGACAGAGGGAATCAAATCAGGAGATTGGCAGCAGCGTCTTCCTGATAACGACTACAAATAAAAAATTGCGTTTGCCAACCCGCTCGCTAAGATTGACTACTATGGCAAATATCCCGTATGAGGGATCTATGGGGATAACCTATGTTCAGCAGTGGACTTTAATATGGTATAGGTATATTAGTGAATCCAACACCCCATTTCATCCTGTCGATGTTGTAAGAGGTGATTATATACCAGAATGATCCCATGGTTTCCAGGTGATGACGGTTCAGTCCCCTTGATTGGGCAAGACTAATCGTCTGTTGCTTCTATAACCAATTTGACCCTTTTTATTGGAAACGAGGAATTCCATCTTAGTACTCAGGGGTGACGAAGTATCTGCATTTAGATTATTAACCGAGGATTTATGTAGATGTCTATGGGCACAGCATTCACTCGCCATCATATGGACTATGTGCTCGTTTGCTACCCCTGTTCAATATAAAAAAATTCCCCGTCAATCGGTTTTATTAAGAAAATCAATAGTATCAGGTGTAACTTAGCAAAAATCGCTTATATTAAAAGAAACACAGGTTTCTTTGACATCTGTTTATTAAGACAAATCATTTCCAGAAATTCCATGTCCAGGAGTGTACTTATACAGCCTAATGATGAAGACGAGTTAACCATTTCTTTGGAATCGATTGTCTTTTTATGTAATTTTAATAGCCTGTCTTCGTTTTAAGTCTTTATATGCAATTTATATGTATGCTACAATTACTTGTTACAGTATAATTCCATTCCAACGCTGAGTATCAGCTACATTAATCACCGAGGCCGGCTGCTGTAGACGCAGTTGCAAATGTCCGCTTGCCTGACATACGAAAACATAGAGTAATTATGATACAGATCTTATTGCTAATCTGTTATATTTCCGTGATATTTTTACGTTTGTATGATTTTTATAATTATAATCATTTTATTCCATCCCATTCATTACAGCCTATTTAAAGATATTTGCTACAGTTGCCACGTTGAGCAAACTGGTTTTAACTGTTTTAATAATAATAATATCTTTATTTCGACCAACAAGGATCATATAACATAATCAGTATTATTATGTGACAATATAGCCTATTTTTAGTAATTAATTATAATAATAAAGAAAAGTTGAATAAAAATAAATAAATAAATAAGAATAAATATAAAAATTTCAACCCGAAATCAACAAATGTTAGAATTATTTATTTGCCAATACATGAAACATACAACAATGGTAGAAGACAGTCAACTCTATTCGAGAACATCACTAGGATGCGGATGACGGCCCGAATTATACTTAACAGGATTTACACCGTTTACGAACGATAGCGTAGAATCAATCCACTCGCACTTCAGCGAACATCCCCAATGTGCTGCAGAACCGAGACAGCTCCGTTAGCACCTAAAATACATAATTGTGTTGCACGCGCAGGTCTCTGTACTGCTATTGAGAGTAATTCACCCAAGGACTACTCGTGTAGAGGGATTTACTATAAGGTTTTAACAACGTTATCTTAACTTCTGTTGTGCAATGAGCAAATCTGCGGGCTATCATATTAGGTCTTACAAACAATGACCTGCGCTCTCTATCAATATCTAAATTGTCCTTCAGGTCAAGGTTACCGGTTCAGTGTTAAGTTTAAGTAGTCGTCAGTAAAATGCTGCTGCTTTTCTGTTTTATTTCCCTCTGTCACCTCTTGCGATACCCACGGCATGGTGAGAGTAGTGGATTCTCTTACGCCGCCACTTCACGGCTATTATTTAGTATCATTATTTTCTATAATTGGTTGGCTCCGAGAATATTGATGTAAGAAAGATGCTCGTGGGTTGCACAGTTACCGTTTTTTGAACGACCTCACCCGAAAGGATCTTGTCTCTGTAAATATTCCCTCTCCCTCTATTTTAAAGTCCTCGATATAGTTCAACATGTAACAACGGTATGATAAGCCTATTGCCATTTTACTCTTGTTCTTTTGTGAATATCCTCATAACAAATTTAATATCTTAGAGGAATTATGATTACTTACTCATTACTTTTTAATGGCAGTACAAGTCATAAAAAGTCATAAAGAGTAAATGTATCGCTGATTTAGAAACCAAATGGTGCAACAGCCGCACCGCGCCGTCAAAAATTAAATTATTATTAGCAATTTAAAGTGTTTATTAAACATATGCTGGTGGACGTACTATTTTTAATAGAAATATAGACTTTTTATTCAATATACAATATAGATAAAATTTATAAAAATCATTCTTATGTTTAATTTACCATTGTTTCGAAAAATATCTTTGCCCTAAGAAGAAGCAGCAAGAAACCCAGCGGGACATTAAAAAAATTATCAATTTACAATCATACGCTGTGTCACACAATTAATTACACAAAACATTACCTATTCCCCAGGAGTTACATCATCCATAAATCTTTAAAATTATAATAAGGATTTTACACAATCTTAGTTCAACTTATTTTCTATTATAATTTTTATATTATTTTTTTGTTTAAAAAGTTTCCGAAATCTGACGGAGAATTTTTTAAGCTATTGCATAGCTTCTATCGCGGGCCTTGAGCGCGGGGACCGAATCCAGAAATTCCGTAACGAATAAAACCTCACGCTCCCCACTCCGACGGGCACGGAGGTGTGGCGTTGAAAGCCGTGCATCGTCTAACGTCGTTTTAGTTCGGCAGACTTCGGCACTCGGCAGACTTCGGCACGGTGTTTGTGTGCGTGCGACTAGACGTATGCGTGTACACTAGCTGCTAACTGAATGATAAAAATTCCTGAATAACCTACATGTATTGTAAGATATTAAAAATATTTTAAACAATATTAACTTCTAATTTATTCAATAAGAGAAAAAAATTGTTTTCTTATCGGTCACCACTCTCAAAAAGTGTAACTTGATTTAATATCAAAGACTTAACTGCATAAATAAAATAAATAAATAATTATAATTGCATAAGTTGATAAAAAATGCTATGCAATAGCTTTACCGCGGCAGTCACCGAGTGCCACACGTATTTTTTGTATATTGTTGTAAAACGTATACATCGCCCCAAGAATTAATTACTAACTTTGTGGAGTCAAATAACTGATACTAGTTGCTTATGTCTGTTTCTAGTAATTACAAAGTGAATACCGTCACTAATGTAACGTAAGTAAGTCAATTCGCATGCAAAATAGTTGAATCGCGAGGGCTTCATAATGTTAACAATCGACATTAACTTTATTTGTAAAATTACGTCTTATGATAATTGGATTTACTTTTTAACACGTCGACTATATAACGCTAAGCTTTTGTTTGGCATTGGTAAATTAGTATATCGATAGAACAGCCGTCCTACCGAAATTTGAAGCTGTGGATTGGAGGTTATATTCTTGGTTATTTTCTAAAGTCGCCTTCTAGAAAACCGAAATAAGAAATGAGGTGATGAATTTTTCTACGCCACCGTCACACGTTAATTTTGGCAAAAATGAACAATGTTAATGAAATTTGTTATTGAATTTGAATTTATTAACAAAATTTAGTAGTATAAATTATTATTTTGTTTGTACCTTGGTATAAGTAATAAGTGGTAACATATTATATAAACATAATATGTGATACAATTAATTTCATTGTACTTGGGTTATATTAGCGGAATGTACAATTTTTTTCAGATAGTATTTGATTATTTAACTTTTGCTTGCATCCTAATATTTCTATAAATTAACGGTGGGGATATGGCACTGACAGCTGGTGCACAGGTCTCCTAGTTCGGCTGCAGATGCTATGTTTTCAAGTATATGTACTAATGTAGCTTTATTAAATGTTAAGCAAATATCGTAATGTACAACCTCTTGGAAATAAAGAACTTATTATTATTATAAACAAATTTTTAAAAATTAAAAATATTAAAACGAAAACTTCAAAAGTAAAATTTTTGACAGCTAGTCAAACAATTTCCTCGAAATTAATTTACAAACATAGCTACATCGATTAATTTGAACTTAATAAATTATTATGATTAATTAAAACACGTATACTCTATGGCGAACTTAATCTGTGCAAAGATGATACGAGCTGTCTGGCTAGTTTCGCTTACGCTTAATTTACGCTTGTGAATGTTATTATTGCCAGCATGAAAGTGTTCACTTTATAAATTATTTGAAAGGAAAATTTAATAGACTGATATATTTCAATAAAGTTGAATTATTTATAACCTATTGTATATTTATTCTTTACCTTTCTCAGTTTGAATACTACATAATTCAGCAGTTCATAAAATTGTGTAATATTTATGAATGTTGGATAATATTTGCATTTTCTATTTCGATAGATATTGACAATATCATTGCTAGATGGTTTCTGTTATTTTAACCTTTTTGATACCATTTTCACTACAATGTGAGAAGGGTTGTGTCCAGTACTGTGACGTTTAAAGGCTGTAACATTACTAACTACTCGCAATTTCTATAAAAGCGACTATTAATTCATGAATTCAATGTTAAATAACAATACTAATATATAGATACAGCTAACTCTGCCTTAGTCTGCTTGTCTGCAGTTGGATAATTTATAATAGAATACAAATAAATTATTGCATAATTAGTTTTTATTATCGAAGTCAACAGCGAAAACGGCATGAATGTAAATAATGATTATATTCTTAACGCTATTTTTCACTGCGGTGATAATTTGAATTTACTATCGGCGGTGGTCATAGGTACTCAATTACATAACATATAAACATAAACTATCTGGCCTGTTATCCAGATGGGTAGACAGAGACAACGGACTTCTTGTTGCTACGATCCTCACACAACCCTCTCGCTTCTTTCAAAACCGGATATCTAAGCATACACGCTCGTCGGTTAATACACTTAATACACTCTCAGTACGCTTAATTTGGCCTATTTTCAATATATCACCAGTTTTGTTGATAAACTTTCCACTAAGACGTCGCTTGCCAACTTTGCCACTCATTTCTGCGGTACAAATTAATTTAGTCACAGTCACCTAATTCATTCTTTTTACCTTTCCAAACCTCCGAAGCATTTGTTTTTTAATAATGGTCCCATTTCAAACCACCACTTTTCTCTTGTTACTCAATTTAGCAGAGACAGCCCTACTTCTAAACTACTTCTAAATATGCGCGTTTCTACAGCTTTATTTTACTTTTATGCTTCTTCTCCCACACCCTACCCTACGTTTACTATATTACAATGTGTGTTATGAGCATTTTTTATGGAAATAAGGTTGGCAGGCGAGCACATATTCCATCGTGTGTATGGATGTATGTATACGCATAATATACTTACACTGGAAAAACGTTACATTTCATGTCAATGTACTTTTTTTGCAAATCTACTATCGTTTTTAGATAGAGTTCATTCGACCAGAGAAGAAATGGCGATAGAAACTCTTTGCCGTGCTTGACAGGCGGGCGAGATCATATTTTTTATTTTATAGAAGTTACTAGAAAGACGTTGCTGCTCGTCTCCCGGTTTGTTTCCCCCTGTAGCCTCTTACATCACCCACTGGACGATATAGTATAGTGAATATTCTCACACCCCACTACAATCAATGCAGATGAGGGTACTATTTTACGTTTTATAATAAGTACTTAAGAGCTTTGCTCGGTGTCTATCATCATCATTACAGCACTTCACAAGTCCACTGCTGAACATAGGTCTCCCCAAAGTAATATAGTATATATACAAGAAATGTTTGAGGCTCGGAAAATATTTTATGTAACAAATACAAATAAACTTGAAATAAATCAAATAAAAATTGAAATATTATTTCTAGGCTGCTGTTTAAAAACAGCATAGGATATCATAAAGCTCAAAAGTCCATGTCTCTCCAGTAATACTATACTTCATCTTGGTTATCCGTTCCTACAGACTTTTAGTAGCATTTTTATTTATACATTATTTATTGCATCCTATATAGCAAAAAGTATACGAGGCTGCAATTAATCTCTCTATAATGTCTATAATGTTATGTTTGTTCGAATGGGTTACTAAACACACATAAAAAGCTGCAGAGTGGCTCTATACGAAAAATACACTCAAAAACTATGTTACGTTCTACTTTATCAAATTATTAATTTATCTAAATGATTTGGATAAATTTTAACAAAAATATACACGGGTCCACAACGCGAGTAAATCGTAATATTTAGCGAAAAGACGGTCACAGATAAGTGTTACTTGTTCCCAAGAGTTTAATCTACAAGTTAGGTTATGAAATGAGAAGTATTTTTATTCTATGAAAATTGTATGTTCGGGAGCCAAATAATTCACTTCTTTGGTTATATTAAAGGAAAAACTTTGAGACAGTCTTATCGACTTTATGGTTTTTAATTAGCATCAGGTGGTACAACAGTCTGACATACGATGGTTAAAAAAATGTGTAGTGCTCTTTAAAAGCAGTGGAGTTTTTTTAAATATAATAAAGTGACAAATAAGCATACAGTCAACCCGATGGTCAGTGTAAGCTGTGGCCTATAGACAGCTGCGTCTACCCTCGACTAAGAATTTTGATTCTAGCAGATATGTTGTCACAGATGACCATGATTAAAGATATATTGTCACCCCTGACTATGATGGAATGCCTCGTTTCCAGTAAAAAGGGTCTCCGGTTCTTAACACTCACCTCAAAAAACTTACATACACGCTGTTATTTTACGCTGGTATTGAGTAAATGTGTGGTTGCTTCCCGGTCGAGCCGACCCATTCCGCTATAATTATAATATAGGTAGCTGCAGCATAGATCTACCACGTAAATTTGTATGTTAAGGTTTATTTATCTATTTAAATGTTAATTATAGAAAGTCTAAACCTTTGAATCTTGATAATCTAACGTCCTTCATAACTCATAACCAAAGTTCAAAGTCACTTCTTTGGGCTTAAGTCAAAAGCAGTTACATTAATATTTAAAAAAATATATTATATAATTTAAAAAATAATACGAATTAATTAATTTTATTATAGATTTTAAAATAAAAAAAAACATTTTTGTTCAATGTGTCCTAAATATTAAAAAAATACAGTTTTCCTGCATTTCAGGTTTTTCTTTTGAAAAGACACATCAAAAGATACATCGAAAGAAATAATACATAATATAATTAATATTGCTAATTATTGCTAAATATCGTAAATACGCAGTAAAACCTTATTTTAATTTTATTTTAATCACAGCAGTATTATTTTTGATCAATTGTTAGTAGGATAAATGCATTATTGCTTTAATACACATTGTCTTCTTAGTTAAAACTTACATCTACTCTATTTGTGTGCCTTTATAAATAACTTAAACAAAGAAAAGAACACACAAATCCATTAATTTTATTAAGTAAATAAATTAACAAAATTGAATCCCAACTCTAGCATAACAGTAGAAGTTTAAAATTGCAATGGATATGAGAAGGGAATTTTTACCATAAACGCTAACACCGTTGTCAGCTTTTACTTTGATCCACGATAGTTTCAGAGCACAAAACTTGAATTACACCTAAACTAGAAGCAATATTTCATCAAAGACCGATAAGTGGCGTTAGATGTTTCCGAGAATAGCCTAGTTTAAATGGGGTTATGATCGCTATCCGATGCTAAGTTTAACTCTTCTATAAAATCGTACTTGTAATTTAGAAACTACTTCGTCTTAGGGGTAAGGGTGTTAATTATAGTCTGAAGTACATTAAGACAAGATACGAAAGTTTCGTATCGGGAGGTTTCCGATGGGCGTGGCATACATTTAAATTTATGCAGGAGCCAGTTATAATACCCACATAAGTCTTATGTAAGTAAAGGAATGAAATAATTTGCCAGGTTCTGTCCTCTAGGCAAGTTTGAATTAGCTTTTGTTAAGCCAAATCAGAGCGTTTTTATATCTTCTGCTGTATCACCACTTATTATCAGGCGAGATAGTAGTCAAATACTGGCTTATAAAAGTAAATAAAAAAGTAGTGATAAGAAGTGGAATACGTCTAGTTCTTCAGTATCAACGCTCTTGCCAAGAGTGGCAATTATTGCTAATCGTCTCTACTATAAGACTCATGTCTAAAAGTAGACTATTTATGTGATGATGACAATGAGTATGTGGAGTATGTAATACAAAAATTAACTCTTGTAACTAACTTTATACGTGATAGATTTGTTAAAAAGTATTCCTCAACATCATACGGAGTCCCTGGATACTTCCTTGCATAACACCCGAGCGGCAACGACGCTATCAACTTTTAGCAGGGTTTCAACTAAAATATTGTTCCACTCTTCCCAAAACGAGTCGTAAAGTTCATTTTAATGTTACCTAACTATCTGTTTAATAGTTTCTTTTTGACTTGACACCAAATATGCTCAATTGGATTGAGATCTGAGCTATTTGGTGGCCAGTCTAAAACGGTTTCAAGTTGAGTGTAGAGGTATCTTTTTACAGTGTGTTGTGTGCGGTGTGAATCGCGTTGGAATGTAAAATTAAAAGGAGATTGTCAAGTGCATATTAGCAGCATACATTATTCTAGTATCTCTTTATATTGATATTGGACAATGTTACCTTATATCTCCCTAGTCCTACGCCGTAACCGGAAAAGCAACCCAAAATCTTAAAATTTTCACCGCGACGCTTCACGGTTTTTATTCGTGTATTTTGGATTAAATGCCTACTAAATCAAAGGTCCTCGTATGTACTGCTTGTCATCAGAGCATATTCTGTTTATACATAAATGAGTACATTCTCCCATTGATGGTCTCTGCAGTCTTGATAAATCCTTGCAAAAGCCAGCCGGGCCTCTCTATAGTGTGGTGTCAACATGGGTACGTTTCTCGTTACTCGCTCAAACAACTGCGTCACGCATTCATTCTGTCACTTAATTCCTTTACGTTTCGTTCACATATTTATACATACATACAAAAACACTCACGCCTGTCACCCAGAGGGGTAGGCAGAGACTACAGACTTCCATTTGGCACGATCCTGACACACCTCTCTTGCCTCCTTCACATCCATACACCTACGCATACATGCTCGTCGGTTAAGGGTACTCCTAATTTGGCCCGATTTTCAATAAATCGCCAATTTGGTCGATAAATTTTCGCCTAGGACGTCCCTTTCCGACTCTGCCATTCAATTCTGCACCATAAATTTTCTTTGTCACTCTTTCCTCATTATATCTTTCCACATGACCTAACCACCGAAGCATTCCTTTCTTAATCCTGGCCACAACATCATCTTGCAAACCACACTCTTCTCTTATTACACAATTTCTTACCCTTTGTTTTTACATGGGGAAATGCCTACGCATACCCGCCTCGCGGGGGCAAGGACGGGTTATGTCGGACTCGCACCGACTAAAACCCCATGGTGTTCCACCTATGTCGCTTATAGGCAGGGCCACCGGAACGCTTTCGCACACATCCGCAGCCCCACCAGCGCCTGCCGCCCCATGGCAGCACCTCCTCGGGAGCGGAATATTCCTCCCCGTTCTCCTTCACAGGTAAGGCGCACCAGAACACATGGCGCGCCTTCCTTCTCAGCCTCTAATTACATCTGCGCAACGGACGCCCCCGCGTCCAATGCAAGAAGGCCATGGGACCAGAAAAACAAGCACTTAGAAGTACTAGCCTTCCCGACCCCAGCGGCGGATCTGGTCTATGGCTCCGCCGCCAACCAAGATTCGGCTGCGAAGGGTAGGGAGAGCGGCGCCTCGCAATACCGACAATCCTCTCCCCCCGCAGCCCCATCACCACCGCATCAACGGTGCGGCCCCGTTTGAGTCGCGGAGGATAGGGCGAGTGGCGCATCGCCATACCAACACTCCTCTTCCTCCGCGACTCCACCTCGGCTGCAGCGGTAGGTGAGGAGGACACACCTCTCACCGCATTCCACCATCACACATCCGAAGTGGGCTTCCCAAGTCCACTCGGAGTGGCCACCTCGGGCCGGCCCTCCAACTCGGACCAGCCGTATGGGTTCCTCTTTGTTTCGCCGTGGGTGACCAAGCCACGGCTTCTAAGCCCCCCCGCCACGACAAGGCGGGAACCCGTTCGGGGGGGGGGACAATTTCTTACCCTGTCATTCAGATTCAGCCCTAACATACTCCTTAACGACCGCATTTCTACTGCGTTTATTCTACTCTCGTACGTTAAAGTAGGGACCAACACAGCATTGTAAATTGCCATACGTGCCTTTTTCGACACATTTTGACTCTTCACAATAGAGTGCAAGGCCCCATTTACTCTATTTCCCGCATTCACTCGTCGTTCTATATCCTTATCATATCTCCCATCCCTGCTAAATACGCAGCCCAAATATACAAACTCATCTACTTGCTAGTTCAACTCCCCTTCTATTCTTATTTCACAAATCGTTTTACTTTCTTCTCTTTCAAAAACCATAACCTTCGTCTTACTTGCGTTCACTTTCATACTCCTTTCTTTTAACGATCCGTTCATTAATGTAACCATAATTTGCAACTCGGCCGCCGACGACGCAAGAATAACTTGATCATCGACGTACAAAAGGCATTTGACGGTTAACTCACCCATTCTTAATCCGAATTCTTCAACTTTAAAATTTTGCAAACAACTGTCCATAAATAGGTTGTACAGCCACAGGGAAGCCACACAGCCCTGTCTGACACCTTTATGGATGTCAAACCAGTCCGAGTAGACCGCGTTGATCCTAACACAAGCACTAGAGTCCCTATAAAGAGACTCCAATGCCTGTATCAAGCCAGCGCTCAACCCAAATGAGTTCAGTGTTTGCCATAGCAAATCCCTATCCACTCTGTCATAGGCCTTTTCCAAGTCCATGAACGCACAAAAAACCTTTTGGTTTTTGGCCAGAAACTTCTCCGCGATCATGCGCATGGAAAAGACTTGATCTGTACATCCCATTCCCTTTCTAAATCCCGCTTGCACATCCCAAATTTTTCCATCAGTTTCTTTCATGACCCTTTCGATCAGTACCTTAGCATACAGTTTTCCCACAATGCTAAGACGGCTGATGCCACGGTAGTTTTTACAGTCCTGCTGCGACCCCCTCTTCCATTTATACTATAAATATATATATATATATATATATATATATATATATATATATATATATATATATATATATATATATATAGATCTCTTTACGGTAAATGTTGATCAGACGCGACTTCACGCGAGCACTTTGTTGATCCGAAAACGCATGTTGATCCGGCGCCTTTTGTTGATCCAATATGCATCTCTGGTAACTAATGTGGCTCCGACCGGATCAATATCTGCACTCACGAGACTGATTGCCAGCATTAGCCGAAGTTGATCCGATATACAAATCCACCTTGCGATGGTTACGGAAAATGTTGATCCGATTTAAATGAGCCAATCAGAGCAAACGATAAGATAAACGATCGGATTGGCTGAATGCAGCAGCGACGTTGCCGTTTCGTATCTTTGGCGGTACAAGCTACAGATTAAATGCGTGTTATGTAATGCATTCAGGGTGCTGTTTGGTCTACCTCGTTATTGTAATGCGCCGGGTATGTTCGCGGATGCGCGTGTGGATTGTTTCTACACCACCATGCGTAAACGATGCACATCCCTGGTGCGCAGGGTGCGGGCCAGTTCCAATGGTATTCTGAGGGCATTTTCCGACAGGTTTGAGGTCAGTACCTGAACCATTGACATATGATGCACGCGCTGACTAATCGGGCATGTCTTATATATAGTTTTAAAATTAGGTAATTAGTTTTAAGTTTTACGAAAATTAGTTTTAAGATTTGTATTATTACTAACGTCTATGATCCTTGTGGTCGAAATAAACGACTTTTTTAACGAATTACTCGACAACGCCCCTTCTTGTAGCGGAAGTGGTGGCAACGGCGACATAAAGTATTCGTCTGAGTGCATGTTTGCGTGCGTGTGTGTGTCTGTGTATGTGTGTATGTGTGTGTGTGTGTGTGTGTGTGTGTGTGTGTGTGTGTGTGTGTGTGTGTGTGTGTGTGTGTGTGTGCATATGCGTGCGTGTGCGTATGTGTACGTGTGTGTGTGTGTGTGTGTGTGTGTGTGTGTGTGTGTGTGTGTGTGTGTGTGTGTGTGTGAATGGGTGTGCGTGTGTGCATGGGTGCACTGTTGTGTTTGTGTGTGTGTGTGTGTGTGTGTGTGTGTGTGTGTGTGTGTGTGTGTGTGTGTGTGTGTGTGAATGGGTGTGCGTGTGTGCATGGGTGCACTGTTGTGTTTGTGTGTGTGTGTGCGTATGTGTGTGTGTGTGTGTGTGTGTGTGTGTGTGTGTGAA
This sequence comes from Parnassius apollo, assembly GCA_907164705.1. Lineage (NCBI taxonomy): Eukaryota > Metazoa > Arthropoda > Insecta > Lepidoptera > Papilionidae > Parnassius > Parnassius apollo. The sequence continues at coordinate 920,201 of CAJQZP010001152.1, forward strand.
TGGGTGTGCGTGTATGCATGGGTGCACTGTTGTGTTTGTGTGTGTGCGTGTGTGTGCGGCAGTGTGCGTGTGTGAGTGTGTGTATGGGTTTGTGCGTGTGCGCATGTGTGCACGTTTGCGCGCGCGCTTGCTTGTGTGTGTGTGTGTGTGTGTGTGTGTGTGTGTGTGTGTGTTTACCATAAACCAGTTAACATGTTTTCTACATATACATAATAAAGATTTTTAAGGACGCGTTTACAAAACTGATAGGTATAGCATCGAACTATTACATGAGATATTATCATGAGACCTTACCTCCGGTCTTGATGGAGTGACCTCAAAATGTAATTCGGGATTACTAGTGGAACTCTTGGACTAGTAGAACTGGGTGTGCTGAGTTTGGGCTCGTTTTGTTAGTTATGATGAGTCCTTAGCTCCGGACTTGCTGAAGTGACCTGAAGGTGTACTTCGGTAACTAACACTGTAACACCTGGACTAGTAGAACTAGGTATGCCGAGTTTGGGTTTGTTTTGTTAGCTATGATGAAACCGTCACAAAACAAAAGTTTTGTTCACTTTATCTCTAGTACCAATAGGTATCCAAGCTGATATTCGGAAAAATGAATAACCTCGTAGTAACATCTTTAGGGGCAGTATCGATATCCACTTACCAGCCACACTGTTTTTCGCTGTAACCAACTGTCCTTTATATGAGCCTCACTTGCCCTCACGCGGTACCCACTTTACTGCACTCCAGTGCACCCACCACCACCTCTGCCACCTACGCCACCAGATCTACCACGGCACCCCCTCTCTAAGCCTTCGTTTTCCACCTCCGCTACATCCGCCTCCACCATAAACTCTGCTCCATCCGCCTCAACAATAAACTCCGCTCCCTCCGCCGCCACCACCACGCGCCGTCACTATTCTTTCCGCCTCCAACACAATTCCCCGTTTCCACTATCACCGACTTCACCACAAATTCCTCTCCTCCGCCTTCACCACATACTACGCTGCATTCACCTACACCTCCACGTCTCCATTCTCCGCCTCCGTTTTCTGAGCGCACACACACACACACACACACACACACACACACACACACACACACACACAAACACGCACTCAGACGAACACACACGCACGCACACACACCCGCACGCATGCACACGCACGCGAATACACACACGAGCGCTTTCGCGCTCTCACATAAATACAGACACACACACGCACACCTACACACACACACACACACACACACACACACACACACACAAACACACGCGCGCGCGCACATACACTATACGCGCGCACCTCGCACACACACACACACACACACACACACAAACACACACACACACACACACACACACACACACACACACGAACAACAGTAACGCACGCACGCACACACTCACACACACCCACAACAGTTAACACACGCACGCACGCACACACTCACACACACACACACACACACACAAACAACACACACACACACACACACACGCCCGCGCGCGCACATACTAACACACACACACACGTACTAAAAAACATAACAGTGCACACACGCACACATACACTCACACACACGCACGCGCGCGTTCACACAACACACACACACACACACACACACACACACACACACACACACACACACACACACACACACACACACACACACACTCGAGTGACAAATTAATTTGTAATAAAGTACTATCCATCATCTTCTAAGTGATCTATGACAAATGAATAAAATAACACAAATTCACTCACACGATAACAAAAACTCGAACAAAAGTCTTTCCACAATAAAACCTGCCAAAGTTTGATCCACAAAATCAGCAGATAACGTATTTTCTTACCTTATATACTATAACGAAGTAGCCTACTGAGTTCTCTGTCACACACAGAACGCGACGTTGCCGCTTCGTGTTCGGGTAACCTAGACCTATTCGTCAATTATGGCTCCGGATCCACTTAGTCTAAGTAAATGTCGCATATAAATTAAATATACTCTGGATCTAAAAAATCATATTCAGTATGATTTTTTCGACCGTTGATAGATCAACAAATGTTGGTCAAATCGCTGACGAGTATATTGAAATCCTGTTAGTGCAGATCCACCGACGTCATACGCGCATCAAGAATGGATCAAAGTATATCAGTTTGTGCGACGAGGAGCTGAGCAAACACGTCAAATAGGTGGATCAACAATTGTTCTAACTTCTCACTGGATCAACATTTACCGTGAAAGGATGATTATATATATATATATATGCCGCTATTTGCTGGAATATTCTGGATGTTTCGGTGGAAAAAAACCTATATAAAGCCGCAATCGGGGCAGTATTGAATTGGCGATACGAGCGACGCTTTCGGAGTGAAATAAAGTGCACTAAAGTGATCAGTGTGATTCATTATTAGTGTCATTTAAATTTTAATTGGTGTTTAGTAATTAAAGTGTCAATTTTGGTAATTCAATTGGCAGTTTTTATTGTCACGAACCCTAAGATTGTAACAATTGGTGTCAGAAGTGGGAGCAAATCGTGCCGAGTTTAAAAAGACCGAGGGACGACACGGAGGGTGTCCGTACCCGAAGTCAACGCCAGCAGGAGACGGACCAGAGAAGATTTGATGGTGCAACACCGTAGACGTCGGGGGGACAACTGCACACCACGGAGGCTGGCCCATCAGCACCTCCTACACCTGTATCACTTGACTTAGTTGCGCTCATGATGATGCTGCAGGAACAGGCTCGGCGGCGGGAGGAACAGGCCCGCTGATAGGAGGAACAGGCCCGTTGGTTGAAAGAGCAGCAGGAGAAACCGGCCCGCCAGCAGGCGGATCAGACACGCCGATTGGAAGAGCAGCTGCGGGACGGACAGGAGGAACAGGCCCGCCGACAGGAGGAACCGGCCCGTCGTAAGGAAGAGCAGATGCTTTTCATGAAGGACCTTCACGCTACTATTCGGAAAAGAGATTAGGGGGTTGAAGGATAAGGTTGCTCAGTATGACATACGCCTATCGTAAGCTGAGACCCGAATCGACCAAGTGAGCAAAGTGATGGCTGACATGAAGAAAATGCTAGACGATCTCAAATTTGAGGATGGAAGAACAGCTACCGTGACAGATGCAACATCTTCACTTTGTGAATTCAAAGTGCCGCCGTTCTACGGGCTTCTTCCTGGTCGGCCTACAAAATCCAGTTCGAGGCTGTTATGAAGGCGCGTTTCCGCAGCAGTTACAGTTTCGCTAACGCGATAATGGATACAGCCCAAGGTGCTACGGTTGTGGGGAAAGGGGACATCTTCGAGCCAGCTGCCCTTAACGATCTGTAAAAAAGGAAGGTGATCGATCTCGTAAGGGTAGTGCAGCTTACAGCACCGCCCAGTAGTAGCAGGAATACGACTTTACTCTCGAAAGCTGCAGCGGGAAATGGCGCGGCAACACGAAAGTGGAAGGACAGCCTACGACATGCACAGCAGGAAGATCCGGACATCAAGCGGATTCTGGGATGGATGAAGACCCGTGCTAGCAAGCCTAAGTGGAGCGACGTCTCAGCGTGAGTTCGACCACTAGAAGCTATTGGGCCCAATGGGACAGCTTGCTGATTCAGGATGGAGTCCTGTGCCGTAAATGGGAAATTGGTCGAAGAGACAGCTGTCGTTTGCAAATGGTTGTCCCTAAAGCTAAAGTGCCGGATGCTCTACAGCTGTACCATAATGGTTGATCAGGAGTCCATCTGGGAGTTAAACGAACTCTACTGAAGATCCTGAAGAGTTTTACTGGGTCCATTATCGTAACGATGGCTGTAAAGGGACCCCACACTCGTAGTAGAGGTGCATTGAAATTGTACAATGTTGGTACACCGTGGGAGAGGACAGCCCATGCCGTTACGGAGCCGTTTCAATAAGATGCATGATGTACTTCTAAGATCGTCCATGTGGATTAACTGGCGCGTTATTATGGCACTGATAATGCTCGGGACGAGCATGTCTTGGGAGGGGGCAGTGTTTCGCGAATAAGTTGATATCTGTTACCTGGCACTAGCGCCATCTAGTATCGGGGAACAGAGCGAGGTGGGCTTTCTAGAAAATGCCTTTCCTGAACTTTCCAATAACAGCGCTCTCTTGTATCGAATGGAAGCACTAAGCTTTCTAGAAAGCCCCACCTTTCTGCACCTTTTTGTCCCGAGCTGGTATTTACTTGAATATTCTGGATGTTTCGGTGGAAAAACCCTATATAAATCCGTTGAAAGCCACCATCGGGGCAGTATTGAATTGTCAATACGAGCGAAGCTATCGGAGTGAAATAAAGTGATCAGTGTGATTAATTATTAGTGTGATTAAAGTGTCAATTTTGGTAATTCAAAAGGCAGTTTTTATTACAACCGTTATGGTACAGCTGTGGCGGGCCGGTTTCTCCTGCTGCTCTTTCAACCAACGGGCCTGTTCCTCCTATCAGCGGGCCTGTTCTTCCTGCCGGCGAGCCTGTTACTGCAGCATCATCACGAGCGCAACTAAGTCAGGTGATGCAGGTGTAGGAGGTGCTGATGGCCCAACCTCCGTGGCTTTCAGTTGTCCCCCTGACGTCTGCGGTGTTGCACCACCAAATCTTCTCTGGTCCGTCGCCAGCTGGCGTTGACTTCGGGTACGGAAACCCTCCGTGTCTTCCTGCGGTCCTTTTAAACTCGGCATGATTTGCTCCCACTTGACACCAATTGTTACAATCTAAGTGTTCGTGACAATAAAAACTGCCAATTGAATTACCAAAATTGACACTTTAATTACTAAACACCAATTAAAATTTAAATGACACTAATAATGAATCACACTGATCACTTTAGTGCACTTTATTTCACAGAAAGCATCGCTCGTGTCGCGAATTCAATACTGTCCCGATTGCGGCTTTATATAGGTTTTTTCCACCGAAACATCCAGAATATTCCAGCAAATAGCGGCATCGACCGACCAAGTGCAGAAAGTTTGAGTGTGGGGCTTTCTAGAAAGCTTAGGAATGGAAGCACCACTCGATACTAGAGGGCACTATTGGTGGAAAGTTCAGGAATGGCATTTTCTAGAAAGCCCTCCTCGCTCTGTTACCCGACACTAGATGGCGAGGTACCAGACATCAACTTAGGCACGCAACAATACATACATACATACATACATCAACCCACCATATATATATATATATATATATATATATATATATATATATATATATATATATATATATATGGATATATATATATATTCTGTATATTTATATATGATTTTCCTTTCTATTTTAATTTTTGCTACACCGCCTATTGTCTATCTCTGTTTAGCCTAACAGTTAACTACGAGAGAATGACATTTATGATATTAAGTCTGCTAGACGTATACTGCTTCATGCGTGGAATTAAAAATAATTAATTATATTATGGTTGCGGCACGAATATGCCAGCTCGACCTCGGACCACGCTATCCCTGATTACAAGTTGGAAATAACTGCTTAATAGTCTAAATAACTACAGGTACCTTTTTACTGGTAACAATGCATTCTATCTTAGCTTTTAGGGATAATAATGCATCTACGTTTAGTATTTTAATCGATAATAGATGTGTGTGCTCGTTTGTCACTCTTATTCTATTAAAATGTAATAAAATACAGGTACAATCAATTTATTGAGCAGGTCTATGTTCAGTAGTAGACTTGTGAAGAGCTGTCTAATAATTTTTGTGCTACAATAATTTATTAGAATTGAAGTAAAAAACGAACTTATAGTTCCCTAAAGTAAGTGGCTACTGCAGCTCACGCAACCAAACTTAAACAAATATTTAACAAAACCATTTGTGATATAAAGTTATTGTTGGTTTCTCTAGTGTTGAAGCTGTGTTTATGTTTGCATGTCCAATGCTATAATCACGCCAACACAAAATCATTAGGTTCCCTAGAAGAGGCCTAAGTATACCACTTACTGTAGTCCTGAACATTAGTAACCTTTTCTGTTTTTTATGTGGCAGGACTTCTTTTCTTTCTAAGAGTCCGTCTAGGTAAGTATCATCCTCTTACTTAATGCCGCTGCCAAGCAGTAGTGCGATCACTGGCTGAGAGACATCCTATCGTATTACTTAGTCCTTGTTTGACGTTCTCCATAGATTTTCGTAGCCATTTACCATCAGCTGAAGCAATCACGGACGTCCGGCAGATGTGAAACATCATAGTTGATGGTAAAATTTATATTTAATGGAAACAAAATAAAAAAAAAAAAAATTGAAACAGAATAAAATTGCCATACGAAGTACACACCTCACAAAGAGAGACAACGAAGTGTATATTATACGCGCACACACGTACAAAGGAGGTGAGAGTTGTGACGTAGAGAGCGCATGACGGCATAAGTGAGCATCAGGAAGTTTGCCGTCACGACATACGAGTAGGTTTTAGTGCCTAAGCGCGCCAACAGTTGTTACACTTAAAAAACTTCAAAAATATTCAAAAACTTAAGCCAGAGTTGTATCGGCCTAAAAATTTTTTCGTCACGTTGTAAAACCATGCTGCAGGTATATTATGGTTGTTGCATAACTGGCTTTGCTCGAACGGGAAGAGACTATGCTCTCACAGATAGCTTCGCAAAATAGCAGCTTATGGCTGCAGTATTTCATATGATAAGTGTAGAGAACTGGAGAACCTTTTTACCGGATACAAGTCATTCGAGGATCTAAGTGGGTTAAGCATCTACTTACCATCTGGTGGACTGTATGCTAGTTAATCAATCTTATATCATAAAAATATAGGTTTTATATGAATGTATAATATTATATAATAAAAAATATATAATAAACCGATAATTTTAGGCTGAAAATCTATATTTATTTCTTAACTATTACGCCCGTCTTCAATTTTTTTTATTTGATCTTTATTGTGAGGTTCAACATATAGTGCAGGATCAAAAAGCGGACTTAATGCTGAACATTCTCTGCCAATCAACCTTAGAGTAATGATGAAACTATAGCCAGTGTGTGTATTTTTAAATACACTAAATAAGGAAACCAAGGTATGCAGCTGATATCGAATTGAAGCCAGAAATTATAATTTATACTGTATTTATTTTAAAATGTTTTTGTAACGGAAGATTTTTAGAAAGAAACGTTTTGAGAAACAATCAGTACGTAATCGTTACAAAGCTCTAGAGGCGAGACGAACACCATTTCGATGTAAGTGCTTGTTAGCACAGACATCGGAACTTGTATTTTGTTGCTTTTGTGGCTTCAATCGTCAACTAAATGGAATGTAACTGTTTTTGCGTTTTCGAATTCAGTTTGTTTTTGTTACAAGGTTTAGATTTGCTCTGAAAAAGAAACTTCTTCTCATTCTACAATGCATGTTGCAGTATGAAATGATAAGAATGATATATATAATATAAGAATGATAAGAAAAGTATTAGTTCTGGTAATTTCAAATTGGTAATGTTAAGTTTTGTAATGTATTAAAGTTATACATTAAAGTTCTATATCTAATAATGCATTAAAGTTCTATATATTAAATCATGCCATTGAACTATCGAGACTCAATAGCTCAATAGTTAAAGGGTCATTACCATCTGAAAGGTTGTAGGATCTATAACTGGGGCCACAATAGTCTCACGGGACCGCATATAAGAGAGTGTGAGTCTATTGTGGCACATATTTCTAGCCTTTATTACGCATATTTCTGGCGAAAAGGGGGATATTAGATGAATATATTACCACCATTCTTTATTTAAAAAAATTGATTATAAGGCTTTAGAAGGTTTTTTAAAAACTCTATAACTTGTTTGTCTTTACCGGTTGAACATTTATTGTAGCCCGCCCTTTGCTTGTAACGAAACCCAGTCGGGAATGGTGGGTGAAATATAACAACATGAGTGCAATCAATAGCCCCAAATATATCCGGCAGAGAATGCTTTGCTAGAAATCCTCTAGCTACATTTTGCCTTGCTTGTTATACGCACAGAAATGATATCCCTTTCGGTGTTAGTCAAAAATAAAATGAAAGAAGCAGATGCACTAAACTTGTATTAACCTATATCATTATCATCATCATTCATCCTTCATAAGTCCACTACTGAACATAGGCCTCCTTCAAGGAATGCTACAAAGCACGATCCTGAGCCATTAGCCCCATGTATTGATATAAATATACGATGTTTTTACACAAGGTGTTCATAATATATGCTTACTTTAATATACACTGGTATTTCATTCACAAAATTTTAAAGAAAATAAAATTATGTGAATGAATATAATATAATATAATTCATCCTCATAATTGTAAAAAACTTTTCGTAAGTAGTAGTTCTTTACATAAGTACAAAACGCAGTCTGTCATCCGAAACCGCTGTAGAAAATCGTTGTCCGGGGGATCCAACGGATTAAATACTGTGATTACGTACCAAACGCTGATGGAATTTTCTTTCTTGCTTTTTAATTTCTGATACGAAAATGTAATTGCAGTAGGCTCGACTTATCTTTTATGTATTAAAGTGATTTTAAGACAAACTTAAGCACACGTCCATTGAACGAGGATAAAATTGTCCCTTTCAAATATTAAAATAGCATAATAGATAATAAATTTATACTGCGCAGCATCCAAAACGAGGTAAAGGACAGCATTGCAGAATTTGGAAAGGATAAGTTGGAAATGTTGCTGGAGGATATCGAGCCATCCCAAACTGTCTTCTGTCAGTTAACCCGAGCTCTGAAAGCAGACCAATCCTCACCCACGCTACCTCTCATTAGGCCAGGAAACCCCGATCCCACATTTGAAGAATGAAAAACCCGAATTCCTCGCGGGCACTTTAGAGAAACAATGCACACCTTCTAGCGAACCCGTAGATTACAGAGGTCGAAGCAGAGGTCGAGCGTAGCTCTGCGATACCACCCATTGACGAACTCTTAGAGCCTGTGACTGTCAATGTAGTCACAGAATCAATTAAAAACCTTAAAAAGAGGTCAGCATCCGGCCCTGACGGCATTAACAATAGGGTGCTTAAATCACTTTCAGCGCCATTTGTTTGACTTCTATTGGGCATCTCTCAATGTACCCGGCAAAGCGAGCGGGTATCAGCTAGTAATATAAATTTTGAAAATTTGGAATAATAAAACGTATTAATCATTTGTTTGCCCTCAGTCTATTTATTTCATTTGATCCAAGATGCGACTGTGACCATGAAATATAGAAAACTGGTGTTATTTTCGAATGAGTTTCATCGTGGTATAAAATGTCGAACAGCTGTACGCAATATCAGCTACATGTACCTAAAACGACAGAACCAATAATACAACATGTTGTGTTCAATGTTGCCTTTTTGTTTCTATCGTTTCCGTTTTGGCAATTTCGATATAAAAAACGAACTTCTTGGTTGAACAGAGCGTAAAGTCTATAAAAATAAATCGAAAATAATTTTAAAGCGGCTACGTTTCAAACCACGTTAGAATTAGCAACATCCTTTGACCTATCTACCTTTATCTGATAAAAACTATAATGAAATATATGTGTTGTTATAGGCATGAGAGATTGCACGCAGATCAATGTAGATTAGATTAAATTTACCACCTTATAGTCCTTCTCAATGGTAGGGAAATCTTAAGACCAATAATTTTTCTATGCAGTATTAGAGCACGCAATAATTAATCGTCTAGGCTTTTTATAGAATAACGAGGACAACATACAGTTCACCTAATGGTAAACGGATGCTGCATCCTATAGACTATGCAGCTACATCTATCCCTGTTGGCGACACGAACGTTCCCTAAAATGAAAATTCGTTTCAAGAATCAAAACTTGGCTGGAGGCTGAAGGCTGGAAAAACATTCATAAATACTCACGCCTGTTACCCAGAGGGGTAGGTAGAGACTACAAACTTCCATTTGGCACGATCCTGATAGATCTCTCTCGCCTCCTTCACATCCATATACCTACATATACGTGCTCGTCGGTTAAGGGTACTATTATTTTGGCCCATTTTATAATATCGCCAATTTGGTCGACAAACTTTCGCCTAGGACGTCCCTTTCCAACTCTTCCATTCACATCTGCAACATATATTTGCTTTGTCAGTTTTTCCTCATTCATTCTTTCTACATAACCAAACCACCGCAGCATTCCTTTCTTAATCCTGTCACCGCATCATCTTGCAAACCACACTCTTCTCTTATCACACAATTTCTCACCCTGTCATTCATATTCAGCCCTAACATACTCCTTAACGACCGCATTTCTTCTGCGTTTATTCTACTCTCGTACTTCTTCTGCCAAACTCAACTTTCACTACCATACGTTATAGTAAGGGCCAACCCAGCATTGTGAATTGCCATACTTGCCTTTTTTGACACATTCTGACTCTTCACAATAGAGTGTAGGACCCCATTTACTCTATTACCTGCGTTCACTTGTCTTTCTATATCCTTATCATCTCGTCCACCCCTGTTAAACATACAATTTCTCTGAAAGAAATTTAAAGATTTGAATTAACTTAGAGTCATGCATAACGTTGTAATAGGCACGTTATACGAATAATTAATTAAACGTTGATTATTTGTTTTAATTTAAAGGCTTGTTTTACGTATGATAAGGACTTAATATAACGCCCAAAAAAGACTAGAAAGAGAGCCTAATGTTAGAAAGAAATAGTATTATGCCAGACAAAGATAGCTTTATAATTTAGAAAAGGATGGCACTAGCCTCATATATATTTTTGGGGGTCGTGTAGAAAAAAGTTGCTCAATTCGTATAGGTAGTCAACATCACTGCAATTTAGTATCAAAATAATTATAATATTTTTAATTGATTAAAGGTAAAATTATTTTATGAAAAGTATTTAAATTTATGTTAAAACATTTCAGGATGGTTTTATAAAAAAATAAGATGATAAATATGTAAAAAATATTTAATTCTCTTGATATAATGTCGAAATAATGGTAAATTCATGTAAGAAATATAAATATCCAAATTTAACGTTTCAATATTTAAATTGTGAATTTAATTACTATATTGTTTTAGCCATTCATGTTCATTGTTAAACAATTGTATTAATAAAGTTTTCTGTCGACATTTAACGTTTACGTGTATGACTTTAAGAAATAGCTTGTAAAAATGTGATATTTTGTTGGATGTTTTATAATTATATATGTGACGTTAAAGTTTTGATTATTATTTTAATGTGTCTCCATTATATTCCATGCAAAACTTATTATATAATGATATTGTTATAGGCACTAAAGATATTGGGGTAATAAATGGAAATGTGATAGTAGAATTCAGCAGCTAGCTTAGATTGAAATGGCGCAAGGTACACGGTTCTCTCTACATTATAGCTTCTGGGGTATTTTTTATTAAGTGCGAGCAGCTATGCAGGTCTAGGGAAAGAGACCAGTATCACTGCAACCTTAAAGATCTATTGTGATCGCTGCTATGGCTAAAGTTCACTGCTAAGCCCTATGTCTTCAACGAATAGAAGGAGTTGGTTAGTGAGAAATTTCACTTCTTCTGGGCGGAGTACATAGTTTCCCAGATAGTTGTAACGTTTGCGCATTAAGGGTCTGCAATCTATTCGGATGTGCAGAGGCGTTTCTTCCATTATGGAACAAAACCGGCATGTCTTTGAGTTGCTTAATCCCAGGATGGATATGTGCTTTTTGAGACGACAGTGTCCAGTTAAGGCTTCCGGGGTAGGTTAGTAAGTCGCTAGATTTGCAATTCGTTCGGGACCAGTGACATTTCTAGCAAATATAATTAAGGAAAAAAAGTAAAAGTAGAAAAAGTAGTGAAAGTTCAGTATCACATATCCAAGGGGAATCTTCTTGAATAAATTGCTGTTTTATTTCAAGATCCTTCAGTGTTCACCCTAATCATAGCATAAAGAAGATAGAGTCCAAATAAAAATAGGCCTCAAGACCAGAAGCATTCCATAGGAGTCATTATCATCTTAGTCGCTCACTCTTTATTTTAAGAAAACAGGCTTGTGATCTGAAATGAACGTCTTCATCTAGGGTCACAGCCACCTCGTCGCCCGGAACCCAGCGTGGTGTAGTATTGGTCTGTCAATAGAAGGTCAAAAATGGCTGATCCTTGATAGGGAGAGTGAAAGGATGGTAACAGAACGTTCGAGTTTGTCCTTCGAGCCATATCAAAGACAGCAAAAGAAGGAGGGAATTTTTCAAGGCCAGCATAGGAGGCCAAATGGATCTGATGCAGAATTGGAGAAGACTCTAAAATCTTGACCTGGAACTGGATAGCTCCTGGGAGTAAGAAACTAGGACTACCGCCGGGTGCACCATTAAACATAATCTGCGTCGACATCGCTAGGATTCGAACCCAGGGTGCTCGCGGACAGTGAAATTACAGCGGGCGCTTAAAGCCTCTGAGCTGCCCTGAGTTTCTAACTTACATGCGATATTCGTGCCATTCAAACGAATCTAATGTCAAAGGTGTTTTGGATTTTCAAATTTAATGACATACGTTTTTTGGGAAAATAAAAAAAATATGAATGATACTGTTACCAGCTTAGTGTTTGTGACACTAAAAATTGCAGATTGAATTACCAAAATAGACACCTTAATTACTGATCACCAATTAAAACTTAAAATTCACTAATAATTAATCAAACTGATCACTTTAGTTTATTTCGCTCCGAAGCTTCGCTCGTATCACCAATTCAATACTGCCCCGATCGCGGCTCTCAGCGGCCTTAAATACGCCTTTTCCACCAAAACATCCAGAATGTTCTGGCAAATACCGGTCCCGACCGACTAAGTTCAGAAAGTTCGAGAGTGGACCCTTCTAGAAAGCTTAATTCTTCTGTTCGATACTAGAGGGCGCTTTTGGTGGAAAGTTCAAGATTGGCATTTTCTAGGAAGCCCTCCTCGTTTTGTTCTCCGACACTAGATGGCGCTAGTACCAGGTACCATACGTCAACATAGGCGCGCAACAATACTTAAAAATAGCGGACATTATAGTAACATTAAGTCCTACCTGCAAGACGCACGTTATACTATTATAAAGGTAAGTATGAATTATCAAGGGCACAGGAATTGCAGCAATTACAATCAGAAGCAGTCTCAAAAACTAGTAATTTGTGTTACTGCATAAATTACAGCTGATCTGGTCGAGAAAAGAATCCAATATCGACGAAGGAACCAAGTGCTCAGGCGCTTAGATTTAGAAATGGGTTGTAAATACATTACGGCCTTTATTAAGAAAATAGAGTTTAATTCGTTTTAATTTTCAAACCTTATCAAGAATACGGCTTTCAATGTAAATTGTATTTCCTCGATTTAGTGTAATAATCGCTTCGCCAAAATTTACATAAAGTTTAATGTTACCAAATTTGACGAACGCTTGATTTGTAATTTGATGTGGATTTTGGAATAAAACCGGATTCCTAACAATATCACACATCGTAAAATGAGTCTTTAGATTCACAAAAGAAAAAAAAAATTAAGATTTTGGCAAGGGTAGATTGGTGTAAGCAACAAGGTGGAGCGATTTTTACAGAAATATCAGTTTTAAAACATTGATTTTAATAGATTTTTGGAAAAAATTTACATCCTACATGCTCTAAAGCTGACACTCGTCTTAATTTTTATAGAAGACGTAAGATTTTAATCCAAGGTAAATAACATTTTTGCTCGCATTACAAGTATTCCATGTTATTTTTAAGAGGTAAAAACGCAGCCAGGTTTAGATTTTATCGAGGATAAATTTAGGTGTCATCTGGTGTTCAATACCTTCACCATATTCGCGTCTATAAAATTTACTATCTGTAAAGAATTAATTACAGTCCCAGTGATATATTGTAATGGTCATATGTGGAATTTCATCTTTAAAGACACAAACAAATTAACAGTCTATCACTTGTTAAATGCCAACTGCAGCCTATATGTAACTTTAACTACAAACAAACGATACTAAAGGCCCGTGTCTAGCGGTGGCCACATTTACGGGCTTATGCAAAAGAAAAATAAGAAAAAGAAAAATTAAAAGATGGATCACCTTGGGTACTAAGATATTAGAATGCGTGTAATACCTCAGCGAATATATAACTTTTTGGTATTAGTACTACCATGAGAATTTCGGTCAAAGCGGCAAATCGCTACAGAGACGTATAAATAGTATCAGTAGTCATATACGTAGGATAGTATTAATGTTCACGAGTGTGTGCGCAAGCACAGATGCACTCTCCCTTACTTTCTAAGGCCGGAGCAATCAGAATTGACTGAAGAGAGATAAGGTGCAGTAACTACATTTATAGTTAGTACCCGGATGACCGAGCTTTGCTCGGTTTTTTTTTTTTGGAAATTACATACTGATGAATAATATTTTTGATGTTATTGACATAATAGAAAAAACTGAACTGGTTATTTGAATAAAAAATCATGAGTGCAATTAGTTTAATTGAAATGTTCGTATTTTTAAAAAATTTTAAAAAATGGGCTCGAAATAATAGATTTTCTCATAAAAGAAGGGAACTTGAAAAAAAAGGAAAAAAAATTGGACCAAAGGCAGGACGCGAACCAAGGCATTACGATTTCACGACCACTCGATATCCACTTGAGCTAATACGATCATTAACAAAGTGTGAAAATTTACCTTCTTATATTGTAGCAGGTTTTTCATAGCCTGAAAACACAGACAATAAGACATTTTTTTAAAATAAATCCTAAGTAGATCGATTTATTGTCCCCGAATATATATATATATATAGTATATATATATTTATATATATATATATATATATAATAATATATATTATATATAATATTATATATATATATATATATATATATATATATATATATATATATATATATATATATATGTATATATATATTTATACAAGAATTGCTCGTTTAAAGGTATAGGATAAATTTAAAAATTTCCGATACACGGAAGTAAAAATATCTTCATAAAATAAAACACAACAATAATAAGACCGATGTTTAATGCTCATAGGCAACAATTAATCTTGCGAGAAACAATTACTTACAAAAATTCTTGGCGCTTATAACTTTACCCTAGAAAAACGATCCCGTTGAAATGGAAACGAAATTTCTTCTTGTAGACAGGTTGTCACATAAATTCAATTTCTTACGAGGAGTCTAAATGAAGCCATCCGTCGTACCTTGAAATTGTCCCTGTTACACAAAACCCGCTGCTATAGACATTGCTGTTTTTATATTCGGTCTCTACGTATCCATAACAACGAAGGACTTACACTCTATATTCCGTGATGGTTTGATTTCTCTATACATTAGATATTGTTTATGATTTCAAGGTTTCGCATTTTTTCTAAAGCTTTTGTTGTGATTGTCTACCGTCCTCATAGGTTACCTGTTTTTTTTTTAATAGAATAAGCGTCACCAAATTAATAATGAATGATATACAGTATATAAATTACAAATAAATTAAATTTATAATAAATAACATAGTATATACACGCGATATAAATGTCGACCATCGACGGTAGCACGTGTTTCCTCATATAGACATTAGTTTAGTGTGGGGTTTACTTAACATTGTTTTTAAAATTTAGTATGAAATGTAAAATTTAAGTATCCAATAGTTAAATCATTTAATACTATGTACATTTAATATATTTAACAAACCCACACACACACACACACACACACACACACACACACATAGTATGCGAGAGAGAGAGAGGGAGAGAGAGATAGACACAAACACACACACACACACACACACACACACACATATTTCTGAATAGTTTTAATCTTATGGAACAGCAGTACTCTCTGACAGAGGTGCCTTAAATAAACGCTTGTTTTAAAAAAAGTTTTTTACAATTAATTTATGTTTTTATTTTTTAGTTATCCTGGACATATAGAATAGAATAATTTTTTATTCAATATAGATTACTTGTAATTCTTATTGAAAATCATTTTTTACTTTACCAGTTCAAAGAAAACCACTGTCTAGCGAAGAAACAGCAAGAAACCCAGCGGAATTTAAAAAAAATTGCTATCTGTCTTAAGTTATATTTGGATAGGTAATACCAATCTGTAGTCAAAATTTTCTTCCTGTGTATTCAAATTAAAGCGGCTAGGTGGAGACTAGCACAGTGGCAAAATAGTTGGTTAAGTAAATAAATTATATATTTAGATATTTGTAAATTATTAGGTACTGAAACGATTGCGGGCTGCGGGCCGCACGCACTTAATTAGATAAATTAACCATGAGCTGCGCGTATTTGGCTTCGCACGTACATTGACCCCAATCAGCTGATGTTAGGTATTTGAAGTTCCACTGCTGATTTTATGTTCAAGTATTTTCATTATATTTTTATGAAATTTTCATTTAGTTTATCTGTGCTAACATGGTAGTAGTAAAGTTAAATAAACGTTGTAAAAAAAATGTATTTTTTTCATCGGGATCGATTTTATTTTCGGCCTATCATCAAAGGTAACCTTATAATTATCGTCTGACTTCGTTTTCGGAAGCGTTTCAAAAATATTCTATATAGGAATGAGCCAAGAATTGAGCCTTGAGTGACACCCATCTGTACGAGCCATCCGGGAGAACTTCCTCTATTATATAAATAATAACTTTCTGCACCCTATTACTTTAAATATGAAATAACTTCCACTTTTAAATTAATAATAACTTTTTGCACTCTACTACTTAAAAATGAAATAACTAATTTAAATAAATAGAATATAAACTTTTTTAACTTTAACTTATTTAAATTTAACTAAAAAAAATTAAAGCGTTGTGTTCTTGACACCATAATACTGTAACTTCCTGATGTCTTATGGTGAACACAGTCGAAGGCCTTGGAAAGGTCACAAAATATACCCAAAGTATCCTCTGAATTCTCCCATGAACAAAAATATGATTTATAAGCTCAACACTGGCATCGGTTGTCGAGCGAATCCTTGTAAAACCAAAGTGACTTGTATGAAGCAATTTACTTCTATTTAAAAAAAACATAAAATCTGATGTAAAATAATTTATTCAAAAATTCTACTTAAATATGGTAGTACAGAAATTGGTTTAAAATTGGCAAGATCTGATGTACTACCAGATTTGAATAAAGGTGTAACTTTATTATGTTTCATTAAATCAGGAAACACACTAGATTTGACTCCTGTATTATATACTAGATATGGTGCTATTATATCTATTACAGATGCAATAACTTTAAAGTAAATCCCCCAAAAGTCTGCCATTTTCTTAGACATCAATAATTTTAAAATATTTTGTGACATCTTTTGGCAATAATCTATGGAATTTAAAAGTATTTTAACAAGCTTTTACATTTTTTTAAAGCAATGATTCGGTGACACTAGGAGAAAAATT
This sequence comes from Parnassius apollo, assembly GCA_907164705.1. NCBI lineage: Eukaryota > Metazoa > Arthropoda > Insecta > Lepidoptera > Papilionidae > Parnassius > Parnassius apollo. Next base: position 937,528 of record CAJQZP010001152.1, read on the forward strand.
TTATGATTTTGTTGAGAAAAAGAAGATCAGTTAAATGTTTCTCAAAAGCCATAGCAACTTCTTAATAAAATTGCGTAAAATTATTGTTAATATTCAGTTGAAAACCAGAGTTGCGTTTTTTTATAGATAATTAGGGTGACAAACGAGCACACAGTCCACCTGATGGTAAGTGGATGCTCTGGGCTATAGACATCTAAATTTATCCTCGATTAAGAATCAAAACGCAGATGCGTTGTCACCCTCAGAGGACTAAGATGGAATCTCTCGTTTCCAGTAAAAAAGAGTATCCGGATCTCGACACATACCATTCGAAACACAGTAAGTATTAAGCTGCTATTTGACGCTGGTGTTCTGTAAGAGCGTGGTCCCTCCCTGGTCGAGCCGACCCATTCGTGCTACAACCATAATATAGTAGCAACGTGGCTCTACTACCTGTCATATCTATTTTTGCAGATTGGAGTAATATTTTAGAGGTATTACATTGCACAAGTTCAGAGAACAGTCTTTGAGTCTGAAAGGGCTTTAAGTTTTTATATATACAATATATATATATATATATATATATAATATGTATGTGTATATATATTACATGTGGTAGAGCCATGCTGCAGTTATATTAGTAGTATAGTTGTAGCACGAACGGGTCGGACCGGGAAAGGACCACGCTCTCGCAACCCTTTCGATTGGTACCCATATCAAAGGGGTTACTCTGGAAATTACATTATATATATTTGTTTTGTGTCGTTCACCATATTGAATTTAGAATCATTTCACATTTATTATTGTATTTTGTTTATCAAGCACTTTTATTATATACCATTATTTTGTGACAAATTTTAGACTCATAGCTCCAGAGAAAGTGGGTGAAATATTGATTGCAAAATTCCAGGACATACAAGTGAAGTTAAGTAAATGCTTTTAAAAATTGATTACATTTCAAAAGAGCGATTAACTCTATTACATTTTATGTGGTATCATAAAATTGCTATAAGGAACGATTACAGAAAAAATAAGATGACCTTTTTAAATAACTTCATGTACACTGAAAACTTGATAAATAATGTTTAGGAGTCATTGTATATTTGGTCAATTTATGAACTCCCTAAATTCTATTTTTACTACACTACACATTAGTGAGTTCAGATAAAAATACTTAACGTATTAGGTTGCGCTAAATTTATAACTATAATAAAAAATTCATTAAATGGCATTATTTCAATGTATAGTATCTTAGTTACCAATACAGCCTATCCAAAAACGTCTACTGAGGCCTATGGGCTTCCCCTCAAAGGGGAATGTTAACCATTTTTGCCACGCTTGGCAGGTGACTTGGCAACTGCATTTCTATTAGTTGTTATTAAAATATCGCTGCTGCCCATCTCCTGGTTTGTTTCCATCCGTTATCTTCACTACACCCACGAGATGATATGAGATAGTGGATATTCTTACAGCGCCAATACACAATCAGAGTAAATATAACAAATTATAATGAAATATTTTTTTATACCTAAAGGCGGTGAAGACAAGGGAAAAATAATTTTAACATGGTAGAGCCACGCTGCTGATAAATTATGGTTGCAGCACAAATGAGTGTGCTCGAACGGGAAAAATGACCACGCTCTTACATAATGTCAATAATAGCTTGATGCTGGTGTGTTTCGTTTGGTGAGTATAGGCAACCGTTAACCATTTTTTCTGTTAACTAAGCATTCTATCTTAGTCGTCAGGGTTGATAACGCATCTATATTTTAATGCTTAAACGAGGTTATTTTATTAAATTATTTATTTATATAAAATATTATTACTATAATTCTCTTGTGTCAATTTGGCGGCGCGTACACTCTCTTAAAATTATATATTATTATGCACCATCACCTATGGGAATACAATTAATTACAACAATAAGAAAATAATATTAAATATTACTTACTACAATTAAAAAATATTTAAAAAATATGTAAGTGTCCATGGGCCACCACCACATGGTTATCCACTTTCGTAGACTATGTGCCCGTTTTTCAACCGTTAGTCTAAAAAACACAACAGGCAGGCTTCTTTATGATTGATGTCCTGTACTGCCAAATATTGTAAAAAATCTTTTTTCTGTTCTCATATTTCTGGTCTCTTCTAGTCTAATTAATATGTAGATAAGTGAGACTTTATGCATTTGACACTTATTCGCCATACGCCATATGAAACAGTATTCTGTGTAAGCATTGTCCTCCCCCGGTCAAGCAGAACGATTCATGTTCTAACCATTATATGTAGCTGCAGCTTTACTTTGTTGATTTCTGAGTAATCTTAAATATTGGGATCACAGAAATCTAAATAATTATTCAAATTTCTGTGATTGGGATTATATGTAGTCTCCAAATCAATCTCAGAGCCGATTTCTCCTGATGATGCTTTGTTAAGAAGCGAAACACGTGTTGTATTAGGGTTAGGTAGGAAGGAAGGTACGTAGTAATATTGGGATTGGAGATGAGGTGATAATGCATGTAATTGGGGGAAAACAAGAGTTGTTATTTAAACTACCTAAAACATAATTTAATTTTTTTTTAAAGAATAAGGGTGACAAACGAGCACACAGTCCACCTGATGGTAAGTGGATACTGTGGCCCATAGACATCTACATTCATCCTCGATTACGGATCTAAATGCAGATGCGTTGTCACATATGAGGACTAAGATGGAATGCCTCTTTTCTAGTAAATAGGGTCTCCAGCTCTCTACACACACCATACGACACAGCAGTATTAAGCTGCTATTTTACGTCGTTCCCCTGTCGAGCCCAACCATTCGTGCTACAACTTAGCCATATAGCTATAACGCAGCTATATATATATATATATATATATATATATATATATATATATATATATATATATATATATAGCTGCGTTATGGCTCTACCACGTATAAATTTTCTTCTTCCACCTTCGATAGGTACTTGCGCTATTTGCTGTTGACTGTCAGTCCAGTGGGACCACGTACGGTGAAGTTCCTAAAGTAAATTTTTATATTCACCGCTGTTTATGACAATAGTACTGGTCTTTTCCTGAACAACGGTAAGTATGGCCGAAGGGCCACTATTAATGACCAGACGCCAACTGAACATATTAATTTCATGATCTATATTCCATGACACGAGATGGCGTCTTAGGAATAATTTGTTTTAATTCCTGCAAATGTAAATTTTAAGTCTGTATTTGTACTGTATAGTACTCCGCTTCTGTAGCAGTTTTATGAGTTCCAATATACCTTTATTTTCACACGCGTGGGATGTAAAATCAACAATGTATCCAATAAAAAGATATGAGAAAATCAGGAGCTTGAAGCCGTAGCGCACAGGTGTTTGACTATAGACGGCACACGCAAGATTGCGTAATTGCCCAGAATTCCTACATCCTCCGTTCCTCTAACTTCTGATTATTTGAAATGATAGACAGACATCCCTTTTAGCGTTTCCAAGGAAAAATAAGAATCGAAAGATAATTGAATAAAACTATTTTTACAATATTTAATTTCGTTTTACTTATTTTTGATTCCCGACGTTAAATTAAATGCGATAAAATACATAAAGATAGTTTTATTTTATGTGTAGTGTTTGCGTAAATATATAAAACCATATTCGAATAATAATTCATTAAGTTTATAGTTTTCAGAAGTTTAAATAATTTACTGCATATTAAATAATCTCAACTCGAATAGTGTAGACAGTGTTCAGTAAATTAATTCAAAACTTTAATTTTTGAGGGACGCCATGAAATTAAAATTTTTGAAGGAAGATCTGTATTCGCCACGAGTCCCTTAAAAATAAAAAAAAAACAATTGTTCAGCCAGTATATCACTTCAGTCTGAAAACGATGCTTCTTCTACCACACCCAACTTTCACTACCATACGTTAAAGTAGGGACCAACACAGCATTGTGAATTGCCATACGTGCCTTTTTCGACACATTTTGACTCTTCACAATAGAGTGCAAGGCCCCATTTACTCTATTTCCCGCATTCACTCGTCAATGTTTATATACGCGTCATATCAAGAAGGAACCTTATAAGTTAACGTATTCTGACGGGCACCTGCGGAACCCTACAGTGTGCGTGACCCGACACACACTTGGCCGGTTTATTATTTATTGTCATATACAGCGTCGACGAATTTAATTAACGACAGACTTAAAAACTAGAAAGAATATCTATCGATGACAACGCATAAAATCAGGGAACTGACAACTCGCTGAATAGCGAGGAAACGCAGCCAGCGTTCTTGGCACTATAGCGCGGAGAGTGCGACTATATGATAATTTAATTTTTAGTTTAAGTTTTCTATTAGAATAATCACTATCACTTTCACTATTACTACAAACTACCAAAATTCTACAGCTGAATTTAGACCTCCATAAAATGCCCTAAGGGCAATTCTAAGTCATATACATTCATCGACTACCTGTGTATTTTATAAGATTTTCACTTCATCTAGTAGGGGTCCCTAAACTCTCAATACTGCGCTTACTTTTACGAGGCTTCCAGTCGAGAACCTGTCATCCACATAGGTTGCTAATCCGCTAGGCTATGTCAATTGCTTTTGTTCTTCTGCACAAATCCTCGTCATGAATTTTTATCTTTCCAACGCATGCTGTGAGCTTCCTCATACGGTCACCAGTGGAGCACCATGTTTTCGTTCCATAATTTATCACTAGCAACATCACTAGTTGTACACTTTCGTCATAAAAATCTGAGGAAAATTGGACAAATAGATCCGTTGCAGTTATCCAAACGTCGTCTTGGTCGAAGTTGAACTTACCTAATTGAACATTTTGTTCCAGATACTATAAGTACGGTACGGTACGGTACGCATACCGTTACACCATTACAGCCGCGAGCGCACTCCCCTATAGATTGCCTCATATAGGGGATATTTGCAATAGTAGCAACGCTTGGAAAGCGGGTTTGTTTTGAAAACCGTTGTTTTTTTTTTGTTATTAGGAAGACGTTGCTGCCCATCTCCTGATTTGTTTCACTCTGTTGCCTCTTATGACATTCAATGGATGATATAGGGTAGCGGATATTTTTACACCGCCACTATACGCATGTTAGTCAACAAGTTCGAGCGTACAACGTCTTTAATAATAAATATTGTACATTATTTAGACTGAGTTTTTAACTGAGTTAGTTTTTGTGTTATGGTTCACCTTTTCCAACTCTTCTCTCCTCATCCTTCATTCCATTAGTTGCCAGGTGTAACACTAGAAGCTTAATCCATCATGTCGGAATTGAGATGCTGGATACTATTTTGTACTAATAAAATGCTAAAAAATGTTCTGAAAATGTGCCTAAAAAAACTTAAAAACAGTTATTTTTTCTTTATAAAGTGAGAATCATCATCATCATCATCATCATCATTACAGCCCTTCACAAGTCCACTGCTGAACATAGGCCTCCCCCAAGTAATGCCACAAAGAACAGTCCTGAGCCACCGGCATCCATCGACTTCCTGCATGTCTGACCAGGTCGTCACTCCATCTAGTGGGGGGTCGCCCTACACTACGCCTACTGGTACGAGGCTGCCACTCGAGAACCTTTCTTACCCATCGGTTATCGGTTCTTCGAGCTATATGGCCGGCCCATTGCCACTTCAGCTAACTAATCCGTTGGGCTATGTCGGTCACCCTGGTTTTACTGTGGATATCCTCATTTCTGAGTCTATCACGCAGAGAAACTCCGAGCATATGCCTCTCCATAGCTCGCTGAGCAACCTTGAGCGTCCTCATACGGCCAGCAGTGAAGGACCACGTCTCTGATCCGTAAGTCATCACTGGCAACACGCACTGGTTGTACACTTAAGTTTTCAGAGATTGAGACCTGACGAGAAGAAGAATGTGTCGTAATTTCCCGAACGCTGCCCAGCCGAGTTGAATCCGTCGATTGACCTCTCGGTCGAAGTTGGACTTACCTAGTCGGACTATTTGTCCCAGGTAAACGTACTCGTCAACAACTTCGAGCATAGTGCTCCCAACAACTACCGGCATAGGTGTGACATGGACATTAAACATGATCTTTGTCTTGTCCATGTTCATCTTAAGACCTATCCGTTGGAAGACACCATTGAGGTCATTGAGCATAGTGCTCAGGTCCTCCAGCGATTCTGCCATAAGGACTATATCGTCGGCAAATCGAAGGTGAGTGATGTATTCGCCATTGATGTTAACACCGTATCCTTTCCAGTCCAGTAGTTTTAAAACGTCTTCCAATGCAGCGGTGAAGAGTTTCGGGGATATCACGTCACCCTTTCTAAAGTGAGAATAGGCAATGTTAATTTTGGTGATTTTACGTGATGATTATAAAAGGAAAAATTACATTTTTACATTCATAGCAACACAGTTAATTGTTTAACTTCCGTAAAAGTTTTAAAACTACATACAAATAATCTTAGAGACTTTTGAAAATTAAATCGAGAAAAATATAACTTATTTTTTATTACACCAACATCTTTGTACTATTTTTCTACTTCCATAACTAAGGGTTAAATTGCAATCAATGAATAACTTAATCGTTATAATATTCGTACGCGGATTTATCGCAGATTGTGAAATTTAGAGTGGGCACTTATTGCTTGTAAGCCGCCCTGAGTTTCTAACTTAAATGCGATATAAGTGCCTTTCAAATGAAGCAAAGAATTTTTGGATTCAGAACAAATATGAATAATTCTTAAAAACAGTAAAGTAAAGTAAATTTACAGCCTATATACGTCCCACTGATGGGCTCCAGGCCTCCCCTCAATTCTGAGAGGGTTTTAGGGCAAAGAAGTGTCCGCCGCGCTGTCCAAATGCGTGTTGACGAACTTCACATGTCTTCGAAATATTTTTTTTCTTATTCCTCAGACATGCAGGTTTCCTCACGATGTTTTCCTTCACCGCCGAGCACGTGGTAAATCAGCACTTAAAATTGCAATTAACAATTTCATTGGTGCCGGCGGGGATCGAACCCGGGTTACTCGCGTTCTGTTATATTTACCGCGAGCGTTAACCACTGAGCTACCACGGCTCGTAACACTTAAAAACGGCTTAAAAACAGCGGTCATTATAATATCAATAAGTCCTACCCTCAAGATGCGCTTTATATTATTATAAAGATAGATATAAATTATCACGGACACCGGAATAGCAGCATTTACAATCACAAGCGGTCCTAAAATCTAACAATTTGTGTTACAGCATAAATTACAGCTGATCTGGTCGGGAAAAAAACCCAAGATCAACAAAGTAACCAAATGCTCTGACGTCTAGGTTTAGAAATTATTCATGAATACAATATATATGGCATTTATAAAAAAATAGAGTTGAACTCGTTTTAATTTTCAAACCTTTTCAAAAATACAGCTTTCAATGTAAATTACATTTACTCGCTTTCGTGTAACAATCGCTTCGCCTAAATTTAGATAAAGTTTAATGTTACCAAATGAAAAGAAATCCTGATTTGTAATTTGATGTGGATTTTCGAATGAGATCTGATTGTTAACCATATCACACATCGTAAAATGAATCTTTAGATTTGAAGAAGAAGAAAATTAAAAATTCTTGCAGGGGTAGATCGATATAAGCAAAAAAGTGAAGCGATTTTTACGGAAATATCCGTCGTACGTATTTTAATAACTTATGATTTGTGTAAACCTTTTACGTCCTGCCTGCCTTAAAGCCGACACCTGTCTTAATTTTCGTAGAATATGTAAAACCTTAATCCAAGTAAAAACCTTTTTACTTGGATTACAAATATTCCAAGTTATTTTTTAGAGGTGACAACGCAGTCGGATTTAGATTTTTAATCGAGATAATCCTAATGTCATCTGGTGTTCAATACCTTCAACATATTCACGTCTACAAAGTCTACTGTCTAACAAAGGGATAATTGCAGTCCTAATAATATATTGTAATGGTCATATTTGGAATATCATCTTTAAAACAAAAACAATATAACAGTCTATCACTTGGTTAATGACTACTGCAGCTTATGGGTATTGATTTATATACTCGCAATTAACTACAAACAAAGGATATCAGGAATGGTCCCTTTCCAGCAGTGAACAATTTTAAGGGCTGATGAAGCAAAAGAATAAGAACAAAAAAGATAAAAGATGAATCCCCTTGAGTACAAAGATAGTATTATGCGTGGAACTCATCAGTGAATACATAACTGCTTGGTATTAGTATACTACCAGACCGAATTTCGGCTATAGCGGCTAACTACGACTGAGTCTAGCTATTTGCATAGGATGGAATTATAGTTGAAGAGTGTGTGCGTAAGCACAGGTGCATTCTCCCTCACTTTCTAAGTTCGTTGCAATCTGAATCGATTGGAGATAGATTAGGTGCAGGAATCTAGTAGTGCAGAAGATAAGGTTCCTCCTTCTAGTAGGTATCTCTCTCTCTCTCTCTCTCTCTCTCTCTCTCTCTGTTGTCAAATTCAAATGACAACAGTATCGGTTTTAACTCTCTTCAGTCGCCACCAGATGTACATTGTCTCTTTGATCATAAAAATATCCTCATAAAATATAACGCAACAATAATAAGACCGGTGTTGTAGCTAACTAATGCTGGTAGTTTAACAATTTATCATGCCTGTAACAATTTTTTACAAACATTCTTGGCGCTTATAACTTTACTTCAGGAAAACCATGCTGTGGAAACGGAAACAAAATGCCTTCTCGTAGACAAATTGTCACATAAATTCAATTACTTGCGAGAAGGCCAAATGAAGCCATTCGTCGTATCATAATGTAGATGCATTGCCAACCGTGAGGACTAAGATGGATTGATTCGTTTCCAGTATAAAAGGATGTCTGGTTCTTTTCACTCACCATACAAAACACATCAGGGTTGAGCTGCTATTTCACGCCTCTATTTCACCCTTTCGTGCTACAACTTAACTACTAATATAGTTGCGGCATGACTCTTGTAGGTCTACCGTCACGTTCAGGCATTTTTTAAGGTCTCTAAAATAAGAGGAAATATAATCTACACAAAAAATATGTTTAAAAATATTAATTTTGTCTGCAAAACCGATAAATGCTTAAATAATATTACGGAATTATATGTGAAAGCATTTTCTAAAAAACTGTTTTCTTGTTAATTTTATTAAATTTTAAATTATTATAATTTAAAACCAAATTTGGCCTTATGGTGATTCTTCACTAGAAAGAGATATTTTTTGGTAAAATTAGAATAAATAAACGAAAATAAGCATTGGTTTTAACATAAAATATGTACGTATAATATACTAATGTCCAATAGACCGAATTTAGGGCAGAGCAGCCAGTCTCAACAGACCTCCACGCAAGACAGGTTTTAAGTTCACGAGTATGTGTGAAAGCAGATGTGCACCCCCTTTTGACTTACTCTCCTAATTAAATTGGACGGTAATCCGATCCGAGCGGAGAAAGATCAGATGCAGGACAACAGGAACTGCTTTATGCGGTTTCCAAGGCACGGGAGTAAATACTGCCAAGTTTTTGTGATGTGATGCGGATTATTATGCACTCATTCTTACCCTCAAAAGAAAAGCTGTCAGTCATATCATAATGTCAATATATATATATATGATTCGTAATCGAGGATAGATGTAAATGCCTTTGGCCCACAGCAACCACTTACCATCGGGTAGACTGTGTTCTTGTTTGTCATTCTTATTTTATAAAAATAAAACTTAAAATCATACAAAACATCCAATCCCATATCTAGAGAATGTGTAGAAAAAACAGTAAGCACAGCATTTCCGAAAACGGAAAATAAGTTGTACGTTGTTATGGATACTATATATAAGGGATCGAATATAAAAACAGCAATATATATCGCAGCGGGTTTTGTATAAAAGGGAAAATTTGAAGATACGACGAATGGCTTCATTTGGCCTTCTCGCAAGTAATTGAATTTATGTGACAATTTGTCTACGAGAAGGCATTTTGTTTCCGTTTCCACAGCATGGTTTTCCTGAAGTAAAGTTATAAGTGCCAAGAATGTTTGTAAAAAATTGTTTCTGGCATGATAAATTGTTAACTACCGGCATTAGTTAGCTACAACACCGGTCTTATTATTGTTGCGTTATATTTTATGAGGATATTTTTATGATCAAAGAGACAATGTACATCTGGTGGCGACTGAAGAGAGTTAAAACCGATACTGTTGTCATTTGAATTTGACAACAGAGAGAGAGAGAGAGACACCTACTAGACGGAGGAACCTTATCTTCTGCACTACTAGGTTCCTGCACCTAATCTATCTCTAATCAAATCATATTATTCGTATTTCATCAGTATGTAATTTATATCTAAATACAATTTCCAAAACACACGAATTAAAAAAAACCGAGCAAAAAATACCGAGCAAAGCTCGGTCAACCGGGTACTATATATATAGTTTCAGAGTCATAAAAATATATATATATATATATATATATATATATAATGACTCTGAAACTAAAGATCCAGATCCTATTGTATATATTAAAAGCAAACATCGCAACAAGCGGGCGTGGTGCAAATAGAAATTTTATGCTTCAACTTGGAAGAGCAAACGTGTAAAATAGACCACCACCACCAGCAAACGTGGAAGTAAGCACCTCTATCACCAGGAATTTTACATCTACTAAGAGGTTTGAAAAAAAAAATATTTCTAAAGAATTACGTTTATTAGAACCCTCTTATCTGGAATGCTTCACAGAAAATTTTGATTACCCACTTTCTTCTTTACATATGGATGATTAACTAGTAAATATAATTGTTAAAAAAAACTAATAAGTCTTCTGTTTTAAACGGAAGACGTAGCTTTAGTAACAGTAAAGGAAAGCTTATATTTATATTGGTATTAGCTTCTGAATAGCTGATTTAAAATTATTTCGTTATTTTGTTTTGTCAAATTCTGACCTAGTAATAAGAAAACTTTGTTACACCATGAGCTGTTAAACAAACGCTAAAGCGCGGGCATCCCCCGCCGCCTCTTAGGTGCCCATTACACAGTAGGTTTTGCTGTCAGTTTTACAACAATTACAGAAGTGGTTGACGAATAAGCTACCGTGTAATTTGGTAATTGTCGTTTTCATGAAAGTGATTGACAAATATCTGGATATTTTAATTTTTACGTCAATCAACTATCAGTCACGAATTTTGAATGAACGTGTAATAGTATTTCGTTAACCACGCGTCAGCCCGCCTGCATTGCTGGAGGCGGACGCAGAATATATTGAAGAGGCGGTTTCCACGCGGTCGCGCAGCTCGTTACCACTTCCGCTAAAAAAGATTCCATTTTAAATTTTTAGGTTCTCCCCCTGCTGTAGGAAGCAACAAAATCCCAGGGTACACGAATAAATATGAAAGATAAGCTTGTTTTTTGTCATAAAGCTATTTAAATAAATAAATGCGTTTAAAAAAGATTGCACAGCGCATCGCGTTTTCTTCGCGTTGAAATTAGGTAAAAGTAGCGTCAATTTTTTCTCATAAACTAAAATAGGTAAAATGATATTAAGTATATCATTTTACGTATTTTAATTTATGATAAAAATATATTAATATTTCCTATTGGTTTTTTTCTTTTTCTTTTCAAGTTATTAAATTACAGCTAAATGGCGAATCGGAAATGAACCTAGATTAAAGGTAGGTATGTGGATTATTTACGAAACATCGCTACAAAAATTAAAGGTAAGTAACAATAACACGATGTGCTTCTTATTAGAAATGCAAAGCAGATATGTTGTTGTTAATTTGATGTTTATTTAATTGCAGAAATGAAAACTTGGCCAAGTTCCTAACCATTTTTAGAAAACTTAAGAATAATGCTACCATAGATGATTTAAATTAACACGTTCCCAGCGTCACTGATTTATCTGTACTTTCCATTACTGCGTTACGAGACGTTTGAAACCTCGTTCTGAACCAGAGGTTGTAGCGGCACGAGGCTTAGTAAACCCCACCGCCCACATGAGAGAAAAATCCTTTTTTTGGCGCCAAATAAGGCTAATTGTATGGTTTTTGTCGCGATTATCATTATCAATGAGTTGATTAACCTAAATCTGCCGCCGCCTGTGGGCAGATTATTTAGTTTAGATTCTATAGGTAAAATAAAATGTGGGGTCTTATGTACCCCATAACGCACTAAAAAGGGCAGTTTTTCATATTGTTTAGTGATGGGAAAAAATATAGATTTTATTTAATTGTACTTATGGATGCTTTTTATTAAAACAGGGCAAACAATAATATTTTTGCAACCGATACATTCTGTGAGAATTTTCTTTGCTATTTTATCAGCCTCACGACTTTATAAGAAGGTGCGAAGTTTTTCGTAGCATCCTACACATTCTCCTTTTCTTTGATCCTTTTTTTACTTATTGAATTTATTTGTTATATTCCTACATAACTATTTCACTTAGACTGAGTATAATTTGTAAATATTGATTGGAAACTTACTTGTTTTTCAAATATCGTTAATTTAGAATTAGATTTACCACCCAATTCCTCTTCATCATCAATAATATTATTAATTAACTTTCTTCGGCAACGTTTCGACATATTTTTATATCGTCGCGGGTGCAGCGTTCAACTTTTTGCACAACACTAACCGCGTAAAGCTAGCGTAGGGTGTGGTACGAGGTGTGCGGGGTACGAGGTGTTCGCAACCTCGTAACGCACTGCATTAAACTTTAATTTATTCAGTGCGGTACGAGGCCTAAAAATCCGGTCTTAAGGTAGATATACAAAACACTCAGAATCAATAGCACATCTCAGATATATAGTTAACTCTTTCCTAGACTGAAACGAACGGAAGTTACGCCTCTCGCACGACAGAGAAGTCGAAGTTTTTTCTTACCGCTATAAAGACGAGACACAGACGAGGTGTTGCAAGCCACGTTTCACAGTCAACGTGTTAAAAAAAATTCAATCAGATCCAACTACCGCCGAGAATTAAAAAATCTGTAAAAGGTCTGGCGCAGGGGCAGACGAAATTTACTATCCCGTTTTAACCCAAAATTACAATCAAAACTAGAGCACAGGTCTTTCCTTTTATTAAAATCCATCCTTTCCCTCTGAAATTTTGGGTTTGACTGACGATCAGAATGAGCCTGTAATGTCGAAATTATTCTATCATTCAAACATCAATCATGATTGATCGAACTGATTGACGCTTGCCTAGGCGCGAAATGGCCGTTTTAGATAATTATAACACACTTTACAGAATGTGACAATTTTGCTCTATCATCTAGAAAGTTTGAAAGAATGATAACTAAGTTGCTAACTGAATATAATGATTTTAAATTATTTACTTATTAGCATAATTTCCTACACATTAATATAAGGCTAAGCATATAATATTACTTTGTGGATGGTTTGTAGTATAAATTAATTTCCTTATATTACATTAATGTGTTACTGTTTATGTCTAAACAAAAAAAAACTTAAGACAAACTTGACTGAAGTACCGTACTTCTCCAATGGCGAAAATTTTAGAACAATTTCTGTGTGAATATTTATGTGATTTTTAGGAAAGCACGAGTATGCTACACATTCCCAGTTTGATGGATATAGTTTTTAGTGAAGGATTGCTTGATTTTATGCTTCTTTTAGTGAAAATATCTCTCAGTATTCTCCAAGATTTTCTATGAAAAAACCTAAGCTCAGCCCTCCTACCACTACTGAAAAGAATTAAAAGCTAAGAAGTGTTTGACGTGCCAAATTCGTATTCGCGGACTTCACATATCTTCGAAATATTGCACACCTTTAACGCGAAGCAAGAAGGTTGGGTTTTACTATGTAATCGACAAGAGCACGCTTGCTTCTTTCATTAAATCTGTATTTTCACCTTAACCAAGCACGTGATAAATCAGCACTTAAAATTACAGTAAACAATATCATTAGTGCTGGCGAGGTTTGAACTCGAGTTTATCGCTTGCGCTTCTACGGTTTAATCCACTAAACGTAAATGATATATAGTAATTACATACATAATTTCTAATTATCTGATTTCTGGTTCATAGAATTTTAAAACAAATACTACATTACCGTTACACAGTTACAGCCCATTAAAGTCTACTGGTAAACATAGGCTAACCCCATAGATTACATAATAGGAGGGATATTTGCCATAGTTGTCACGCTTTGCAAGTGGGTTGGCAACCGCAGGTCGTCATTAGGAAGACATCTCCTGATCTATTTCCCTCCGTCGCCTTTTACGACACCTACGGGATGATATGCGGTAGTGAATATTCTTATACCGCCACTGCACGGTACATAAACTGCATTAAAATAGTAAATAATACTACATCACCATACTGTAATACTACATTACATTTTTGTTTTTACTAAAGACTCACTCATCAGACAATAAGCATTTATCACAACTTCTGCACGAATTTTATTAAAGAAATACTTCGTGACAAATTACTCCCATTACTTAAATTCCGAGGGGAAAAATATTTGCTTCCAAGATTTTATATGAAACTCTATTCATTTGACTTCCTTGTGACATGTTTCTTTAATTTTTTTTTGCGATACATAAATTGTTTAATTATGGAAGGTTTTGCGAAATACTAGCTAAACAGCGCAATAATATAATTTGTATTTAATATTTGTAAAATAAGAAAATCGAACGATATTTATCCACAGTAATCACAAAATATGTTGTTGTATTCGCTGTCAGAAAGAAATGTTTTAGTATTCTTTTCTTGCTAATGAGAGTGTATGAGATCAAAAGTTAAAATTTTAGACCTAATGTACACATATCAAAAAATTGATATATTTTTAAAATTTAACTTTATAAGAAAATGTGTTTCGCTATATCTTTTTTAAATACAAATACACTGTTTATTTTAGTTAAAAATAAAACTCTTTTTTTATTTTTAATAACGGCAATTGAGTAATTCAATTGTAATGTAAATGAAACGGAAATTTGATGGAAAGAAAAACATTGTTTGACCAAACTTATAAAACGATTTATTAGTAGAAGGTTTTTATTTAATACAATAAGACTCCTCCCCCGACTCAATCACATATTATGTACTTAGATCCTCGAAAGCATGCTGAGGATCAAGTACAGCATTCCTTACGGTAGCCTGTAACATTCTTGAATATCAGCTTCCCTGGTCTCTGGCACTGTCTGGGGCTCGATACGACATCAAAGTTCCAGTCGCAGTTCTTTGCCTTATAGAGTCTCCATGTTTTCTCTAGACACGGATATTTCGGTTGCCTGGATGAGTATTACAACGAAGAGATAGTTTTGCCAAATTCTTTCAATCTCCATAGCTGTCATGAGTCACGGGCTGCCTGAAATCTGATATAGCGTTTCTGCACAGCAGTCAGCACGGTTGGGTGAACAATGCGGGGTCAGCCAGCTAAATTTTGCAATGTGGCCAAGACACAAGATTGGGATATTGAAACTCTACGTGCTATTTCTGTTGTGAAATATCCTCCTTCCTTTAAAATTCTCACGTAAAACTTCTGACAACCCTCTTGGCATTTTTTCAATTACAACTTTTCTCGAAAATATATATTAAATCCGTTAAAATTGACTTAGTCAGATTTCTGAATGAGCGTAAGCTTCGATTTAAATTATTTTTCATACGGAAAAGTAATTGAATTTGTTTTATTGTTTTATATTCTAATTCTATATTTTTAAGTAACGAATATAAAAATAAGAAATTATAATATGACTATATACCGTAATAAAAAGATTTAGATTTTACAAACCGATCGCAAACTTTTATTGATTTGTATATTTCATTTTCAGTATTCTGTATGTCAAAAAAAAAAAACTAAACCATTAGAGGATCACTTTGTTGACCGTCAGTCCGTCTGTTGTTTGATAATATTCTTTTCTCACAAACTTGTTGAGACATCAAGATGAAATTAATATCAAAATGAAGCCTATGGTCCCAATTGTAAAAAAAATTCAAGCTTCTAAATTTACGAAAGTGAAAAATACGGCCATTTATGACACATAATACGTCAGAAACTGTTTTTATTCAATTTTAATGTGGGTTTCTCCAAGGCAACTGTGAATACGCTTTTGTTAAAATAAGTTATTGCACTTTACGGTCTTTGGATGCACCACCACTCTATTTCCGGGGGTACAGTAGTCAAATCCTGGTTTATAATAGTAAAAACATAGTATTTAATACTCGAAAACGCACTAATTAAAGCTATATTATAAGGGTAAAGGTATAGGGTACTTAACGTTGAAAACATGTGAAATTCGACAAGAAGCAAGGTCCAATCTATATCTCAAATTCATTAAGCTATTTAAGTAACTTTTGTATGTAAATAAATATTTTCTTTTTTATTTACGGCCTTCGTGTATCGTTATCGAAAAATCGTTGAGACTCGATTTCCGGAATGGATGAACTATCTACATACATAAATGAGTTTATTCGGAGCTCTACCTTCAACTTCTATTTATTTATTTATTATTAAACAACATGTAACAAAAGGTTTCCGTTAAGTGCGTTATCAGAATCAGTTTTCACACGTATAGAAATATTATTATTTCTTTTCAGAAAACTCGACCATTATTTTTAATTAAATTAAATTAAATTAAATTTAAATAATTTTTATTTGAAAATTGCATGTGGTTATTTTACCTCTAATTGCCACGAGTATCGGTAGAGCGGGGTATTTGACAATCCTCTTACTCCCCGGACAATGAAGAGGTAATAAAACCACACACATTTGCAATTTAAGAGATTTGGAAGGTGGTCTAAATTGGAGTAATAAATTTGCCAAAAATGGCAATTTATAAGCTTTTTTAAATATAGAATAAGTGTTAAAAACGAACACACAGTCCACCAGCAGGTGGATGCTGAAGGCCCATTGATATCTACATTTATCATCGATTAATAAACAAGATGCAGATACGTTGACACATCTGAAGACTTGAATTAAATGCGTCGTTTTCATTAAAAAGGGTCTCCGGTTATCTACACTCACCGTACGAAATATAGCAGCCATAAAATTCTATTTTACGCTGATATTCTGTAAGAGTATGGTCCTACCCCGGTCGAGCCAACCAATCCGTGCTACAACACATACACCTGCGGCGTAGCTCTACCACGAAATTAAGCTACAGAAAACATAAAACAAACGCTGACTAAACATTTTTTTAGATATACCTTGTCAACATTTCTCACTATGTTGAAATTAAATTTGAAAACCCGTTTACAGCAAACGAGACGATAATACGCATAGCTCCTCTGCAATGACTTAAATAGCGATTAACGAAAAATTAAACCGGGCCGTGTTCCAATTGTCGCATACCTCCCTTCTCATTTACAAAATACTAATTAAATAAGTTATACGGAGACTCGGCAGTTAGTACAGAACATTGAGTTATGAAAAAAGTTGATGTATGTGTCGTTTTTTGTGTATTTTTAAGTTAATATGGAGTTTTGAGGTATTTCATACTAGCCATCATGTGTGACAACGTAGCTGTTGCTTCAAGCAAAATAGGTTACAGTGGTCCGTTAGACTGTTTTAATTTCTCATTTGATGCTTTGAACTTAAGAACTTATAACGGCAAACCTCTAGTGGGTTGAAACTATAACTTTTTTATTTTATGTTAGAATTATTTTATTTTATGTTTATGTTAGAATAAACAATGCTGGTTTTCTTGTTGGTTCTAATCAGACAGAGGTTTTTCTTCGAACGAGTGGTAAAATTGAAAAAAAAATACCGTTCAATATTCAATATCAGCTAATAATTCAATACGATAAGTGCAAGTAGGGCTTCCACCCTATATGTTCCGTATATACTTATTTATGTATGTAGATACTTTTCCAACTAAAAAAAGTTAATTCAATTTAAAAGCAAACTTAACTTTGCGGTGTATACATCGGCCTAAATATGGTCAATACTCCAACTGCAAATATAAGTTTGTCCATTAGTACGACTAAAGAATTAACAATTATCGGATTTTTTTCTCTCCTGATGCTGTTAATTGTGAGGCCTTTCTTCTTTATAAATTTCATTATCCATGTTAACAGAACAGTACCCTATATGTTTTGATGAGTTTATCTTTCTAATATAAATGTATATGACATAGATGGCCGAATTTCCTTTGATTTCGTTGAGTTAGACGCTTGATTTTTTTTACTTGCAAGGTAATATTAACATTAGTACTTGATATTAATTTTAAATAGATAACTCAGGTCGTTTATAAAAGAAAAGATCTTGACAGACGGGATCTTAACGAAGGGATCCTATAAGGATTCCTATAAGGAGTCCCGACCGTGACCATGAGTGCTGTAAATCGTTCGAAACATCAGGTATTTAAAAAGTTAAATATACGCGATAAATTCCGTAAAAACTAGTATTATTTCAATGTGTAGTGTTCGCGTAAATATAAGGGATCCTATAAGGATTTTCGTTCTTTTTTCTTCCGAGGTACGGAGCCAATTGAGCGTTCAGCCTACTCAAATAATAGAAATCTGTCAACTGCAAAGGAAATATTTTCTTATACATTCAAAGTGACAAGCAAACTTACAAGCACTTAGATGGTAAGTGGCTGCATCTGCCCATGGACGCCTGCTATCAACTTCAAGCAAAGAAGTTGTCGCATCTAAGCACTAAAATGAAATGCCTAAAATCTTGTAATAATACCGGTTCCCTTTTAAAATTCAGACCAGTATACAGCAGTGCACGCACTGATGCTTTGCGACCGAAAAAGATAAGAGGGTTGTACCTACTCAGTTGGACTCCTAGGTAAAAAAGTCCTAAAACTTAAATTATAATGCCACAAGGATACGCAAAATACGCAGAGGTAATCACTCGCTTTTTTACTTTCAGTATCCGATATTCTTAATACATAATCGATAAGATCAAAATTAGTTTAAATAATTGTGCCTAAGACATGTGAATAATTACAAGAGCAGCAGAAAAATTACCAAACTTAAGTTACATAAACTATTAATTGAATGCTACATTACCAGAGCTAGTCCCACAGTACAATATATCGGCTCTACGCTCACCAGTCTATAAATCGGTCGTATTCATCAATCGTTTAATTTAATTAAACTACCTTCTCAAAATTTATTTCATTCATTCACGGCTTTGTTGAGGAAGCCATGAATTTCTCCGTGCGATAACATCGAAATATCTCTACGGATACCGGATTATTTATTTCTCTAGTAATTAAATCAGGATGATTTAATATTTAAATGACAAAGCGTCCGTGATTTTAATTAGTTAATTAGTCTTATATAGAGCAGCGATGATGATGATTATAGTGTATGGTGGTATATGGTGGTGATGATGATGATAGAAATGTGAAATGGGTAATCTTTCGGTGGCCACAAGATAATCCGATTAGTTTTCCAGCTCATTTCTTATCACGCAGTTGTAACGCAAAACCAAGAACTGGCGAAAAAATTGCAGTAATTAATTATTTTTTAGTAATATCAAAATTTTATTCATCACTAATTATCGTAAGTTTTTCAAGTTACTCGAAAGGTTTTGATAAATCTTTATCCCTGCTGAAAATTGGCCTTTGTTACCACACAAATTTTGTTAGCAGCAAGGTAAGGTCCTGGGATATATGTATTCATATAATATGTAGTGATTGATACATCGCTAGTTGGTGATTGCCGCGTCCTGTGCTGGCTGTTGCGGGGTAGGCAGGTTGCTACTATTATGACGGTCTCATTAAAATTTTGGCTTACTCTTTCACCTATGTCTGTAACATTGATTCTACTAACAATAACCTCGTTATTTATAGTTATAACATATAAATTTTTCTCTTCATACTGATCCGCCTGTAAGTCTGACTTAATTGCTATACTTGTCAGGTGAATTAAAAATCGCAGTATTAGACGTTTTACGCCGTAGAGCCACGTTTCACTATATAGTGTCTGCAGCATGAATAAATAATCGGTTGAGTTGGGTAGGTCTTGTATGTCGTATCCATAAGCTTATGCTTGAGCTTCTAGGGGGAGACATATGTTTAGAAGTGGACTTGGGAAAGGCTTTAACCTGTTAGCTCACGAGGCCACGTAATATAACACTCCCATTCGCTCGCGACCGTTATGGCGGGAAAATTTGCAAATTAGCAAATTTTTTGCTATATTGCAAATTTTGCTATATTTTCACTTTGAGACAATATTTATGGATAAAACTTACAAGAATTCTTGTTGAATGTATAAACTATTGAATAAAATTATTTTGGTTGCTAGAAATTATAATAAAATTCATAAATTACCCTTTATAGCATAAGTAGTAGTATATACTTCACTTTTAGTGCCAAAATTACTACTAATTTGAATTCTACACTTTTGTTTTTGGAGAAATTTATATGAAAATGTTTGGAAATATGTATATTTTTATGTTTTATGTGTTTCTATTCGTTACTCATACCAAAATACTAAAATTTAAAAAAAATTAAAAAAAAAATAATAATAATATTTATCTGTATGACATTTCGAACAATATTTCAAAAATAATTTTGTGTGAATTTGAAATAAATACAACGTCAAGTTATTTGAAATATGTAAGAAAACTATTTTTACTTACATTTTACACTAAAAATAAGAGATTGATAGATAATGAGAATTGGAAAAATAACACATTTATGACCAAACCGCCAAAATGGGCGTTCCGTATTTCGAAGTACTTTTGGCAATTTACTTTTCACTTTTTATACCACAAATTATATATCTACGTGTTTACTATATTACAAGGAATATAAAAAAGTATAATACTTTCGTTTTTAGTCCAGACACAAATATAAAATTCTATAAAAAAAGACGGAGCACCTTCATCAAAGCGACACGTGGAACGCCGAAAGTTCAGAGTGATTTCTTTTTTTTTTTTTCTAAGAAACATTGCCAGGTTATGGTTTAAAATAAAAGAGCATATCTTTGTCTTTGATACTATTATCTATTGCATAGTGTCTTTGGTTTTGTTTTAATTAAAAAAATTCTTTTTCAAAGGGTAGTGCTTGTTGTACACATGTGTACCTCTATCGAGCGAGTGGAAGATGTTTATTTCTTGTACACATATGTACCGTCGGCGACTCTACAGGTGATGACTTTGATGATTGTCAATCTTACTTCTACAAAATGGCAAAGAATAACAACATACCTATGTAATATACATGATAAAATAAAGACATTAGACATATACGAGGTGTATTATATAGGCTGTAATTTCATGTCTCATTGAATCACTTCGGTAAATTGGTAAAAATCAAATCGTGAAAAAAAAAGTGCATCTTACACTAAAATATATTTATTAAATTTAAACAACAAAACTAACCCCTATTTAATTTTTTTTAATTTAAATTCAAATTAAACGTTCTTTTATTTTTTACTTTTTTTATAACTTTAATTTCTATTCATATTTTATTAACAACTCTATCGCGAGGGTCTAAACATGTTACAAGATTTTAACAGAATTCAAAAATGCGGAAGTTCCTAGGAGGAGGTAAGCAGCCTCCTCCAAACCAACCTCCAAACCTCATTTAAGTATGCTCAGCAATAATTATTTTTATTTACCATGTTGACCAACTTTACTGATATAAGAAACGGTATATCAGGGGTGGTCTCAAAAAAACAGCATCTTCACGCATTAATAATTAATTTCCACGTCAATCTATTTCGATTACTTTATTCTTTTAAGTTCTTTAAAGTCACTTTTTATATTAAAAAGTAGCTTAGTTATGAATAATACAATTAACACTATAAATATTATTAATTTTCTTGTTTACTTATCCCAGCCAATATAACTATACGCTTATGTTAGGAGTGGGTTACGATGGTAATCGTATGGTGAATTTGAATCCACCAGATTTTAAGTTTGCAGTCCGTAGTCCAAACCCTTAAGCTTACGCTTTTGTCATTTTAGTAATTTTGTCACTGCTGGGCACCAGCTACCTCTCATTTTTAAGAGTTGTGAATTAATTTAGTACGCGGTACTGCTCAAATGTGTGCTAGCAGACTTAACATGCCTTAGAAATGATTTTATTCCTTAGACAAACGGGATCATTCACCGGCTAGCATGTAGATAATGAACACTTAAATATTATAATATTCGTTTCATTATTATAATATTACAAGATTGGTGCTGGTGTGAATAGAGATTTCTCCTCCGGGTTGCACCCTTAGTGTAAAATTTACAACGGGTGTCTAGGCTATGAGCTGCCACGACTTGTATTTTATGTACCAAATAATAAAATCAATATAGTGCTATAATTCATTATAGAAGTCTTCCTTAAATCATATATTCTTTTTTTTATATCAATTTTCGCAATTATGGCCGCGCAATGAAAACTCGCTTCCAAAAACAATATTCGCTTCGAGTTGATTCATATTGCTAATACTATACAAATGAACTGGTGTTTGTTCAGTGATCGTTGCTTATTGAACACTCACTCGATCAGCACAGTACCGATACGTCTAGGGGAAGTAAAATATTGACGCCCGCTATATGAAGCGGGTAGAAATAGAATAGATGGTAACGAATGTACTCATTAGAAATATACAATGATTGAAGAAATTAAATTACATTATGTATTTTATACACAACATTTAGTTAAAAATATAGATTTTATTAAAAAATATTCCTGTTTATAAACAGAACTATAAACAGTATTTAACTTAATTTTACTACGAATTTCAACAAGTCATAAAGAGCCAGCAACAAAATATAACGGACCGATAAGCTGTACTATGTTATTAATTAGTAATTATTTTTTACATGCTAACTTTACAGGAGATTTTTAGATAATAAGATAGCAGATATTTTGTCGCTGTTCAGTTATGGAAACAACAAGTCATAAAGAGCCAGCAACAAAATAAAATCTATCGATAAGCTGCACCAAGTAATTAGTTGGCAAAAATATTTATGTACATACTATATTCACTCACTTCATTTAATTATCACATTCTGAGAAGAGCACGAAAGTATTTTTTTTACAAATTTTATATCAAATAAAACAATTCAATGAATTGGTAATAATATGAAAATAGGTAAAAAGATTTTTATGAACCTAGACATATTGCTTTGACTTGGATAGCCTCTTCAATCTTTGTTATTACCCGGTGAAATTCTGCGATTGAAATTCTGTCGATTTACCTAAGCCGTAGGCGTGTTACCTATCGTGTAGCGGTAAGTACATTAGAACCGACACCCTTAATGCCCTTTCATACTTCCTCTTCATCGTCTTTGAGTGAATAGGCATTTCTTACAGTGCGATTTACCATCTAAGGCTGCATCACCACTTAACACTGGCTTATCAAAAGAAAAAAAACTTATGTTACTCGATATATTACTTAATGTTATTAAGTACTTCAGGTATACTCACATAGTAAATTCTGAGAAAAACTTCCAACTTGAAAGTGGAAAAGTATGATGAAATTATCTCATTATAGGAATTATATTATTATAAGGTGAAATTACCAATGGTAATATTTACATGCCATACTTATTGTTAAATTTTACCAGTGATGTTCCTTAAACCACCGAAAAGAGGCAGAAAAATAAACATAATAAAAGTAAAAACTAATCAGATAACTTAAAAGAATCACTTTATTCCACATCTTAGCTTCTGAACTTGGAGTTTTAATTCTTCTAATACCCAATGTCTTAGCACTGACTTCATAAGTTACTAGCTGATACCCACTCGCTTTACTGGGCATACGATAATTTTTTATTGCGGAACCTATTTTTTGACGAAATTAATTGTAAAATCGTTCTTAGTAAGTGTTACAATGGTAAATTAATGCCAACTATACTGAATTTAAAGTCAATTGGGTGTATAGTTTTAGATATCTCGTAAAAAGTCAGTCAGTGGTATTTTGCTTTTATATATCATGTTGATTGTGTGGAAATTATGTTTTTATTCGAAGATCTTCAAAGTCTGCTTTTTGTTTGTGTTAAAATCACTAAAATACAAACAATTAATTCCATAGGATCTGGGACGTTACTTAGGAAATACCCCAGCATTCTTTATTACGAGATTATATCTACGCTCAAAAAATATTTTTATCAACATAAACTATTTTGCTTTTATATATTTTTAGATATTGTCACAGTATGGGGCGACATTTATAGTCTTTTTTATTAATTTATTATATAATAACTATATATAAATATATTTGTGCGTCAAAGGAAAAAGGAAATGCGTCGTTAAATTTTTTTTTCAGTAGAGCGCCAAAGAAAAATGACTCATTTCGGTGTTTAAAATTGTCTACATTACTTTTATAATAGAATAAAGAATAAGTTTTACATGCCTTTGTATCCAATCGTAATTTTATAGTATGTTATAAAATGCACAGGTAAATAAAAACTATAATATAATTTATTTATTTCGATTGACATATTTTGATGAAATTTACCTTACTGTAAAAAAGAATATTTTTACCATGACATCTCTTTACTAATAAGTACTGAAAAACTAATAAAATAAATAAGTTACAAATTTTATTTATATTTATTTTGTATTTTTAGAAATTTCAAATCTAATCAAATGTAATCAAGAAAAGAAGCAGGAAGTAAATTTATAAGAAGCTTTTATATTTAAGATTTATTTCTGAGATTTATCATATAAGATAATGACTATTGTATCTTATAGTAAAACGAAAATTATAACAAATGTTTAGTTTATATATCCACAACTTCAATTTATTACTTAGTCAGATTCATCACATTCATGAGGTACATAGCTAAAAGAGAATAAAAAAGCGGGAATAAAAGTGTTGGCATTGCTTTAATATCTTCATGACGCAGATACAGAAAGTTCACGATTGTTAATTATACTTTAACTAAATTCAAA
This sequence comes from Parnassius apollo, assembly GCA_907164705.1. Lineage (NCBI taxonomy): Eukaryota > Metazoa > Arthropoda > Insecta > Lepidoptera > Papilionidae > Parnassius > Parnassius apollo. The sequence goes on from CAJQZP010001152.1 coordinate 962,325, forward strand.
ATTTTTTAATAAAAGAATTCTAATTTTTATCTTTTTTATCAAAATGACTTGAGTCATGCTAAATTACAGCCGGGCTTCCGACCAAAAAATTTATTAGAACACACGCAACTTGAGTGCAATTAAAAGTTGTTAATCACAATTTGTCGTGCTTATTAACTACAAGATGGCCAGTTATTAAAACAAGGTGAAATTATTTCAAGGATATTTTAAATAAACAGTGTATATTAGAATAACACGGCAAACTTTCATCAGCTTCAGAAAGCCTCTAACGTATGTTTATATAATTTTTATAAAACTAGTTACAAATCAAACTGCCATTCACTTGTTGGTAAGTTGCTACTGTAGTCCGCGGGATCATGCAGTCAACTTTAAACAAGGAAGGTGCGTTGTCACCTCTGAAGACTAAGATGGAATGCCTCACAACTTGTAATTATATTGGGTCTGTTATATGTATGCGAAATCTTGATGTTGACATGTTTAATCGATGGAGATATAATAACGAGGCAAATGTGTTCATTTTCTCGTACTTAGGTTCCTGTACCAAAGTACGAGGAAATACTCATTGTGAAAGTTATTTATTAGTTCGGAGAATGCTTACAAAACAAAAATGAAGAAAATACTTAATACAGTCGAATTGAAAATTCACTCTTTTTTAAATTAGGCCAAAAATCATTGTTTTATTTCAAAACTCACTAATCCATATAAAGCGGGAAAAAGTTTAATTTTTATACTGGAGACTGAGACCAAAAAAAAAGGTAGAACACTTTCACATTTCGATTTTTTTTTTGCGCCCGAAGCAAATATGGGCAACCCTCCGGAAAGCGGGGGAGGGAGGTTGAGAATGCTCATAGCATACCACGCAGCCGGCTGCGTGGTTATGTGGAGACTTTTACCCACTAAACTTAACTTTTTAGGAATTGGCTTAACGATCTGACTAGAGATCTCTAAGCCGTATACGAACGCGACCCTCCTTGGCAGAAAGGAGGGCGCAAATTCACATTTCGAGTGACGCCTTCCCATGTTCTACTTTTGACAGGCACTCATGCAAACATCTTCTCCTTTTCTCTCTCTTTATCAGCTCATAAAAGACAGATGTGCTACTGTGTATGTAGGTCACTTTAACTTTAACTTTTATTTCTTCTTCTATGCTATGCTATACGCATATACATGGTAGAGTTATGTTGCAGCTATATTATGGTAGTACCACTATTGGGTTGGTTTGACCGAGGAAGGACCACGCTCTCACAGAATACCAGTGTAAAATAGCAGTTTAATGATACTGTGTTCCGAATAGTGCGAGAGAACCGGAGACTCTTTTTATTGGATACGAGCCATTCCATCTTAGTCCTCAAGGATGCGCATCTGCATTTTGAATCTTATTCGAGGAAATATGGAGATGTCTTATGGCCACGGCATCCACTTACCATCAGGTTAGCTGTGTGCTCGCTTGTCACACTTATTCTAAAAAAAAATTCTACTGCATTCAGCGTTGCGTAAAGAACTTTTTAAGAATACACGAAATGACTGTCGTGAAAGACTTCAATGCTCATAGCGCTGCATATACAGTGTAGTGTCTAAGAATACCCACCACATCTTACAATTCCTTATGAGGCGACAGACGCAAAACAAACCAGGAGATAAGCAGCAGCAGTAGCATCTTCCTTATAACAACTAGAAAATAAAAAAAATGTTTGCCAACCCGCCTTTCAAGCGTGGAAACTATTGGCAAATATCCCCCTTACAAGACAGTTTAAACGAAGGCCTAGGTTAAGGAGGACTTCCATAGGCTGTAATAGAAATTAATGAAATGGAACAAAGCTACGTCGTTGAATTGGCGACTCTAAAAACGCAAATGTTGCTGCTCAATCTGGGTTTTCCGCTACCAAATATGCGCTAAAGTGTCATTCGTTATTCAGCAGTATGGGGAAGAAGTGGACCTTTTTACTGGAAACAAGGCATTCAATCTTAGTCCTCACGATTGACAACGCATCTGTATTTTGATTCGTAATCGAGGATAGATGTAGATGTCTATGGGCTACAGCAACCACTTACCATCAGGTGGTCTGTGGGCTCGTTTGTCACCCTTATCCCCTATTTTTTCACATATAAGAAGTAAAATTTTCCTCCAAGTATAACTTATTCCATAAATAAATCATCAAAATAGTTTGTTATAATATTACACAATCACGAACTACTCATAATACAATTGTAAATGACAAAATATAATGCAAGAGACATTAAAATTTAGAGCCATTAGGTTAATGTCACTTAAGCTTTTAAATAATGTAGCAGCAAAAAAGATATCATGGTATCCCATATAATGTGGCAGTATAATCATCTCGTTTATGCCTATGGTAAAAAAATAGAGATACAATATTTAATGAAACTGTATGGACGACGTTGGGATTGTAATATCTCATAGTCAATTTAAAATGGTAACAAATAAATAATTATTTAAAATAATAATAATAATAAATTAATTAATAAATTAAAATAAATTAATAACCGACTTCAAACAATTAATAAGAATAAAATAATTTCACATTTTTAAGTCGGTACTAAGAATCAAATTTATTTTGATTCCGTACCCTGGAAATCACTCAGTTACGCCTATTTTAATTGCCACGAAAAAATTACGACGGTGACATAATGTGAAAATTTATTGATACATCTTACTCCCTTTTTATTTGCTGTTAGAGATAATGTGTGCACACGTTCAGATCAATGGATGAAGGTAATTGCTGAATGATCGCTAAACGAAATGTATGTACGTTAAAAACATCCATCTGCTTTTGTAGATATTTTAATTTATTTATTTATATCAAATATTAAATACAAACAAAAAGAACTCAGTATGTATGCAGGAAAAAAGCAATAAAGAAAGAACGCATCTTCGAAAATAATTTTGTTCAAGAACTGGGAGAGAAACTTTTCTGTATAACGGGTCAACAACCTCCGCAGGTGTTATCAGTCGCGTACAAGAATTATGCACGACTACAACGGATAAGTCTTCATCAAAAGCACGACGCTTTTAACAAATGAACTGAAAATGAAATGGAAGATTGAACACTTTTACGCCAACATAATTATGCACCTATATACTACAATATCGAGGAAGAATCACATGAGATGACTTTACTCTAACCAGCAAAGAAGCGTAAGGTGTTTGAAAAAAAACTTAAATTCTAAGCTGCCAAAAATTGAAGGATCAACTCCCGAGGAAATACTCTTTCTGCTATTAAGAGATCTGCGTAGCAGAGTAGATGCCCAAAGAATGGCCTATAAAGAATACCTTCTTAATTTATATGAGATTGAGGAAAAATTCAGAAATCTTTGACAAATATCAAAGTGGTTTTAGATCGAAAGGTTCCACCGCAGAACAAATTCATCTAATTTCGTAAGCTCTAGTCGATTATGATATCAAGGTACATCATTGTTTGTCGACTACAAGCAGGCTTTTGATAGTGTCAACCACAATCGCACACTTTGTAATATCTGCTATTGATGTTATGATACGAGACCACATAGTGGTCATGTGGAACAAACAATCTGAGCAATTCCCAATAGAATCTGGGCAGTGACGTGCCCTATCAATGGTCATCGAAAAATTGATGAGTTGTACCTTTTAGTGACTGGCGACAGAGAGAAACTGAAACAGAATATGAACAGCAGTGATTTCCTGATATCAATTTTAAATTATAAAAACTTCGGTTGCCAACTCTCCTGCCACGCGTGGCAACTATGGAAAAAGATCCCCTATGAGGCAATCTGGGTGAGGTTTATTTTCAGGGGTGGGCTTTTATATGCTGTAATGGATAAAAAAGAAATTAAAACTGTTTAGTGTCACATTATATAGATCTAAAACTCATCATAATATTTTTTTAATATAGGCCTTAGTTATTAATAACTCAAGTATACATACATCCTTTTTCTAAAAGTTTTTTTTTATAGAATAGGGGTGGCAAACGAGTACATAGTCATCTAAAGCTAAATGGATTAAGCAGCAACGTGTGCAAAAATGATACACCGGCGCTGAGACCATTAAGACTGGTATTTTGTGAAAGCGTGTTCCTTTCACAATTGAGCCGACCGAACTCTACCCTTTTTAAATAATATTTCAACCCTTACATTATTTCCAATTGATAACTAAAAGTAACAAATCGAAGCTTATACGATATAATATAATATTTTATTTATATATTTTGTAATGTTATTATTTTATATTTAATATTTTATATACTATAAAATAATATTTTTGTTTTATATATTAGCAAATTAAATTAAAACAAAAAAATGTCATCGCATAAGGGAGCTATAACTTTACAGGGCCTATCGAGTCCATTAACTAAACAGAGTAACTCCCAAGTCGAAACTTAATCTTTATGATGTAGGCCAAGATTAACTTCTAAAACCTTTGCATAATACGAGTATTCTAGACTTTAAATTTAAGTTTGAAATGAGTTATGGGTTACATATATATTTTTTCAAGAAATTATAATTAGGCAAAACTAAAAAAGGAATATATGACCCATTCCTGTATTCACTTAAACAATTTTGTACCATTTTTCCCTTTAAATGATTATGCTTATCTTATCACGGTAGTGGTAAAGCCAGCTACATATATTATGGTTGTAGCACAGTATATTGGGTCGGCTCGACCGCTGAAGGAACACAATCTTACAGAATACCAGCGTAAATAGCAGTTTAATACTGCTGTGTTTCGGATGGTTAGTGTATAGATCCGGAGATCCTTTTTTACTGCAACTAGCCATTCCATCTTAGTCCTCAGGCGTGACAATGCATTTTGATTTTTAATCGAGGATAAATATAGATGTCTATGGGCCACCACATTCAATTACCATCAAGTGGACTTTGTGCTCGCTTGTCACCCTTATTCTATAAAAAAATATTGTTTTTTGTGTTTTAACCGACTTCAAAGTAAGGAGGAGGTAACAATAAATTCCACTGCAGTTTTAATGTGTATCCTCAGAACTTTTTTTTTAGTTGAAACAATTTTGATGATTCTGTTTTCATTTGAAAGCTAGTAATCAAGATCAAGATCTGACCAGTAATATTTGAGTCATACCTTGTATTTAATTGGCTTCGACTACGTTGTTTGCATTTCATTGTTTATGTTCATTGAAGTCGGTTGTACAATTTTTTTTTAATTTCACCACTTGTTGGTGATTTGATATAAAATTTAGTTTAGATTATAAAAACGGATTAAAAAATATATCAGTGGCGAATGTTGTCAACAATTAAAGGATCGAACACACAAGTTGCACATCTTATCAGGCATCTGTTGAAGAAGAGGATTGTGTCAGTGAGCAAAGGCAATCCACCGACACAGTTTCTTACCCTCGATAGTGATGATAAGAATACCCCACTGAACACAAAAGCATTTAAAATCAGATTCAGTAAGTCCTTTAGATCACGAGGTAAGCATTTCTCATTTAAAACGTGGGATAAGGCAATATTTTAGCAGTATATTTGAACAAGGGCCGAAACTATAATTACTGAATTCCACGTATAGTCAGTCTATCTGAATTAGAATGCTGGAGCCTTTTTGTTACAATTAAATGAATACACATTTTTTTCTGTTTACCTAATTTCGCTATTCATAATATTTTCTAATTTTTTCAATGTCGTATAATATAGAATACACGTATAAGTTTGCTTGTTACTACGGGAGAGCTCTGCACATACCTACGTCGCGCGCTACAATTTCTCTCGTATTTTAACAAACTACCTCGCTCAAGAAAAAAATAATCGTGACAAACTGTTTGATTTAACGTCGTTTTGTTAAGCCGATGCAAATAATGGACCACTCGCTTTGGTTCCAAAGACCTTTCTTGGATTCACTTAGAACCCTCGCAGTGGCCCATAGCCGATTTCTACCGTTCGTTAGTGTCCCAACCACCGGAAGAGAAGAGGTACGCTCTGGTTGTGAATGCTTCGAGTGAGGTTTCTTCAATCATTGCTTTGGCGAACCATTTCTCCTCATGGTCGAAATTATTGCGTAGCGTGATTTACGTTTATCGATTCGCGAAGCTTCTACGGCAACGTATATCCGTATATCATTATATCGTTGCGTCCAATTATAGTTATGCCGAGTTGCTAGTATTGCGTGAACTTCAACGTGTACATTTTTCAGATGAAATTACAAGATTACAATCGAATATAACTTGTAGTCGTGCTTTTCAACGCCTTAAGCAATTTTTACAAGATGGGATCGTTGGAGTAGGTGGGCGCTTATCTAACTCACAGTTGAGTTTCGATCAACGGTACCCTATTATTTTACCGCGTAAGGACCATATTTTGAATTTATTAGTTGATTACCACCATAAATTGAATTGTGCGCGTGTACCGCTGGTCATGAACATTGCAACACCAGGGGAGTTGCAGATGAATTGCGGCTCTTTTCTTGAAGTTGTATCGGTCCGGAAAAATCTCTATTGGTAGTCGATATAGAAAAGAGATACAAACCGATATTTAAACGGTAAATCTCACCATCATCCTTCACAGTTAGCTACCGTGGGTAAATCTTTGTTACAGAAAGCATGAGGGATCTGTTACAGCAAACACCTAGCCGCCGCAAAACACATAGCTTCAGCAGGTCAAGCAGGTTCTGCACGACAACAAGCTTCGGTTCCCGCGCCTACGTCACAGTGACCGAGTGAAGCCAGCCACAGTCGAGCGTGTGCCTGCTGTACTACCATATGTCAGAGGTGTCACAGACAAGATTGTCTACATCTTGAAGCGAGCTTCTATTTGAAAATTGTACAAGCCGCCGAAGAAGATAAGTCAGTTCTTACCATCCGTCAAGTGTCATATTCCTCTACAAGATGCAAGAGTGTACAAGGATTGTGAATCTGGTGTCTCTTATATAGGGCAAATAAAACGATCAATTAGAACTTGCGTAAAAGAATATAAAGCTGATGTAAAGCATCAATATTCCGGGAAGTCTGCAGTTTGTAGTCGTACCATTGACGGCCCCAACCATTAAATCAGATTTGATAGACTTCAGAAATCACAAAAGAATCACAAAAGCTCGCGAAAGAACATCGATTCCTAACAAGGAGGCTATTGAAATTAAAAAAACATCCTAATTTCAATAGAAAAGGAAGCTAGGTACTACCACCGGCTTGGGACTCTATAATCAATAAAATTAAAACTAAACCCAAACATACCACTGCAAGATTTCAAGGCACAATTAGTTCATTTTCATTTTACATAGATCGAACCATAAACAATAATCAAAAAAGCTTAAGGTACTCTGGGTTTAACAATGATATCGGGACATCAGTCATCTCAGTACCCCGTGACTATGGGTGCTGGAAAGCACCCGAAACTTCGGTAATTAAAAATAATTTCAATTAAACGCTACAAAATTCGTAAAAGTAATTTTAATCAATATCCTGATGTTTTGTGATGCTAAGACATGCAACGTGACAAATGTCTTAATATACACAGGAAAAGATTCTATTTCCAGTGGAATACCCGTTTCTGAGTACTAAGCGCTTGAGCTGTCAACTTCTATTCACAATACTAACGGGAATATACCATACGATAATTGGTTTACCTCTATACCAACCACTCAGAAACTGCTGTCAAAAATGTATTTACATTTGGAACACTGAAAAAAAAATAGAAATCCGAATATTTTTACAAATACGAAAACCAAGACCTGAATACATCCATGTTTGCTTTTCACGATTAACTCACTCTTCTTTCATTTGTGCCTCCAAAATTTAGAAAAGAAAAAAAACCTCCAATATGCTTTCCACCATGCATTACGAATCAGAAAAAGACAAAGTTGTTATAATAACAATAGCTGATATAATTTCATTTTATAATAAAACGAAAGGTAGAGTAGATACGTTCGATCAACTTTGTCATACGTATAGTATCTCACGTAAAACTTGACGCCGGAGCCTTTGTGTATTCTATGAAATACAAAATATTGTGGGAATGTAGCCATGATATTCCTCTCCCCACTGGACCGTAACAGCGTTAAGACGTGTGCGCTTGTGTGATGATAGTGTTTATTTTAAAAAATAAATTAGTTTCAAAAATAAATAAAAGTGATATAATTTTGTACAAGTACTAAGCGCGCATAAAACAGTATGTCAAAACAATCCACCCAATACAGTGAAGCGGCACGAGTAACACAGCAACTACTGAGAGCTGGACAACGAGCGCATCCTAACGCTACTCTGCACGCACGCTCGCACTGTCGCTTGTTGCAATTTATAAGCGTCAGCGGCTAGCGGGTAAATATTGGTGTATGGTCTAAAGTAATTAATATTTTATTTTACTACAACGTCATAATTTAGATTTATTAAAGTTTTTTTTTTAAGTTATCAATATGTCAGTTGCATGCACACCTACGAAAAACAGTTCTAAATCTCTTTCTCCCACACACTATGGATCCAATTCAGCGATCTATACCCTCGGGAGCCACGAACATAATATATATGTTAATATTAAAAAAAATCTAAATGCCAGTTGAATAACCCACCCAACACTTCCGATTTAACATTAGCGGACCTAATGCTTACCATTAGATGAAATGAATAAATTGCAAGATGCTAAATTTGCTTGTTTGAAGTCATCCATGGACGCCTTATCAAAACAAAATGATAAAATCAAGGACACAGTTATACATTTGTCCGCTAAATATGATGATGTTTTAAATAACTTAAAAAAACTGAAAAAAGAAAATGACTTTTTTAAAAACCACATTAAAACTCTAGAAGGGAAGCTTGAACAATTTAAAAAAAAATGCACGATCAACCACAGTTGAACCTAAAAGAATAATGGCTAAGAATATTAATAATTTTCTTCAATCCCTTAATATTATATTAATTAAATATTCAAATAAGCAAAATTTCATATTATTAGGTGATACTAATATTAACATAGCTAAACAAAGCAAAGGTGTAAATCTTCCTATATACTTAGATATGATGGCATTTCACGGAATGTTGCCTACGTACTTCTTTCCCAATAAAACATGCTTGGATCATGTAATATTAAAAGACAAAATTAAAAGCTCGTTGTCTCATCCTACAAACAACTCTAAGTGATCGTTATAGTGTTGCCTTATACATTGCTTCTTCTAAACGAAAACCTGCAAAGGTATAAAAATACGTAAATTTCGAACTTTTAAACACAGAACTAAAAATAAGGATTTCAATTCTTTGTACGAGATCAAAGATATTAAGGAACCTAATAACAGGTCTAAAGAGCAATTGCTCTGTTGGCCTGGATTTAATTTTCAGTGAGACTCTAAAAGCAAAGAAGGATGTTATAGCCTCTCCGATAGCGTACATTTGCAACTTATCACTTTCAACTGGAGTATTCCCGAGGATATATAAGAAATCACGAATCCACCCTATTCACATAAGTGGAGAGAGATGTGGTGTCAGTAACTGTAGACCAATTTATATTCTTCCTACTATCTCAAAAATCTTAGAACGCATTATAAATAATAGATTAGTAAAATATATGGAAAATAAAAATCTTTTATCACATGCACAATTTGGCTTTAGAGCAATTAGATCTACATCAGATGCGGTTTTCGAACTAACAAATTTCATAGTTAATGACTTTGACAATAAGAAAAAACCAATAGGTATATTTTTATATTTAACAAAGGCATTTGACACAGTCTCTGTCCTAATTTTAGTTAAAAAACGTGAATACCTTGGTATAAGAGACATCCAGTTGAAACTTCTTCAAGATTTTTTTAACAGACAGAACACAATGTATACAAATTGATAACATCATTAGCGAAGAAGTCCTTGTAAATTTTGGGGTTCCTCAGGGAGGTATTCGAGGTCCAACTCTCTTCCTCATTTACATAAATGATCTTTGTCAGATGAAAATCCCAAATGCAAAAATAATTACCTTTGCAGACTACACGGTCCTCCTTTTCAGTGGCAGTTCATGGGATGAGGTTTTCTCAAACGCTCAAAAAGGAATGAATAATGTAACGAGTTGGTTATATAAAAACCTTTAACCCTCAATGTTTCAAAGACAAATTATATCACTTTTTCCATTAAAAACACTGATAAGCCTGACCCTACACATCGAATTTTTTTACACTTGTGTGATAATCCTAATGATACAAGCTGGACATGCCCAAAACTTATAAACACGGACGCAAATAAATACCTAGGCGTAATGATTGACAATAAATTAAATTTTCACTATTACATTGACCTTCTAACGGCAATAATACGCAATACAATTAATGGTAATATTTAAGGCCTTGAGACATGTGGGTCAGGAAAAAGTAATAAAATCAGTTTACTTCGCTCTTTGCCAGTCGCAACTGATGTACTGTATCACTTCATGGGGTGGTGCCTGTAAAACACATATACTGAAAATTTAACGCGCCCAAAGAGCACTTTTAAAAATGAGCTCGTTCCTACCATTCGATTATCCAACGTTTGATCTCTATCAAAAATTGAAAGTCCTGACTGTACGACAGCTTTACTTTTATATACCTTCCTTAAAAACATTCCCAGTTAAAATATGAACCAGAGATATTTAAGAATCAGCGCTGCAATAATAAAGTCTGCAATATTGCTTTATACAGAACTAGCCTTACACATCGATTTTTCTGTCACCAAAGTAGTAACCTGTATAATAAATTGAATAAGGAACTATCAATATATTCCCGTACAAAAACTAAATGCAAATTTATTGTTGCAGAGTTGTTTAAAAAATTGGATTATAACTGTACAGAAGACTTACTCTATAAATAAAAAATGTTCACATAAAGGCCCATACACACAAGTGCAAACACACACACACACACACACACACACACACACACACACACACACACACACACACACACACACACACACACACACGCACTCACACAATATAAGAGGTTACGAAACCACTGTTACTTTGTATTTATCTTTTTTTCTCAGTACATTTTTTGTTTTATATTTAAGTTAAATTGGAATAATTAGGTTTCAGTATCGTACATTGATTGTAACAGAACACATCGAAGTCCAAATCGCGCTACCAAAGTTTCGAATCAAAAACATTGTATATAGAATAGCTTCGAACTATCACACGGAGCGTTGGCCCCCCCCCGGGCAGAACACCTTGCCCGGCGAGAGATCTTCCCTTATCCTTCTACTGCCACAGTGGTGACTAACTGACGTGATGTGAACACGCAACCAACAACCTTCGCAAACTACAACTTCAAGCCTTCGTCATTATCCTCAAGAACCCCTACCATCGACGATTCACGTGCCACCTTTGAAATTGTTTATCGAACAGAATCAATTATAATCCAAAAGCTTTTAGAAATTGTAAGAAACTGTCAGATAATGCGTGCTTTTTTATATAAATTATGAAGCGAATTGTAAGGGGAAATTAAGTTACAATTACTAGAACGATAACCATAACTGTTTACGCTGGTATTAAGTGAAAGCGTGGTCCTACTCTGATCAAGCCAACTCATTCGTGCTGCAACAACAATAAAGCTGCAGCATAGCTCTACCACGTAAGACTCTAAAGTTAGATTGTACTATTTTTTGTATTTAACAAGATGTTATGCCGCCATCCTCCACATAAAATGATTTTCTCCTAACTTGTGAAGACGGTTTACATAAATTGCAAAATACACTTTTCCATTCGGGATTCAATCCCACGGCTCAGTGTCAGCTCCAAACGCTCAGCACTATCAAGCTATCAAATACATTTAAAAAGATGCATAAATATGTTTCAAATCTCTTTTCTAAGAACGTTTTGTCTTGAGAATAAATTATTATACCATTTACAAACCAGTTCCATTAGATACCCTTTCATAAATATTGGTTGTTTTAATTGTTACTTATTTTTATTAAATAATTCAATTATTTTATTTATTTCTGATAAGTCTTAATTAATTATCGAAAAAGTTGTACAAAGAATGAAACAAATGCCTTTAGACTTTCTCTAAATATAATTAACATTAACCAAAGTAACATAGAGCTGAATATAAAACAACTTCAAATAAGTAAAATTTCCACGTTGCAACTCTAATATTTAATGAGGTTAAGTTAATGTACAATTTAGAAGAAATTCAGATTATATAAGACGGGTCTTCTTAAACTCCCATGGGATGATATGCGGCAGCGGCACTCCCACGCGGTTGCGTAATATTCAATTTATTAAATTTTTACTAAGTCGCCTCTTTGACTCCCACGGGATGATATGAGATTATGGATATTCTTACATCACTATGGTCTGAAGATCTGAACGTGTAGTGGTAGTATAAAAATATCTACCACCCCATATCGAGGCGACAGAAGGGAAACGTACCTGGAGATATCGGTAGCAGGTGCCTATGGGCTGCAGTAGCCACTTATCGTCAAGTGGGCAGTGAGTTCGTTAGGCAATTCAATTTCATTTAAATAATATTTTACGACACTACTTCCACAAGCTACTTATAATTATTCCCGATGAAAGGTTATTGAGCGCCAGTATCACAGTAGTTCTTTAAAACACCGCTTGGTGTAGTTAAAATCAACGATGCGTGTTTGAATTCGTTACTAGTCACGAGTTCGTTCTGTCTTCCAAACGAACTGTAAATTAGGTTTGTTAAGATATAATTTAAATTAGGTACCGAGTGAAGGATTACGTAATTGCAGAAGGAATCTATTATTAGCGTTATCAAATAGCTTATTTTGAGGTGAAGGACGAAGGATGATGACTTCTCCTACTTACGGTGCTCTAATAAGCAGATAAGGTTCTAAAGATAGATCTTTAGAAAAAAATGCGAAAAATGCACTATACTATTATTACCATCAAAGCCTCAAAATTTCACTGCTTAGAATATTGTAAATTAGCACTTACGACACGACGTACAGGATATTAAGCTTTCTATTTTTAGTAAGTCGATTTAGCAATTGCCTTCATCGCTCTCAATATGTAATGTATGTAATAAGACATTAAGTTGTTAATGCAATAAAGAGGGAATAAGATGTAGCAATAAATTTTGACATAACGACTCAGTCGTAAGGTAGCAGTAACTTTAAAAAATCCGTAGCAGGGCCGTGTAGGAAGCCGCAATTAAATCATTTATTTGTTAAAGCCTACATAAAACGACCACTACTATACATACACACAATAGCCTTCCCCATAGATATTTAATAGGGCACTGTTTGCTATAGATTATTTCCTTATAGAGATATTTACTTCCGTTGTTTGCATTTGTAGTTGCTGTTCTTTATTATTGAGAGTTGCTATCCAAACTAAGAAAGTTATTGTTCAAACTAACGGCCAATGCCTCATTGGACTCTACTGCCTCCGTCCATCTATGAGTCAATTAAACCAGAAGATCACCAGCTGATCGACCTGAAAAACCGTAGTGGCGGTTACTAATCAGGTGGTAATCCTCAAAGTATCGCGGGAGCTGGCCGTTTTTAATGGATTCCATTATTTTGGCAAACAAGGAGGTGATTGTGATAGGCCTGTAGTTTGACGGATCTGAGCGGTCACTTTTTTAAGGATCGGGTGGACGAAAACCTTTTGATTTTGGACTACGCCTAGGGTGCCAACTCTGGAATACATGTTCTCAACACAATTAAGTGGATTCCGTCAGGCCCACTCGACTTTTGGATATTTAGGGATATGAGTGCTCTACGAACCGAGCGATGTGTGAATCGCACATCCGGCATGGAACACTCACACCGCGGGATGGTCGGCGGTGTGCTCCCCCCGTCATCGAGAGTCGAGTTGCACGCAAAAAAAGAGCCTATCAGATCGGCTTTTTTTTGTGACATGGGCCAGTGAGTCATCCTCCCTGTGCACAGATGGAAGAGATGTCTGACAGAAATTCCCTTGGACAGCGACCCTTAGACATTCCCTTGACGAGAGACCTTTAGTGCCAAACACGGCGGCGGCCTACAGAATGAAATCGCGTTTTCAGCGTGAAAGGCATCACATTTCTCACTAGACAATGATCAGAATAGCCAAAAGGGGCATTGACGTAGACCTGATATCTGTCTGGATAGGAGGTCAACAGAAGGTCCAACAGGGAAAGTGCATGATCCTACACATCTGGTATCCGCGTAGGTGAAGTAACCAGTCGTGTCAAACCATATGCCAAGGCAAAATCATAAACATATCTCCACGCATAATCGATGAAATGTGAAAAAAGTCATTTGGTGTGGTGGGCGTTAAAATCGCCGAAGATCACGATCCCTGTGGAGGGGCCGCAGGGAACGTGATCTTCGGCGACCTACTGTTCGGTATTACCGAAACAGACTAATAAAAGAATCAGTTGTCGCTGTCTATGCGTAGCCAAAGGATGGAGACGTCTGAACCTTCAAGACTGCCGAAGCGTAAAGAACAGATGTCCTCATTGACATATACGCAAACACCAGCCCGAGGGACAAAGGAGCATTCCAGTTTGTATCCTGGGTAAGAGAGATACGAAGCATCAGTCGCAAGAGACACCTGCGTCTCGGTCAGAAAGAGCAGTCGGCTTCGCTGTCTTGAGATAGTAGTGGACGGCGTTTAGGTTCGGATGAAGTCCCCTGGTATTGCAGAAATTCACGGATAGCGTGGCAGCGATCCTTTTTGTATTATTGCTCAGCTTGCCCCGAGCAGTTAATGTCTTGCGTGGCATCCAATACAATAAAATATCTTTTTAAAATTAAAGTCGCTTTACGGTTGTGGTATATAAAAGAATTTGGTGACTTAATTAGCTAAGAAACCATTATATTAATGATTTCTTATATTTACGCGAACACTATACATTGATTCAAATTACTTTTATGGATTTTATCGCGTTTATTTATGTTATTTTTAATACCCGACGTTTCGAGTGCTTTCCAGCACCCATGGTCACGGGGGACTGAGTTGACTGACGTCCCGATGTCAAACTTAATCCTGAGTACCTTCAGCTTCTTAATTATTATCTTTGGTTCAATCTACGCAGAATGAACGCAAAAAAAATTGTGGAAAGTTCATAGAGTACTTTGTCCATTTAAAGATTAACATAATCGGTCTAGTGATTAAGCAATTCGTGAATGTTGTTGTTTTGTAATGAAACTCATTTCTGGTTAAATGACTTCGTGAATAAGCAAAATTGCCGTATATGGAACGAAGATAATCCTCAAGTCATCAACAAATCACCATTACATCCATTAAAATTGACTGTTTGGTGAGGTTTACACGCTAGTAGCATCATTGGTCCTTATTTCCTTCGAAATGAGGAAGGAGCTGGCGTTACGGTTAATGGCGAGCGTTATCAAGCCATCCTGCCAGATTTTGTGTTTCTAAAAATTAATCAGCAGTAACATCGACGACATTTAGTTCCACAACACACAGCGCACTTAACCATCAACTTGTTACAAAATCAATTTGGTGACAATCCTTTTTTCCAGAAATTATTCTTTTAACTGGCTCTCTCTCTCTCTTTCGTGCGAGTTAACGCCTCTCGATTGCTTTTTATGGGGCTATGTTAATTCGTTGGTTTATGTCGACAAAGCAGTAACCCTTGAAGAATTGAAAGACAATGTTCAAGTCACCATTGACGCCATACAAAAAAGTGAACACCACATAAAAAATAGTGAAAAATTGGAATGGACTATGTAACTCGTAGCCGTGGTGAATATAAGCCAGAAATCATATTTGAAAAATAAATGCTATGAAATTATCTACCAGATTATGATAATAAAAAAATCGTTCCAACAATATTTCTGTCTTGTATTATTATTTAAAATTCTCAAACTCCTAAAAAACAGCCTTTACAAGTTAACGTATTATTAAAATAGAATTTGTTAGAACAGTTAACAAGGCGCTATCCCTTAACTCACCGCAATGCTCAACTTGTACAATCTAAATGTTAATGAGATGAATACATTACATTCCGTATAAAATACAGACAGAAGCGACTTTTCGCTAGAGTGATATCGCTTCAGGCATATTAACAAGCTTATTTTCATTTTTGTAACAAAAACAGTTTATTTAATATATTTGACCCCATGTATACAAGCATTGATCCTTATTTTAAAATTATATTTATATTTAGAGAAGAGGGTTTCAATACGACATTAGTTGTACTCTATTCCAATTACGAAGTCCCTTTTGACACTTTTTAGAACGTAATTCTTCACGTTTCGCATAATTTGAAATAATAATGATTTTTTGTTCATGGTCGTATATAATCATTTAAAAATACACAATCAATCTAAATCATTATACAATTACATTATTCACACACACAATCAACTAATTGTTTTTAGATATCGTGCTCAAATTATTAAACCTTTAAAACATAATAATATTTTACTGCCGTTTTGCGTTTACGTTCTATAGTTTTATTTTTACTTTTTACATAGTGACGTGACTAAAAGAATCGTATAAAATCGATTATAGACAGATTCGATTCGAATTGGGAAAGTGTGGTTTTACGAACAAAAAATTTGATTTTCACTGATTAGGACAGAGACATACATATCGATGCCGTCATAGATAACCAAATTATAATAAATACAGGGGATTCTACAGACGATAATGAGGGTGATAACGACGATGCCGACCATGAAATATCGATTTCGGCTAGTTATGATGAATATGTTCCATCTTGATAAAAATATCATGCAATATTATCTAATTCAAATTATAAAACAGTTTTATAAATTTTAATTTGATGCTAATCCTTTTTCTGTTAAAATATTATTTTTGTGGCTAATTTTTACAAAATATAAATAGTTTAGACTTACTGGTTGTAGAATATGTCTCCTTTTTTAAATTCCATTTCCCGCTGTTCTTTTGACACGTAATTATTGCACAATTTGCGATTGTTTGAATAATTTGTATGCAGCGTAGCTTGGCACAAAATTGGAAACGATTGATTTTGTTGACATTTATACGTGTGAATTGACATGTTAGTGGCTACACTAGCTCCGCTCACTCCCCCGTTCTATTATGTTTGTATTATAGTATTCTATGGTTACAAACAAGTAAACCGTTCGCTTTAAGATGAGAGTTTGGTTATTGCAGCCTATAGACAGCTGCAACTACCTACAAACGAAGCAATTTTACGGCAGCTTATTAAAAATAGTCTTATAACAATCACTCGGGCATGAGCTCAGCCTTTACTAGACCTTTTGCATAATTCATTCATAGACATCAATCAATTCTTGCTCAAAATAGCACGGCCAAATTACCGTCGTCGTAATGTATGGCATATTATATTCCTAGTAAAAAATATTTAACATACGAATACATGACAATTCAAATAAATCTCACTTTCGTAACGAAAAGTATCCCAATATTTAAAAATAGCAAGTAACAAAGTTAGTGTAGTGGCGGCGTAAAAAAATTCACCCCAATTATTCTGTGGGTGTCGCAAAATGTAGCAGAGTGAAATAAAAAACGAGATGGACAGCAACGCTTTGCTAAATAACAAAAGGTACTATAAACTTACCAAGTGCGTCAAATATGGCAAAAGAGGTTATTATTCAACAGTGGCGCAAAACATATGATAGGTTACATAAATTAAAATATGACTATATACATAAATATAATTATAATTTTAAAAGTTTAATGTCGGGAATTCTATCCACATATACCGAATTAAAATTACACAAATTGGTGCCCATCACTAGACTAGTGATATGGAAGAGAATTACCAGCTCGACGGTCTCGTCTCTACCAATACTAACGCTGATATATATATATATATGTATATATATATATATATATATATATATATATATATATATATATGTATATATATATATATATATATAAATCATAAATCAATAAACTGTGGGATGCACGAGACTTGCGTACTAAATACCTAGAGAAATATTACCTAATCACAAAGTATTATCCCTTATTGCAACAAACATTTACTTGAACATTTTTAGCGGTAAGAAAAAAAAACAAATATCAAAAAACAAAGTAATGTATCCCTATAAAACAAATATAAACGTCTTCTATAAGGCCTCAAGAGTTTATTGTGAATTTAAGGCTAAATTGCTTGTAAATTTACTTAAGAATTATGTCTGTATTTTGAGAGATATTAATTACTATTATTATTAGATTTTGTTAAATATATGAAAATAAAAAATCACCTAAACAATGAATCCAACGACACCCTAGCTACTGTATAATAAGCGAGCTTTAACAAAAACACAGAAGTAGTTCCACCGTTTCGAACACCGAGTGGATGTATGTTTTTAATAAAATTTAAGTTTATATTGCCAATTAAAAATGGCGGCATGGTCTGGTATTTAATATAATAAGAATTATATGATAAAAGAAAAAAATATGCTTTTTATTATTTTATTAAATATTTAACCTATTTTTTCATAACAAAGTATACTTCCGTCATAAGAAGACATTATCTAGAGAGAAAAGTTGTTAATGTTTTAACCACATATACTTCTCATATTTTTCAAATAGAAAAAAGGCATAAAGAGTGCTTATTTTTATTATTCAACAAATTATCTTGGTGAAAAAAAGCATGATATTACTTCCTTTTCAGACTGATTCCATTCTATGGTGATGTATTCACGAATATTTTTTCTAAAATTATTAATTTTCTAAAGAACATTGGTGCATCTATTCATACATTTCTCTTGCAAAAAAAAGAGGTCAATAAAGAGTAGCGTAATTTAAATAAAAGTTAATAACTAATTAAATACTAACTTCTATTTTTAGCTTGTACAATTAATGAAAAGAGTATTTTTTGACGCAATTTTTCATTAATAAGGTGAAACTGCCAGATTTTTTAATTAAAAGATATTAAGAAATAACTAGTCCTTTTGCTCTCCTGTAAAATGTACTTTTTACACTTATGCTTTTGTTCTTCTCAAGGTACGATATATAACTCTGTTCTTGTAAAAATATTGATACGTCATTTTAACTAACACATTTAATAATAACTGTCACATTTTTTAAATCAACGTTGCGTTTGTTTGCGGAGCTGATACCTGATGTAACACGTTCACGCTGATGCATCGTATAATATAAATATTTTTAATATATTATCATTTTTTATAAAAATAATGAAAGAGAATGAACAGATTTTTTAACACCAGTATTCAAGAAATGTATTAAAAGCTTACGGAAGGGGATATCCCGTAACAACAGGAAAGAGTGAAAAAACTTTTCTTTTAATATAATTTAAGTTTAATTTCGTCCTATTATTTATTTATTTTTCATTGAGTTATTATTTAAAATATATTATACATTTCTCCTTTTTTTACGTTGATACAGATATTTCACATATTTATCACTTGTAGAACAATATATTAACTTTTCGATTTAGCTCATCTTATTTGAAGGTATTTTAGTAATTGTATATTAGCATTTCACTGCAGTTCAACAAATTTCAATTTTAATTTTAACAATTTTTGAATTTTTCTGTTTTACTGTATTTATTAATTCAATCATTTATTATCAACATTTTTTGTTTTCGAAAGCATGTAAGAAATTCCTAATCAGGTAACAAAGTCAAAAAACTTATATAAATATTTTATTAGTCGCCGCTTTTGTAACGGCATCTCTTCCTTCTTTTTTTGGTAAAGGACTCTTACTGTTGCACTTTTGCCGAGTTTTTGTCGACTTTATCTACTTGTAAGAATATCCACTACCTCATATCGTCCCTTAGGTGACGTAAGAGGTGACAAAGGGATATTAAACAGAAGAAAAGCAGCAACATTATAAAGACCAAAAAAAACTTGCGGTTCTAGAACATTTGGCGGCAATTTTGGCCAAGTTCCTCCTATGAAGTAGTCTATGGGGTAGGTGTGTGGCAGTGGTATTTTATAGGTTTTGATGGATGAATGGATAAAATTAATAAGAATTTTCTTAAATCATAACTGATTCAAAAGCTTCTTGCTAATATGTTGATGCGTCACAATTCAAAGATTTTGGCCGATTTTGACGGCAATTTAAGCCAGCAAACAGTCACTGACGATAATATCTCAAGGCACCCACCTTCAGATACTATGGTCACACACTTGTTTATTCGTTTCCACAAAATATTTCACATGCGCAGACATTTAGTATTCAAAATCGCACGACTTTTACGTTGCAATATCATGTTCAAACCATTATTTAAACGATGAAATAGGAGCAGCAATTCGTCGGTGGTCAAATTATCGCCATACAGCCTGTAACTCTTAGTCTATTTTTTATACTAAGTTTAGGTTTATTACAGCAGATAGATCGGATCATATTTATATTGATAAATATAATAACTAATGTTTCATACCTTATGAATCGATAATAGTTCTTTTTGAATTTACCTAAAAAAAGTGTTATGGAAATATTTTTCATTTTATAATACCAATTACTGTTAAAAGAATATAGAAACTATCATATGCAATCCAATTCCATTAATTGCACACAGATTGGTTGTTGCTAGGGCCAATTTTATAATAGTAAATGCTCGGTGTTACTTTAATGATAGGTTCCGTAACGAAGATATCTGCAGTAGAATAAAGTAACCTACATAACGCAAAAAATCAGTAAAGTGAAGTGTCGATGAGCTTATATAACTCGAAGAAACGTCAACCGCCTGTAAAAAAATATCCTCGAGTAGCAGACTCGTACTGACGAATCCGCTTGTTGGAGATCAGCCACTAACAGGATGGTGTGACTTGGTGACATCATTACTTCTTTCGGAACCAAAAAATTAATTTAATTTACATCTTTTCATCGATAATATTTGCAATAGATAAACCAACATCAGGCATTAGTAAATAATTATGTAGTTTGACTTATAACCCTACAAATATAAAATAGCAAGGTGACGCAAGGTTTTTAGACATTGATCTTTGTGCGCAGTTACAAAAGTTAAAAGTCCAAATCTGTAATCATACACGTTATCGTGTATAGATAGATAGTATAGAGGTATTTATGCTGAAAAATCGATATAGATGTGGTAAAGCCACGGGCCAAATGAACTATGACTGTTGAATAAAATAGCAGCATATTGATATTGTATTTCGTATGATTGCCTCAGTTTCGGAAGAAGAAAATTCAAATTTATATCTCCTAGAGGTATATATTTGAATGCTGCTCGCCGTATTCGATCGTTGTATTAAAATTTTCGTATTAAATCAAAACGAAAGTTACAAACAACACTACACACTACGCATTCACATGCACCTAAAAACATACTTGTGTGTTAAATGTTTTCCTTATCCATGAAATTAAGCACTTAAAATTCCAAGTAACATTTTTGTCTGAATTTTAATTATAAAAAGTACTTAATGTCTAGTACAACGAAAATATAATTGATACTCGACTGAAGAAACATTGGATTGTAATGCATTATTGCCTTTAATATTGTCAGGATTAGTGGTTTACTATGCTTCTTACTATGCAATTACTGGCCCTCACGAATCATTCAAAGTTCTTCTTTTACCATCACGTTTTTTAAAAATATTACGTCTACTTATATGTAATGGAAATTGTTTAAAACTTAAGGATGCATATCTTTATTAGTAGAATATTAGGTGTGTTTGCTATTAAGATTTTTTTTATTTTGATATTGAAAACTTTTAAAGCAAGCCGCACAGCGTTCTATGGAACAACTTTTTTGTATTTCTCAGAAAATTAATAATCTATAAAAAAAAAATTATTGCCGCACGTATAAAAGATTACCTGAAAACGGCTGAACCGATTTTGATGAAGTTTTTTATGTGTTTGAGACTCCCTGGATGGTTTAGATTCATAATTAGACCCAGTACGTGTCGCTGTTGTCGAAATCCAGAAATCACCTGAAGCCGGGGCGGATAGCCACTTGTAAATAAAATGTATATATTATATATATATATAAAAAAAATATTCTTATGATAAATTTACAAGAATTCATAATTTTTTATGATAAATTCACATGAATACGTGAATTATTGTTATTGCAATTCATCTAAAGTCAACCGCTGAACATAGCCATCTTCGATTAACAAAAAACTGTCCGCATTCATCAACGCCCTGCACGTTTTATCGTTTCGTCACTACATTTGACATAGAATAGCTCTAATGATTTTGCCAATACTCACTTGTTGCCGGATTTTTTACCTATATGAACACTTATAGCTAGTTCAACTAAGCGATCCGTTTGGCTGTATCAGTTACTCTCGTTATGCTGCGAATATCCTAATCAGGTAATTATCCCACTCCTTGAATAATTGAGTTTTCTCGTGAATTTTCGTATTTCAATAGATTTAAAGAATAGAAAATAATATAAGGAAGATATCAAACACATTAACGCCCCTACCACAAGCCAAGAAAGTGATTGACAGAACATCATTCCTAGTCAAATCTCTACGACTATGCTCAAGCTTTCCTCGCAAGTTGATATGCCAAGCTTACAAAATAGAAAACTCATTAAGTAATTATTGTCTATTAAAAAATTTGCTGCTGGCGTTCCTCAGATCTCCTCATGGGGCGTATTTGTCACAGTTGCAACACTTATCAGGTGGATTGGCAATTGCAGTTCTTTGTTATCTTAAGTTATAATCTAGAAGATGCTATCTGTAGGATGCTATGCTATTCTACTGTATCAGTTTCACAGTGTAGCTTCTTATGACACTCGAGGGATGGTCATGGGTAGTGGATTCTTCACTCTCACCACTCTTATGCCACCCGGCGTAAGAAAATCGGCGATAAAGGGTTCAGAATTTTTAGGGGTAGTTTATCTTATCGTAAGTTTATCTTGCAGTAAACTAAGCAATTCAATTATCATATTTGCTGCAAGATATAATAATACGAAGAACAATAATATAAAGTTAAGTGCTTTTGATTATATAATCGAAAATCTTTATTAATTTAAGTCCATTATTAAATATTTACTTCGAAGAACACTGTACGTAACAATTTAATATTATTGAACATAAATAAAAAGATAGTATTTTAACCATTGGCAGCGATTTCATATAGCAGACCATAATTACATTAAATTGCCTTAGAAACGATTTCCTGCTATTCTCGCTATGTTATTCACTTAACACGCATAGACATTTTCTTTTACAGTTATGTCTTTCCACCGAAGAGATATTGCTTGAACTAATAGATTTACTAGTAGATGGTTATTAAGTATTTAACTTTTAGAATTTTATTTTGTAGTACTGACTGCAAAACAAAAATCAATTAAAACGAAACCAAAAAACAAATCGGGCTAAAACATATCCTGGGTCACAAAATGATTTCGTAAATTTAGTATTTACGCGAATATACATGAAATAAAATATATTTCACGGATTTTATCGCATTTATTTTTAACTTTTTTAGTTCCCATTTTATTTCAAGTGCTCTCAATTAATTGTAGAACCGGTACTCTATTCATATTTCGCTATTAAAAATACACAATGTTACTTATAAAATTGGAAGTCCGTTAACAAATACTTAAAGTTGCTCTCTTTATCTTTTCACTAATTGAGAGTAGAAAGAAACAGATAAAGAGATGATAAAACAAAGACCAACACAAATTAGGATGTTTTTTTTAAATTTTCTGATGCAATGATTGGGACGATCCTGAAAATGTTGACATACTGCAGACTTCCCGGAACCTCGATGTTTAAAGGAAATTGAAATAGGAACATTATTTTACAATGGTGAAGTTCGTCAAATTAATGTGCCCATAAGCCACACGCCAGCTTATTAGATAAAGAAATTAGCATGTTCGATCGGGATATCTTATTTAATCACCAGAAGACATGAATGTAAATGTGAAGAAATGGTTTCATTTATTGCATACTCTATAGAGTTTTTAATATAAATTGGAATTGCAATTGTTCTGAAGAGTAAATTATTTATTTTATATTATGATTTTAATATCATTTTTATATTCAATAATTGCAACTCATTTGACAGAGGCGTAAGATTTTGTGATTACGAATGAATATGATATGAATTAAGTGATTTAAATATGCTAAGAAGCAAAGTTTTTGCTTTTATACATCTCACAGCTGAGTAAAGGCTTCCTCTTATTTTTGATAGGTTAATGCAGCAATTATCCAGCCGCACTGCTCCAATGCGGATTAATGGCTTCACATGCAGGTCTCCTCACTATGTTTTCCTTCACCACCGAGCAGGCGGTAAGTCAGCGGCTATAATGTCACGTAACAATTTCATTGTGTGTGGCGTATAAATGTATAATGTAAATTGGGATCGTGAATTTAGACTCGAAGCTACGACAGCTCTCGTAATAAAGAGTGCTAATACATATTTCTTAATATAACAGCTGTTCTTTTCAGTAAATGCCCACATTGTTCTATATTTTGATCAGTGCAAGTGTATACAGGTTTTAATATATCAAAGTTTTTTGTATTGTGTATATTCTTCTACGAATGACTTGTAACTCTACTTTTTGCAGCTACGTTTCGAAATATTTTTTTGCAATGAATGATTTTTTCTTATTATAAGATAAGGCTGACATACAATCACACACTTGAAGGTAAGTGCTTGTTGTAGCCCATAGACATCTACGATAATCCTCGATTACGAATCAAAATGCAGATGCGTTGTCACCCGGTAGGACTAAGATAGAATGCCTTCTTTCTTTCTTTTCAGTAGCATGGGTCTTCTGTTCTCGATACTCGCCATAGGAACGACAGCAGCAAGAAGAAATTTCAATAGGGGTATACTATTTATGATCCATAGAGATGACAAAACAAACATTTGTGGAAACTTCTGTTCTGTTCTGTCTCCGGACACACAAAAATTAGATGGATTTGGATGACTTAAACTATTGTATTACGTAAAAGTTAAACCGTTGAAATGATTATAGTTCATTATGCTCTCTATTATAGGAACTGGGCAGTAGGCATATACTTCCTTTTTGCAGCTACAAACGGTTTTAAAATTTATTTTGTTGTGAGATTTAAATATTACTGTTGGCGCGACTACTAACGCCATCTAGCGACGCACCGGAACACCACACTTCATTTACGAATCAGAGCTCGTCATTGTCGACGACCAATCACAGCACGTCGTGCAATTAGTTATAAGATCTGTCTGTTTTAAAATTTGATTATTACATGATACACACTGTTAGCAATAAGACGATTTAAATATAACCAGCAAACCTTCAATAAATCAATCATTGAAGAGCACCTGCCTCCCGTTCCTGTACATAAAGTGGTCCTTCGAGCAGGATAAGGAGTTCAAGTTTGAAATCTCCGAAGATTCGTCGCATCAAAATACGAAGAGGATATTCACGTTCGAGCGAACCACGACGCAAGCAGCCCCCCCCCTTCGTATTTAGAAGTCAAGTCTCCGAAATCCGCATCAAAATACGAAGAGGATATTCACGTATCGAGCGAAGAGCTGCAACGTTAAGGCATCGACAGACAGGAGTGGCAGGTCTGAACTTCCCGTCCGTTTCCCCATCACATCCTTCGATAGGTGTTGATTTTATGCTGATATTCCACTTCCAGTGCTCAAGTGGCGGTACCTACCTGCGCAACGGCACCCACCTTGGTTCGCACGCATCTACAAATTGGCAACTGTAAGTACTCTTGATTTCCTTAATTCCCAAAATGAGTGAGCCTAAATTGTCACATTTAATTAAGAAAAGAGGAGTTTTAAAAGGTCGGTTAACTCTGTTTGAAAATTATGTTAAAAAGTTTACTTTACCCTTGACTGATCAACAGTCATTAGAATTAAATTTAAGTGTCGAGAGTACTTCGAGTTTGATAGAAATGTATAGTGAAATACAGTCTAATATTGAAGAAGAAGTAGCGGCAGATCTCGATCTTGTAAACCAGCTGGAAGAGAGAGATCGTTTCGAAGATCAATTTTATCGTGCTGTAGCTTCTGCAAAACTTTTTTTTTTTATAGGAAAAGGAAGACTGACAAGCGAGCACACAGTCCACCTGATGGTAAGTGGTTGCTGTGGCCCATAGACATCTACATCTATCCTCGTTTGCGAATCAAAATGAAGATGCGTTGTCAGCCTTGAGGACTAAGATAGAATGCCTCTTTTCTAGTAAAAAGGGTCTCCGGATCTCTACACTCACCATACGAAACACAGCAGCATTAAGCTGCTATTTGACGCTGGTATTCTGTGAGAGCGTGGTCCTTCCCCGGTAGAGCCGACCCATTCGTGCTACAACTATACAAATAATATAGCTGCAGCATGGCTCTACCACGTAAAATAAATAACTTTTATTGAGAAAGGAAGTATCTGACAAATCTAGTGTTTCAACATGTAAGGCGATAGGCATAAAGTTACCCGATATTAAAATACCTTCCTTTGACGGTTCATACGATTGCTGGCTAGAGTTTAAAAATTATTACGTTAGTATGATTCATGATCACGATGATTGAGGTCGTGTTCCAAAATTTCATTATTTAAAATCGTCATTGTCCGGTACCGCGGCACACGTCATAGGTGCATTAGAATTTACGGCTAATAACTATTCTCACGCATGGGAGCTATTAGAGAACAGATTTAATAATCCGCGACTATTGGTTCATAATCATGTGAAGGCATTATTTAAAATTCCATCGTTAAATAAAGAGTCCGCTTCCCAGATTAGGAACTTAATAGATATTGTTTTGAGAAATTTGCGTGCCCTTAAAACGTTAGGTGAACCAACAGATTCATGGGACACTTTAATCATTTACATGGTCGTTTCCAAATTAGATTAGGCCACTGAACGCGAATGGGAAGATTTTCAAGGTATAGCTAGTTCGTTAATTGAATCAAGGTCAGCTTTGAAACTGGATGACTTACTTAAATTTCTCAAGGACCACGCCTACGTTTTAGAAATTATAAAAGTGAACCATAACAAATTCCACGAGAACAAGGGCGGCGAACAAACGCGCTTTAAGAAGCAATATACACATACTCATGGTGCTACGAACGTTACTAACAATAACAATAAGGGTAATACGAAACTAAAACAAAGCCGTGTGTGTGTGATGTGTCATGGTAATCACGCGATTTATTCCTGTTCAAGGTTTCTTAATTCGTCTATCCAAGAAAGGAATAAGATAGTTAAAACGCATCAGCTGTGCATCAATTGTTTACGCGCAACCCACCCACTTGACGAATGCAAGTTTGGGCCATGTAGGTTGTGTGATAAAAGGCACAATAGTTTGCTTCACATTGATGGGCAGGTAGACGGCGCATCACAGGTAAGCGAGTCGAGTGCATCAGTACAGCCGGTCACCGCTAACGTCTCCACTGTTTCGTCATCATTACACGTTACGGCTAACCATTCAGAATCGCAAAACAGTAATTAGGAATATTCGTTATTACCCAACGTTTTGCTGTCCACAGCGTTAGTGGACATAGCAAATTATAATAACAAATATCACACTGTACGCATTCTGCTTGATAATGGTAGTCAACATTGTTTCATAAAGAAATCGTTATGTGAAAGTAATGCGAGAGTAATCCGAGAGGATTTTTTCGTTGATGACGTCATCCTAGGTGACAATAATTTAAATAGCTTACTCGATACCTGTGAGAAGTTACGAAATACTTTAAACTCTGCTTGTTTACCGTTGCGTAAGTGGTTGTTTAACGTTGATATCAGTGACTACGACATATCTAAAGCCTTGTCATTAGGCGAACATTGCCAAACGAACAAAAGACTTTAGGAGTGGGTTGGTATAATAAAAGTGATGAAATTCATTTTACCACACGAGTAGTTAGACCGAATTTACTAAATAAACGTACAATGTTGTCGATAATCGCACAAATATACGATCCTCTAGGAATTTTAACACCGGCTGTCGTAGTAGCTAAAATATTGATGCAAAAAGTGTGGTTGTGCAAGAAGCAGAGCGTCAAGTTACTTTAAGAGCTACTGAAACACTTGATCAAAGTCAGCAAAGGCATCTTGAACAGACAGAGCGTCAATCTACTTTAGGAGCTACTGAAACACCTGCTCAAAGTCAGCAAAGGCTATTCGAACAAGCGGAACGTCAGGCTGCCTTAAGAACCGCGGAAATACCTGATGAAACTCAACATAGACTCATTGAGCAAGCTGAACGTCAATCTATTATAAGGGCATCTTAAACACCAGAACAGACACAGGCGCGAAGAGATGCTAATGCACAGCTACAAGCTGAACGTCGAAAAAAATTTTCAAAGAAACAATTGGTCGGTTTTTAATGACGCAGCATTCAATTATGATCCGTTGATTGATTATAAAAATCACAGGTTAGTTGTTATCGGACTGATGCACAAGGTGTGTCGATTTTGCAGTGCTTTAAAATGGAAAGATGAGACCGCAGGCATGTGCTGTTCCAATGGCAAAGTGTCTCTTCCGTTACTTGGGGAACCAGAAAAACCTTTGAAAACTCTCTTTTTATATGATGCTAATGAGTCACGGCGCTTTTAAACAGGATCCGGAAATATAACACATGCTTTCAAGTGACGTCCTTCGGAGTTGACCAGAAAATAATAATGCCGGGATTTTCGCCTACATTTACAAGGACAACAGTGCAAGGACAAATTTATCATAGAATAGCTTCACTTTTTCCAGCTGAAAACTAAGAGCATAAATTTTTACAAGTATATTTTATGGGTGAAGAAGAAATTGAGATAGACCGTTGCTGCCAATTTATCGAGGGAGTTGATAGAGACACAGTGTTCAAAATTCAAAGATTCTTGAATGAACGTAACATTTTAGTCAAAACATTTAAAACTGCTTTAGAAAACCTACCTGAAGACGATTATAAAGTCGTCATTCACGCAGATTGGACCCCTCGAGGAGAGCATGAAAAGCGCTATAATGCATATTTGATAAACGAAATAGCAGCCGTTATTAGTGGTAATCAACGAGACATTGTCATGCAAGCACGTGATATCATCACGGGACACGTTGCAACGGGTAGCCGATACACACAAGTTTTATGACGCTCTGCAATACCCATTGATTTATTGCAAAGGACAAGAGGGTTATCGTTTTCAAATTTCACTCATTAACCCGGTCAAACAAAAATGGAGCCTACTCCGAACAAAAAAGTATCATGTATGGATTTTTATGCGTATCATATGATGTTGCGAGAAAATGATTTTAAACTCTAAGCCCGGTGTAGACAAAACAATTTCATAAATTTTTGGTAGACATGTATGTGAAGGTAGAAAGTGAAAGTCTCCGTTATATATCTTTAAATCAAAAAAAAGCTGCACGTTGAGAATTACATACATTTACAGGATGCAGTTTCTAGCGACGCCAATGTAAACCCCAGAGATTTAGGTAAAATGGTAATTCTGCCCTCATCATTCGTTAACAGTCCCCGCTACCTACATAAGTACACACAAGACGCATTCGCCTATATACTATGAACTTACGGAATACCTGATGTTTTTGTTACTTTTACTTCAATCCCATATGGAAAGAAATAACCGAGGAGTTAATTCCGGGCCAAAAAAGTATTGACAGACACGATTAAGTTGCTAGAGTATTTAGATTAAAATTACAAAAATTAATGTATGTAAATAACAAAGGGAAAATTTTCGGAGAGGTGCAGTGCTTCATGTATTCAATTGAATGGAAAAAAAGAGGATTACCGCATGCCCACATTCTAATATGGCTTAAAGAGAAGTTGCAGTCCAGCCTAATAACGACATAATAAGCGCCGAGATTCCGGATCCTGAGCAAGATAAAGAATTGTATGATACCATCGTCCGAAATATGATTCACGGTCCATGTGGAGCACGAAATTCAATATCGCCATGTATGAAAGAAGGAAAATGTATAAAGAAATTTCCTGAACATCTATTAAAAGAAACAGTGCACAATGACAATGGCTACCCTTCATACAGACTCAGAGATCCCGAAGATGGTGGCAGGAAAGTTGCAATCAAATCTCGCTCTGGAGCGTTCGAAACCTTAGATAACAATTGGATTGTCCCGTATTCGCCCATTCTATGTAAAATTTTAAATGCCCACATTTAATGTAGAAGCATGTAGCTCTGTCCGCGCAATCAAGTATATCTGTAAGTACATAAATAAAGGAAGCGACCAAGCAATATTTAATCTCAGAAGTGAAGGTAAGGCAAATCCCGTTAATGAAGTACAGACCTTTCAAGCAGGGCATTAGTATATCAGCAGTAACGGGGCAGCGTGGCGTCTCCTTGGCTTCCCTTTACACGAAAGGCACCCAACAGTTACTCACTTAGAAAATGGAGAGCGTGTATATTTCACCGAAAGAAATTTGCAAGAAGGAATTGCATCACCGCCAAAAACTACATTAACAGCCTTCTTTCAACTTTGTCAAACCGACCCCTTTGCAAAAACGTTGTTATATTCTGAAATCCCCCCGCTATTATACTTGGAACACATCTAGGAAGGAGTGGAAACGCCGTATTCAAGGCGCGCCTGTTGCAAATTGGCCCGGTGTAAAGTCATCAGATGCCCTTGGTCGTGTGTATACCGTGCATGTAACTAATTTTGAATGTTTCTGTTTACAATTGCTGCTGCACCATGTTCGGGATCCTACAGGATATAAAAACCTTAAAACTATCAACGTTCAGGAATGCGCAACTTATAGATAAGCATGTGAAGCTCTGCATCTTTTAGAAAACGATAATCACTGGGATGAAACCATGGTGGAAGCTGTGCAGTGCCAGTCACCAGCCAAAATTAGGGATATTTATGCAACTCTTATATCATCTTGCGGGCTATCTAATGCACGTGAATTTTGGGACAAATATGAAGAGTACATGGCGGAAGACATTTTTGCAAAGGTTACAGCAGACACACGCGAACATGACATTCAATGAATACATTTATAATGAAGCACTTGGAAAAATTGAAGATAAAGTAATGGCAATGGTAGGCAAAAAATTAAGCGACTTTGGAATGATAAGCCCTCAGCGAATAACCGAAAATGGACTAAGTGATGAAATTATACTTGAAACAAACTACGATATACCAGCTTTGCAGCAGCAAGTAGCCGAATTTGTACCCCGCCTGCTTCCCGAACAAAAACGAATTTTTGACAAAGTATTAGGACAAATTGAATCTGGAAATGGTGCACTTTTCTTTTTAGATGCCCCTGGAGGAACTGGGAAGACATTTTTGTTAAATTTATTATTAGCGCAAGTACGGAAAAAACGTGGCTGTAGCTTCCTCCGGTATAGCCGCCACGCTGCTAAGCGGGGGCCGCACTACACATTCTGTTTTAAAACTCCCCTCTAAATCTAGCCCAGGAAGAATCGCCGATCTGCAACTTTAGCAAAAATAGTGCACGAGGTATATTGCTACGACAATGCAAACTTTTAGTGTGGGACGAAAGTACAATGTCGCATAAAAAGCTGTAGAAGCACTAAATCGAACGCTCCAGGATTTGCGCAGCAATACCGATGTAATGGGAGGAATGGTGGTTTTACTGGCTGGTGACTTTCGCCAAACTTTACCTGTCATTCAAAAGGGCACACCTGCAGATGAAATTAAAGCATGCCTCAAGTCATCTATTTTATGGAAAAAGGTGACAAAATTCAGTTTAACTACGAATATGAGAGTGCATTTGTATAATGATATCAATGCTGGAAATTATGCTGACACAGTATTAAAAATTAGCGATGGGCGGTTGGAAACGGATGCTGAGAGCTGCGTTAAATTGACGAGAGTTTTTGTAATTTAATACAGAGTCATTCCGAATTAATTGCGAGCGTTTATTCAGATTTATGCATGCATGCATGATGACAAATTATTATGTGAAAGGGCGATTCTTGTACCATAAAATGAGAGCGTTAACAAAATAAATTCAGATATATTAAGCGAAGTAGCAGGAGAAATAAAAGAGTATTTATCAGTAGACACAGTTATGGACACAGAACAGAGGACTTCATATCCCGTAGAGTTTCCAAATTCTCTAGAGTTGTCAGGAGTGTGTCAGGCATCACATAAGCTTCAGTTAAAATTAGGCGTCCCAGTCATACTAATGCGAAATTTAGATGCTCCTGGGTTATGTAACGGGAAAAGGCTGCGTGTGACACATCTTTGATGGAACATAATCGGTGCTACAATTTAGACAGGCGTAGGAAAAGATGAAAATGTTATTATACCACGGATCCCTATAATTCCCACAGATCTTCATTTGCATTTCAAAGGTTGCAGTTCCCTATTAAGCTCAGTTTTGCAATGACAATTAATAAAGCGCAAGGGCAAACGTTACAGGTAGCGGGGGTCAACTTAGAAAAACCGTGCTTCTATCATGGTCAGCTGTATGAAGCATGTTCGCGTGGGTCAAATGCCCAGTATCTCCACATTCTTTCCCCGAATGGAAAAACATATAACATTGTGTACAATAGCGTCTTAAAATAGTGTTCAGTTAGTTTTTTTTTTCATAATTCCCACAATCAATTAATCAGAATTCCCACAGATCTTCCCTTTCAATTCAAAATTTCCTATTTAGCTCAGTTTCTTTTCAATTCCAAATGCTGCATCTCTGACGGACCTATTAAGCTCAGTTTCCTTTCAACTTAAAAGGCTACATCTAAATATCCCATTTCCATTTGGAATAAACACGCTATTTTCATGCTTTCCTATTCGATGCGTTTCAAAACATTTAAATAGGCTGTCGAATCAATTTTGCGCAGTTTCCATTTAATGGCTGCATCTCTGAAAAATCTATAAAACTCAGTTTTTTTTCCATTCAAAAAGCAATGGATAGTTCATTTCCTAGTGACAGTGAGTAGTGAATAAAGTATAGTGAGCCTGTTACTATACTAACTCTTTCCTCTTCAGACCGAGACACAGGAGTGCATGAACTGCTATTTGGCGGGAGAAACAGGTAACAGGGTGGTACCCACCCAGGCAGACTCCTAGAGAAATTAGCGTCCTAGGATTTAAAATGTATAAACTTATTAAATATATAATACATGATTATGTTTTAGTTTTGTGGTCCATAAAGTACCTCCCTTTTATAGACCCTGTTTACTGGTAGAGAGGTATTCCATTTATTCATTCATTTTGATTGATAATTGTGAATAGATCTAGATATTCAAGGGTCGCAGCATCTCCTTTTAATCAGATGGTCAGTGCACTCGTTTATCAAGCTGACAAAATAAAAATTTACGCACTGTTTTAACACCTGAACGAACGACAAGGCAGAAAACATTTTACATAGATATTTGTTGATTTGATCTATGTAATTTTTAGGACAAGACAAGGCTGCCACATGTTACAAACGGCTAAACTTTAATGATAACTGCAGCTAGAGCGGACACTGCGTTTTTGCATATTCACAACTTATGATCCTGCACTCTCTACTTTAAAGAAAACACGATATTAAGTAAATTACTTCTCCCGGGTAGTAAATACAAGCCGCACTGGTTGCAACATGTAAGAAATGACGCCATTTAGAAATATACTGTGGAGGGGTTAAGCTAGGCAATGCATTTTACCATTTAGATTCCACCACTTTCCGTCAGATGAAATTGTATAGAAGCACTAGACATACGTGCTCTCCTTAAAATTTCATAGTAAGTGAGCAAACGGTTTTCGATCTTTTCATCACTAATGAAATTTTGATTTTCTACGTCCGCTTCGGCATAGGAAAACATCGTACGGAAACCGTTATTAATGAAAAATAAATGAATAAAATAATATTTTGAGGACATATTTGTAATTCGTGCGTAAACATGCATTAGAGCAATCTCTTGTATGTATTTTCTTTCCTTCTTAAAAAAAACCTTATCGAAAATAGGAGAATGTCAGCAGCAGTGGGACATGTTTTACTTTTAGTTAGCCTATAATAAGTAAAGAAGATTGGGCAGAAATTTTCATAGATGGCAGCCTCGTAAGGGTAAGCGCAAAGTTGGGCGATCCCACTGACTTCTACATATACAAGTACGCTGGACTGGCTATACCATACAAAATGTCTGTGCCAATTTGAAGCACCCCTAACGGTCGTCTTGGAAACTAAAATTGACATAATATGCCAAAGTCTCTTTTCTTATTTAAATTGCCATATTTAAAAAATCTGTATTTTGAACTTTTAAACTAAAAAACGAAATTATTTTATTTTGTTTGATTGTGTATAATATTAGTTACATAATAAGAATTATTTTTAATAATAATGAGTTTGCGTAATCGGTAAAACTCTTTACCAAAAGGGAAGTGGTATAACATTTCACAAGTAAGTGAATTCGCAGCTAATATTAAACAAATTAAAACTATTTGATAATATAAATACTAATCTTAATATCATATATATCAACATGT
This sequence comes from Parnassius apollo, assembly GCA_907164705.1. Classification (NCBI taxonomy): domain Eukaryota; kingdom Metazoa; phylum Arthropoda; class Insecta; order Lepidoptera; family Papilionidae; genus Parnassius; species Parnassius apollo. Next base: position 996,506 of record CAJQZP010001152.1, read on the forward strand.
TTGGCTGTATATTACTAAGTTTTGATAAACAATAATATTCAATAGGGTTGTCGAGTTCCTTGTCTATAATACTTATCGATGTTCTTTCCTACCCATATTTGTTAACATTTGTTTGTTAACAAATATGGGTAGGAAAGAATCGCCAATAACAGATGATTATCAAATGTTTATTAATTAACAGGTGTCCAACTGAACCTAGACAAAAATTGTGGCTTAAAAGCATAAATATTGTGAATTAGCGCCCGAAACAAAATAATCATATTTATTTTTAACATTTCACAGACGACTGTTTTATTAGACATAAGAACTGCACCACTTTGAAAAATGCAGTATTCCGACAATATTTTCTGGTAGTACCAGTACCAGTAATTATAAAAGTATTAGATTATTATTTCGAATTTTTTTATTTCTTATTTGCTCATTTTCCCACAAACTCAAGGGCCATATCCAAGTGTCGAAAGGTCGTCTGATGATGTCGAGCCACGTTGGATGTGTGTTAGTGGGTTGCGGCTAGAGGAGATTCCTCTCCCTGGACCGCTGTAGTCGAGGCGGAGTCGTCAGGGAAGAGGAGTGTTGGTATGGCGATTGACGATGCGATGGCACTCGGCTATCCTTCGTGACTTTATGAGGCTGCACCATTTGATGCTTCCAAGTGATCATTTTTTCCTAGCTTCATTCACATATCAGGCTCGGGGAGTCCGTAGTGCAGGTGGAGTCAGAGGTCCTGAAGGGCAGTGTGTCTCGTTGTTTTTGGTGCACCTTATCTGAGACGAAAAACGTGAGAGAAGTCAGCAATTACGGAGGGGCTGCCATTGGACGGCTCGCACCGGAAGGGCCGCGGGTGTGCATGAAAGCGTTTCCGGGGCCCTGTCAATTTGCGGTGGAGGTAGAACACCATCGGGTTTTAGTAAGTGCGAGTCTAGTCGTCGTAGATTTAATTATCTCTTAAGTTTAAAGATTTAATTTGTACTTTAACTTCGTAGTGACCCTACTTTATTTTATTTCTTATTTGCAAATTCTGGCTATCATTTACATTCACGGTTTTTGGCAGCTTCCTCTTGCACAACATCCACCAACAAAGGCAATTAAGTGTTCGATCAAGAACCTATGTATTGCGATATGTCAAGCCCTCTAGAATACGTGGCACTGCCGAAGCTAAAAAGCTTAGGGAGATAAACTTAGGAATGAGGATATCGACAGTAGAACCAGAGTGACCGACATCGCCCAATGGATTAGTAAGCTGAAGTGGCAATTGACCGGCCATATAGCTCGAAGAATTGATAACCGATGGGGTAAAAAGGTTCTCGAGTGGCAGCCTCGTACCGGCAGGTGTCGGAAGTTCCCCCACTAGATGGAGTGAAAACCTGGTAAGACATACAGGAATTAATGAATGCAGGTGGCACAGGACCGTGCTTTGTGGCGTTCCGGGGGAGGCCTATGTTTAGCAGTAGACTTGTTAAGGGCTTTAATGATGATGAATGATAATGGAATTGTATTAATATGATACATAAATAAAACGGAGGTTACGGGTAGAGTTCATCTATCCAAGTTTATTCTATTTATTTATTTTTTATTTATTATTTAGGTATAAGTAGGGTATAGAATTTTTATCGACATTTTTTGTCACACTGTCTTATCCCTATTATTAGTTCTGTGGACGTGCACTTTATCTGTCAGCGCCAAAATGGCGCAAATCAAATTGCCTCATCATGTCACGGCGTATAGCCAGTCCAGCGTACTTGTATATATAGAGGTCAGTGGGCAATCCCCTATTGTATGGAGTGATGACATTAAAAAACACCCAGGTAGTCGATGTATGCAAATAGCTCAGGAACTTTCCTTGTAATCTTTGGGGGATGTTTACGTTCAAAAGTGGACTTGTGATGGAATTTATTAATATTGATAGTATAAAAATTCTTACTTATAAGTATTAAAACTTAAATACAACGCTTAAATAAGAAATCTTATTCAGTTTTAAGTTCATTTAAGACTATCTGTCCCCAGCGACTTCGCCCACCTGTTTTATCATGATTGGATTTAATGGGTTTTAACTTTTTGCGTCGAAACTTAATTTTTTTTCATTCATTCATTACAGCCCTTCACAAGTCCACTGCTGAACATAGGCCTCCCCCAAGTAATGCCACAAAGCACGGTCCTGAGCCACCTGCATCCATCGACTTCCTGCATGTCTTACCAGGTCGTCACTCCATCTAGTGGGGGGTCGCCCTACACTACGCCTAAAGGTACGAGGCTGCCACTCGAGAACCTTTCTTCCCCATCGGTTATCGGTTCTTCGAGCTATATGGCCGGCCCATTGCCACTTCAGCTTACTAATCCGTTGGGCTATGTCGGTCACTCTGGTTTTACTGCGGATATCCTCATTTCTGAGTCTATCACGCAGAGAAACTCCGAGCATAGCCCTCTCCATAGCTCGCTGAGCGACCTTGAGCGTCCTCATACGGCCAGCAGTGAAGGACCACGTCTCAGATCCATAAGTCATCACTGGCAACACGCACTGGTTGTACAATTTAGTTTTTAGAGATTGAGGTATACCTGACGTGAAGATATGTCGTAATTTCCCGAACGCTGCCCAGCCGAGTTGAATCCATCGATTGACCTTTCGATCGAAGTTGGACTTACCTAGTCGAACTATTTGTCCCAGGTAAATATACTCGTCAACAACTTCGAGCATAGTGCTCCCAACAACTACCGGCATAGGTGTGACATGGACATTAAACATGATCTTTGTTTTGTCCATGTTCATCTTAAGACCTATCCGTTGGGAGGCACTATTGAGGTCATTGAGCATAGTGCTTAAGTCCTCCAGCGATTCTGCCATAAGGACTATATCGTCGGCAAATCGAAGGTGAGTGATGTACTCGCCATTGATGTTAATACCGTATCCTTTCCAGTCCAGTAGCTTGAAAACGTCTTCCAAAGCAGCGGTGAAGAGTTTCGGGGGATATAACGTCACCCTGTCTTACACCTCTCTGCAGTTGGATAGGTTTCGAGCTCTGGTTCTGTACTCGGATAGCCATCGTAGCCCTACTGTACAAACACTTCAGCACTTCGATATACCGACAGTCAACTTGGTACCGCTGAAGGGACTGCAGCACCGCCCAAATTTCGACGGAATCAAAGGCTTTCTCATAGTCCACATACGCCAGGCAAAGTGGCAAATTGTACTCTTCAGTCTTCTGTACAATCTGCCGCAGGGCTGTATGTGGTCTATGGTACTGAAGCCTTTTCGGAAACCGGCTTGTTCGGGAGGCTGGAAGTCGTCGAGTCTGCGTGCAAGACGATTCGTAACTTAACGTAACGTAACGAAACTTAATTATTTCTCTAAAATACAAATAATCTTATTAATACTTCTAACATCAACTATCTGCCAGTAAAATTCACTTTAAAATCGGTCCAGCTATTTCAGAGATTAGCCGGAGAGAGAGACACAGCGACAAAAAATTTAAAAATTGTGTTTTTGTTATAACTGTCTTATATACTTTCATATGCACTTAGTAATTAGCTTTATTTTGACATTACAGACACTTCAATTTAATTTATCTGTATAGCTAGACGGCATGATTTCATTTTCATTTCGCAATCTTCCAATGTTATTAAATTTACTGCCTTGGAAAAGGCATTTTGCAAGCAAAACAACTGTGGAACGGTGAAAATTAATTTTGTATTTTATATTTGGACTAGCTTGCCAGGCAGACGTTGTTCTGCCCTTTTCAACGACCATTTGACCTATTAAAAATCCTTAATTTCGCAAAAAAAAAATTGTAGGTCACCCATGGCCAAAAAAACTATCCTATCTCTCAAGTTGGGCCTAACTGAACACGGTGTACAAATTTGATTAAAATCGGTTAAGTAGTTTAGGAGTCCATCGCGGACAAACAACGTGACACGTAATTTATATATTTGTCAAATACCTTAACAAGGGCGACTTCAGCGACTCGAGACTATTTTGAACCTAAAAATTTCCTGTTGAATATGCTACTGGCTGCTTCCATTTTACGTTCTAGAAACTCGTAGGTAATTTTCATTGATCAAAATATATCTAATTGGTTGGTACTAATACCACTAGTGGAGTAGGATGATAAAAGACAAATACGTTACAAATACGTGTATCCAATACTTACGATGGAAGCGATAACTGGTCTTGAGTTCGACCTGAAGGCAAATGACCATTGTCACCCGCTGATAATACTATACTTGCACAAAATACCAGTACAAAATAACATCATATTTCTGTTGTGCTTTTATTTATATTTTACGCCGCTTACATGATGGTAGCTCAGATGGTTAACGCTCGCTGTAAATATAACAGAACACGAGTAACCAGGGTTCGATCCTCGCCGGCACCAATGAAATTTTAATTGCAATTTTTAGTGCTGATTTACCACTGCGCTCGGTGGTGAAGGAAAACATCGTGAAGAAACCTGCATGTCTGAGGAATAAGAAAAAAATATTTCGAAGACATGTGAAGTTCGCCAACACGCATTGGGGCAGCACGGTAGATACTTCTATGCCCTAAAAACCCCCTCAGAAATGAGGGCAGGCCTGTGCCCAACAGTGGGACGTATGTAGGCTGTAACTTTAACTTTTACATGATGGTAAGTGTCAACCGGCATTCATAAGTAACTAAAACACCAGGGAGTTGCAGATCTGTTTCCGGCATTTTAAAAAACATTAAGCTCGATTTTTTAAAGTTAATAAATACGAAAAAATAGGCGGTGTTAACCGATTCAATAAGGCAGTCGTGTGAGGAAGAAAGCTCCTAGTAGAACGCAGTGGTTATCCGCCAAGCATCCAGATATTGTGGAAATTTGGCGGCTTACATAGCATCCGAACAATTCACTTGAACATTGGTGAATGCGATAGAAAATTGAAAGTGTCCCTTTTATGAACATCTATTCGCAGCTTTAACTAGTAACTAAACATTTTATCTGCATTTTGATTATAATCGTCGATGGAAGAAGTTGATGGATGCAGGTGGCTAAGGATCGCATTTAGTGGCAATCGATATGGCATATATATGTACAGAAGTGGACTTGTGATGGACTTGAATGAAGCAAATCACAGCGTAGATGTTAATATGCGGTACATATGGGACATATGGGTATAATGTAATTGTTTATACGATAAAATATAATAAACATGTTTTTAGCATGTAAATTTATACATTATTATGACGTTACTGCTAAAAGTGAAGTGTGATAGTGTTGCGCGTTATAATTAGCGCCTGGTATATGGCGGCTCATTATTAGCGCCATCTGGTATCAAGCAGCAGAAATAGGAGAGTCAAGGTCGTGTATTCAGTAACTAAAGTGTCAATTTTGGTAATTCAATTGGCAGTTTTTATTGTCACGAATCCTAAGCTCGTAAAAATAGTAAGTATTTTTTAAATAAAATGGCGGAAAATAGCGGTAATTGAATCGCCTTAATGGATGGCAGTTACCGATAATAGATATTTGAACCATACAGGATGGATTTTTTGACTGTTGAGGGGTCAAGAAAATCCTTTTCATTCTTGCTATAAAGAAACTCATTGCCTGTGGGTTTGAAAAATATTCTGACAAAAAATATTTGGCATAATTACTACGCTGGGCAAGCAGTTTGGCTAGATGTTATATATTTTAGATATTGCTTCATATCGCGGGCTTGAGTATTTTACGCCTAGTATTAATTCGAGCATCTATATTTATTATATAGATCAAGACAAGAAAGCTACTCAACCAGCTGAGCTAATCAACTAGAGATGACTACGATTCGATTCAATTGTTTTAGCATGTAGGCCGAGCTCAGCTAGCTGTCAATTGTTGCCAATTAATTAAGACGACTTCGTCTGGTGTCTTCTTTTTAATTTTTATTCGGTTTTAGTGACAAAAAATCTTATTTCAGATCACTTTTGGACTAAAAGATGCTCAAATTAAGCAAATACTATGGGAAGTTTGCTTAAGCTTTTAAATTTTCTTACTAAAATCACATCTTGCGAAGACTGGTAATAGTTTTAGTATGAAAGAGACATTGCTAAAACATTTCATATGGTGAGCAATGGAAACCGAGTGAGGTTTTTTTTCTTAATCGAGGATTAATTTGGAATATGAGCCAAAGCATTCCATTACCATCAAGTAAACTGAGCGCTCTTTAGACACTAATACCTTATATACTGAATTTCTTAACCATGAGTAATATAAATATATTAGGGTGTAATCGGTAAAGAAAGTGGAAGCATTTGACATAACAACGAGTCTGGCAGTGCTATACTCTCGATATGCCGCTATGTGACGATTTTGTAATATAAAGTCGTTAGTATATCTCAATTTAGACACTAAATAAATAAAGATGGGATGTTTTAAAAACTAAATTATATTCAAAACATTTCTTAGAAACTGAAAAGTAGTAGACGCTGAAAAATCACAGATATTTTTAACAAAATAACTGTTACGGATTTATCACGTGTAGTAGTATATGTAAATATAAGAAACCACTGGTATTGCTTATGAAAGTATGTGTACCCACGTATCGCATGTTACGCTGACTGATAGTCGCTAAGTACTACTACTTGCACGTAGATATTATGGTAAAGAAAATTATATAAAAAATCTTGCAAAGACTGCAATGACGTTCAAAATGATGAAGTATAGTCATAAAACAACACGGGCCGCTGACGTACCGGACGGGAGTAGCCATATTCAGGCGTTTCCCTGTGACAAAGTATAAGTCCACCGGTCCTACGCGTACAATAAAACTTGTTGATACGACCTGGGGACCTTCAAGAAAAGATATTACTTCTTTCTAAAGGGCCGGCTGCGCACCTGCAATTCCCCTGGTATTGAAGTTGATCATGGGCGGCGGTAGTCACTTAACATCGGGTGAACCGCATGCTCGTTTGCCACCTCTTGTATAAAAAAAGTTGCAACCGTACTGTTCACTAAACTTACCTTAGTTGCGTGACTGACTGCGACTGACTCGACGATCTACAAAAATGCCAAGATGTTCATGTGAGATCTGCCACGTGAAATTTACAATAAATATGGCATTACTTTTCATATGCAATTAAATGCTAATGACAAAATTACTATGTATTTCTCTTTAATCTTAAAAATTACAATAATAACGGCAAATAACGGTCCATAAATGCCATAGTAACGGTCGTGTTGTAACAGACTTGTTTACCAACACAGGCCGCTCGCCTGATCCAAGTCTGTATCCACGTTATCGCTTTCATCGACCGAAAGTTTTAATATACTGGCTTGTAAATAGTTATCGATAAAAATGGAAAATGGAAAAGTCATTTTTGAGATCTATGTTTTCTGATTTCTTTAATATATATTGTGAGTTTTATTATAGTATAGTTTAATGTTAGAATTTCCATCAAATAAAATTTAATAAAATACTTACAAGTTTACGTACTTCAGTCATATTGCTTTTCATATAAGTAATTATAGTGGTAACAAATAGAGTTCTATCTTTATTATAATATCTATATCGTTGGCTACAATATTATCTTGGCCCTTAAGCGAACCGTTGAGTACTGCACGGACAGAAAAATACATGTGTATGCCTGTTTTCTAGACTTGTGAAAAGCCTTCGATATGGTGTCCTATGAAATACTATGGAGTAAGGTGAGGAAAACTGAGATACCTGCTGAACTTGTTGCCATGTTCGAGTATTGGTACAACAATCAAATAAATAATGTCAAATGGGCAGATACGTTTTTAGGTCGGTACAGGCTAGAATATGGGGTGAGGTTTAGGTTCACCGAACCTGTTCAGCCTGTACATTAATGACCTAATTGGTGAGTTGAGCAGTATGTATATCGGATGCTATGGAGTATGTTTAAACAATTTAAGTTACGCAGATGATATGGTGCTGCTCGCCCCGTCCGTTAGTGCTCTTAGAAAATTGTTACGCGTTTATGAGGATTATGCTGTTAGGCATGGTTTAGTATACAATACTAAGAAAAGCTAGTTTAAGGTATTAGAGCTGGAAAAAAATGTCTAAAGAATGTGCCTCCTATTTTTATTAATGGTACTGCCCTAGGTAGAGTAAAGTAGTTTAAATATTTGGGCCACTACATTACTAAAAATTGTAAAGATAATATGGACATCGAGAGGGAGCGAAGGGCACTGTCGGTCCGTGGAAATACGTTGGTTCGTAGGTTTGCGTGGTGTAGCAAAGAAGTAAAGATTACACTCTTTAAAGCCTATTGTCAATCTTTTTACGCATGCAGCTTATAGACAACGTATACAAAGCGCGCTTACAGTGACCTTCGTGTTTTATATAACAACAGCCCTGTTGGGGCTGCTTCGCTTTTGTAGCACATCAGGGAGTTTTGTAGAAACACGAACACATGACTTCTTTGCAATAATGCGTAAAAGAGTGTACTCGCTGTTGAGCAGAATGCGTGGCAGCCGCAACAGTATTATGAACGTGTTCGCTGAAAGATGTGACGATGACATATGCTAGATCATTGGAACGATTTGCTAAAGTGATTTTAAAGTGATTACAGATATTGATGAAACTAACATTAGTATTTAAGGTAGGCAATGTATTACTAACAACTTATATGGATCTATGTCTGAAATAAAAGAGTTGTTATTATTATATCCACCTATTCATTGATAATGCGTATCGACAGTTTTTACAGCCACGGCAGTATGCTAATTGTGAATGTGATTGCGTCAATTCAATTACACTGTTATGACACGGAATGTATCTGTGTATGTGCAATTTTAAATGTATTATTTTAGTTGTAATGTAAGAGTCTCTCAGTAGAGATGAATATATTTCCTAGGGCTGATTTATTAAGAAACCAAATTAAATTGCAAAAAGATTATGTAATTAATCGTTTAATTATTATTAAAAAGAACATACACGTAAAAATGGAATCTTCTCGTTTTTTTCTTAACTTGGTTAAAAATAATTTCCCGTAGAATTTAAAACGAAACTACATAAAATTGTTTGAATTTTGCCCGTAGCTCTTGCCCTAAAATAGTTAAAACTAACTACTATTTGCGTGAAAAGAATGTTAAATACGTTCCAAATTGGCCGTAAGTGGCTTTCTTGCATTTGCAGTTAAGTTTAGCTTAAATTAAGTTTCTTTTAAAATTTTTACTTTTGTAATATGTATGGCACATTTTATACAAAAATATATTGATATGTAAAGTAGCTAAGCCGAACCGTGGTAGCTCAGATGGTTAACGCTCGCTGTAAATATAACAGAAATCGAGTAACCCGGGTTCGATCCCCGCCGGCACTAATGAAATTGTTAATTGCAATTTTAAGTGCTGATATACCACATGCTCAGCGGTAAAGGAAAATATCGTGAGGAAACCTACATGTCTGAGAAATAAGAAGACATGTGAAGGTTGCCAGCACGCATTGGGGCAGTGCGGCGGACACTTCCTTGCCTCAAAACCCTCTGAGAAGTGAGGGGAGGCCTGTGCCCAGCTGTGGGACGTATATAGGCTGTAACTTTATGTAAAGTAGGTTATTCAGCAAATCCATGCTTTGCCTGGGTAGGTTCTATTAAAGTGGCGTTATTTTGATTTAAAATAATCAAAGACGATTTATATTATCAACACTACTTGTGCCAGTGTCTTCGTTTGCATAGAATCTTTGTGAGTAGATCTGATCGTGACATCTATGGATAATCAATCCCACTGTGGAATAGGCCCATGTAGGCTCATGATTATTAGGAAGAAGAATAGATAAATATTTTTACAAATTTGGGTCTAAAATAATGTTACATAAATCTTCAGTCTCTGACCGCCTCTAAACATTAGATTCTTTCCCAGAATTATATGAATTATTTGTCATTGCAAAGCTGTTGGTGTATTGACTTAAGTGGATTCGAGGGATAAAATTATGTATTATAGTATTCTATGGATAAAACACCCTCTTATAAAGACGAGAATGGTAGCCCAGGGGCTAAGCGCTCGTTGTTAATTTCACAGTACGCGAACTTGGGTTTGATCCCCACTGGCATCAATGAAATTGACACTTTGAGTTGAGAAAATTGAATGCTTATTTACAAAGGGTTGGACGATGAAGAAAACATCTTGAGTAAAAAGGAGGGAAACTATAACAGAACGTGGGAAACAGTATCTTCCTTATATAAACTCAAAATAATGAAAAACTGCAGTTGCCAAACCACCTGCTGAGCGTGGTATGTGTCACAAAATTCCTCAAGGCTGTAATGGTTAGATAGATGGCGTTGTCACTTCTTAAGATTAAGATATAATGTTTCACACTTTTTAATGGGAATGGAAAAATTCTTTGAGCTTCCATAAATTTACATACAAATTTGAATTTTATTAATTAGCCTAAAGATATACTACATTATGTTATACTATATTTATAAATATGGATGTCTATAGGCTATAGGTCCACAGTATCCACTTACAATCAGGTGCGCTGTATACGTTTGTCTACCTTATTCTATAAAAAATGATTTTTATCTGCCGATTAATGAAATTCAAATGCTTTTGATTAAGGTGGGCATTAAATGTAAATAGGGCAGTTGTAATTAAATAATGGGTAATAAATTAAAATGTCCATCGCTTACTACCGTAAAGACATTGTTGAAATATGACGTTAAGTAAAAAAAGTAAAAATGGAAGTATAATTTACAGTATAATTATATTAAAACTTTGGTTCCTTATAAAATATTCTTATTATCTATGACATTTGATTTAAAGATATTGATTGCTAATAGAGCAACACAGGAGGGGAGACGCCGTAGGGTTATTTTCCGACGCCAAACTGTTTGTCATTTTTTGCGAGGAAAATCTGCGTCACGCACACTTTCTCAGACTACACAAAAATAATCGTCGGTCACTACAAAACTCACACATATCAATTAAAATTTTCATTTCAAGTCCGTGACGTCAAATGAACAACATCTCAACGCTTGTGTTCTCGAAAAAAATATTTAAATTCTTAGTTTAAATACACTAAAAGTTCCAATAACTTCATAGCTTTGAAGTTAGGTGTTTATTTGTGGCTGTGTATAGTGTACCTGTCGATATAATTAGTGAAAATTACTTCAAATTCTAACAATAACAGTTCAGTTCATAAACGATCATTCAAATTTAAATTACGTTCAAGGTGTCGACAAAAACGCGTAAGCGACGCTAATTGCACGGCGCTAACGACCTTTTTGTCACAACATCCTACCTTAGATGCGGCCTGTGAGCGGGATTGACTAACGGCTTGCAACAAAATAATATTGCATACTGGAGCTTAACTTATCTGCTTTTGGGTGACTTTTGCTTGGCTTGTCTTGCATTCAGTTTAAATAAAATGCCTCCAAAAGCGAAATACTGTGCGGGCTGTTCGAAAAAAATCACAAACCGCGAATTTTTGTCTTGCTGCTTATGCAATGATACCTATGATATTGAATGCGTAAATTACACGTACAAGTTATTTTGCCTTATGGATAAGGAAAAGAAAGACAATTGGAAATGCCCAACATGCAAAAGTAAACAAAGGAAGTTCGACAATACTAACACCCCTGTACAAGGCTGTCGTATGGATTCGCTTTCATCTGCATCTGATCAGATAACCGAAGACTCTGAAGAATGTAATTTAACTCAACGCAAACCGCTAATCCCAGAGAAACAACCATTATCTCCTGGTTCTTCTTCTATCATGGACGATAAGGTTTTAGTCAATATTATACGTCGAGAAATACAGCAGTCTGTGACGGAGGCTGTTGAATCAGCCGTCGTTCGATGAAATTAAAAGCGAATTGGCTACCTTACGAGAAATCGGCAAAAGTGTGGAATTTCTTAGCTCTCAATATGACCGGATGAATTCTGACATAAAAAATTTACAGGATCGACTTACCGTGGTTACTAAAGAGAATTTAACGCTATCCAGTCAAGTATTAGATATCTCAGATAGACTTAACCTAATGGAACAGCACTCTCGGGAAACGAACATTGAGATCAACGGCGTTCCGGAAAATAAGTCCGAAAATTTGCTGTCCTTAGCGAAACAACTTTGCTCTACTATTTCCGTCCCTTTGATGGACTCTGAAGTACTATCTGGCACTAGAGTAAGAAAAATGAATGATAACAATGATCGTCCCCGTTCCATCATAATTAAATTGCAGTCCACAATAAAACGTGACGCAATATTGGCTGCGGTTTCCAGTTTTAATAAGAAAAACACGACAGATAAACTTAATTCTTCTCATTTGGGATATGGTGGGAATAAATCACCCGTATATGTTTCTGAACATTTATCCCCTCAGAACAAAAAACTACATGCTAGCACCAGAAAAATTGCACGTGAAAAGGATTATAAATATGTTTGGATCCGTAATGGTCGTATTTTTGTGCGAAAAAGAAGATCATACCCCTGCAAAACAAATTAAATGCCACGACTCTTTGAAAAACTTGTAATTACATCATTTGATATGCCATATTACTAAGACCGTAACTGTCAAAATAAAATTCAATATATATTATCAAAATTTCGGAGGTCTGAAAACTAAGACGGATAACATTAAACTATCTTCACTGGTTACCCATTATGATATAATAGTGGGAACAGAAATATGGCTTGACGACACGGTATCGGACGGGGAACTGTTCGGCGCAAACTTCAATGTTTATAGACGTGATCGCAATTCTACCCATCTCGCTGGCAAGCGAGGCGGAGGTGTCCTGGTAGCAGTATCGAAGAAACTGTACTCTAAAAAGAGTTAACCACTTTGAGAGCTGTTATGAAGACTTGTGAGTTTCGGTGAGAGTGAATATTAATGGTAAACTCGTGGACTGCTTGTTTTGTGTAGTATACTTGCCCCCCTCCACTAACTAATAGTTTATTAGATGGATTTCTTGACAACTGCAATATTGTAATGCAATCATGTAGTAACGACACAATAATATTGGGCGATTTTAATTTGAATTTTATAGATTGGATTACCGATGTTACCAAATCCGTAAACAAATTAACCCCTAACAATTATTGCTGTAATTTAGGATTTCAGTTTATTGACTTCTTGTCTTTAAATAATTTATCACAATTTAATGCTGTGAAAAACGCTAATAACAGAACCCTTGACCTTGTTTTAAGTAATCTTAAGAATATAAATGTTGCTGAATGTCCATGTCCAATAATTAAAACTGATCGTCATCATCCTGCTTTAGAGATAAATGTAAATATGTTAGTACCGCATTTGTTGAATAATAAATCTTTTGCTACTCACAATTTTAAAAAGGCTGATTATACCAAAGTAAATTCTAGGTTAAGTAGAGTTGATTGGAGTTTTGAATTTAGTAATTGTCAGGAGGTCGATGTCATGGTGTCTAGGTTTTACAAAATACTTTATTCCATTATTGATGAAACTGTACCAAAAACGAAGCCGCGTAATTTAAAGTTTCCTATTTGGTTTACGCCGAACTTAATTAAACTAATAAAAGAAAAAGAAAAGATCCGATTAAGGCACAAAATTTACAAAAAATCCAAGAGATACATTAGAACTCAAGCTCTTAAATTAGCGGGTTAAGTCGTTGGCCTCTAAGAATTATTTAGATTATATACGGGAAACCGAAAAATCCATTCGTCTAATCCTAAAAAGTTTTGGTCGTTCGTCCGTCATCGGAAATCCTGCGATTATGGTTTTCCAGAAGAAATGTACCTAGACAATCTCTCGGCTAATAGTGGTGAGGGGATATGTAAACTTTTTGCTCAACATTTTTCATCTGTGTTCTCCCAACCCAAGTGCACTGCAGCTCCTGTATTGTTCGATGTGTATCCACAAAGTTCTTTGCATAATATAGAAATAACAGAACGTAAAATCCTGAGTATACTGAAGTCGCTAGATATCTACAAAGGAGCGGGTCCTGACGGCATTCCTCCTCTGTTTATAAAAATGACATCAAAATATCTAACTCTTCCTCTAAAACAAATTTTTAGTAAATCGTTATTAACCAGGTCCTTTCCAACTGACTGGAAACGTTCCAATGTTATACCTATTTATAAGAAAGGAGATAAAAATAATGTTAAAAATTATAGACCGGTTTCAATTGTAAGCTTATTTCCAAAGATATTTGAACGCTTAGTTTATCCAAGTTTAACAAATCATCTAAAAAATATATCGTAGAGGCACAACACGGGTTTTCCAAAGATAAATCTACTGTTAGCAATTTGATGGATTACGTCATGAAAGTTGCAAGTGCAATGGATGGTCAAATGCAGGTGGATTCCATATACACGGATTTTTCTAGTGCATTTGATGTCGTGGACCATCATTTACTTATATCAAAATTAAATTCGTACGGCGTGCATGGGAATTTACTTCGTTGGCTAAGTTCTTATCTCAAAAATAGATTACAAAGTGTCGTATTGCATGGATATAAGTCTAATGATTATGTGGCTCTATCAGGCGTACCACAAGGTTCACATATTGGTCCTATTCTTTTTTTGGCGTTTATTAATGATATAACACATAACATTAAGCTCAACCACTGTTCCATTTTCGCCGACGATTTAAAATTGTTCAAAGCTATTAAAAACCAGGATGATGTTCTATCTTTACAAAATGACCTTGATGCTATCCATGAATGGTGCAAAAGTAATAAAATGAAACTTAATCCTCGTAAGTGTACCTACATTAAATTCACAAAGAATAAATCTACTGTTGAATCTTGTTACTTCATTAATAAAGAGGTACTGAGTGAACCTTCATCCACCCGTGATCTTGGGGTCATTCTTGATAACAAACTTAGCTTTATAGAACATATAGATAATGTGGTAACGCGCTCATGGAAAATGTTAGGTTTTGTCAAACGTACATGTAAGGATTTCAAAAATGCTCAGACTCTGATAACTATCTATAATGCATTGATTCGTAGCAGTTTAGAATATGCCTCGGTGATATGGAATCCTTCTTATAAAATTCACATTCACAGAATCGAGCGTATTCAACAAAACTTCACTCGATTCATTGCATATAAAGTTCAAAACTGTCCATACTATAAAGATTATAACTCTAGACTTTCTTATCTTGGAATGAGTTCACTGGCTGACCGACGAAAACTTTTTAGACTTAATGACGCTACATAAACTTCTACACGGTAAGTTAATTTCGCCAAGTTTACTGCAGCAAGTGTACTTTAAAATCCCTTATCATATTCCTAGACACCCAATTACTAATTTGTTCAATATTCCCATCAGTAGAACCAATTTAGGCAAGTTTTCTCCGTTAAGCAGATGTATGCGAACTTACAACAGCTTAAACAATCATGACATCGACATCTTTAGCGACCCCGAACGTGAATTCAAAAGAAAATGTAAAGACTTATTGTTACCTGCATTGCCAGAATAATGACTCAAAATTATTATTTATTGTAATTATTAATGGATGTGGTGCTTTTACTTTGATTGATTAGTTTAATTCTTTTTTGATTTAGAGTTTATATGTTGTTTAGTTTTTTTTTTCTCTTACATTGATGTATACACCTGTAAAGACATATCCTTTATCTAAAAATGTAGTATTTTTGATTGTAACAATGTTTACCGATATTGTCGATGGTGTATCTATTTAAATAAATAAATAAATAAATAAATAAATAAATAAATAAATAAATAAAATAATTTAATTTCACACACACAATGATACATTCTGTGTCATAACAGTGAAATGAAGTGACGTAACTACATTAACAAGTTGCGTACTGTCGTGGCTGTAACAACTGCCGATACGCTCTGTCGATGAAAAGGTGGATATTAAAATAAAGATAAGACTTTATTTATTACTACTATAATTATTTGTCATTTAACAATTAAACATTAAGTAATAATATTTTATAAAACCAGTGATAGATCTATCACTGGCTTTGTGCCGTCGACTAATCGGCTTCCACATTGTTCGCCAACACATGAAAGTCGGAGGTCTGGAAATAATCTGAGCTAATGACATGTTGTTTCTTGTAGGAAGACAAGTAAGCCTGTTATTGCAAAAGTACTTATATTATGTATCCTTTAAAGTGGGATCTTTAGGAAACCTGCAATACATTAATAAAAAACCGTATGGTCGAAGTTCACACTAAGTATTTTTAATATAATGTATATTATGTGTGACATAAACAAATGCAAACTTAAACTATATTATCCCCTCAATAGTATTTTTATAAATGGCTTCATTTCTTATATGTTGCAGCAATTGCGGCTTGAATTTACTGCCCAGGAGAAATAATTTACCTAATTTCGTGTTTTCTTTAAATATATGGGTATAATGTAATAATTTTCACAATAAAATATAATAGACAGGTTTTTCTCATCTAAATTTATATATTATAACATAAGTGCTAAAAGCGGATTATAATAGTAAAATTTAAGTACATAATTTAATTATTTTAAAAAATTGCGCAAAATGGCGGGAATTGAATCGCCGCGATGGAGGATGGTCATTAGATATTTGTCACATAGCCGGGATGGATGTTTTGACTGTTGAGGTGTTATATAAATAAATAAAAAATCTGAAGGTACTCCGGGTTTAACAATGACATCGGGACGTCAGTCACCTCATTCCCCCGTGACCATGAGTGCTGAAAAGCACTCGAAACGTCGGGAAATAAAAATAATTAAAATTAAAGTTAAACGCGATAAAATCCGTAAAAGTAGTTTTAATCAATGTGTAGTTTTCGCGTAAATATAAGAAATCATTATCTTTAACGTCATTAATAAATCGACTCTATACCACAATCATGAAACATTGTGGGTGCAGCTGACACAGCAAACACATGCGTGCCCCGTGGCAATATGTATGTAATTCTCGTGAACACCGTCACCGGTGGGACGGAAGTCTGTATGTAGGTAGCGCAGTTCCCCCCCCCCGAACGGGTTCCCGCCTTGTCGTGGCGGGGGGCTTAGAAGCCGTGGCTTGGTCACCCACGGCGAAACGAAGAGGAACCCATATGGCTGGTCCGAGGTGGAGGGCCGGCCCGAGGTGGCCACTCCGAGTGGGCTTGGGAAGCCCACTTCGGATGTGTGTTGGTAGACTGCGGTGAGAGGTGTGTCCTCCCCACCTACCGCTGCAGCCGAGGTGGAGTCGCGGAGGAAGAGGAGTGTTGGTATGGCGATGCGCCACTCGCCCTATCCTCCGCGACTCAAACGGGGCCGCACCGTTGATGCGGTGGTGATGGGGCTGCGGGGGGAGAGGATTGTCGGTATTGCGAGGCGCCGCTCTCCCTATCCTCCGCAGCCGAATCTTGGTTGGCGGCGGAGCCATAGACCAGATCCGCCGCTGGGGTCGGGAAGTCTAGTACTTCTAAGTGCTCGTTTTTCCCGGCCCCATGGCCTTCGCGCATCGGACGCGGGGGCGTCTGTTGCGCAGATGTAATTGGAGGCCGTGTAGGAAGGCGTGCCATGTGTTCTGGTGCGCCTTACTTGGGAAGGAGAACGGGGAGGAATATTCCTCTCCCGATGAGGTGCTGCCATGGGGCGGCAGTCGCTGGTGGGGCCGCGGATGTGTGCGAAAGCGTTCCCGTAGCCCTGCCAATATGCGACGAAGGTGGAACACCATGGGGTTTTAGTCGGTGCGAGTCCGACATAACCCGTCCTTGCCCCCGCGAGGCGGGTATGCGTAGGCATTTCCCCATGTTAAAAAAAAAAAAAAAAAAGGTAGCGCAGTCCCTTTTGAGGCGTTTAATGTGAATACGCGTCTCGATACGATCAAATAATCAGCTACAAACTATTTTAACAGTTTCATTATTTTCGTCCTCACACACGCCCATAAGATTCTCTAACCACCAAAGTTCACAACATTGGTGACCCCGTGCTATGCCTTATGTAGGGGCGGAAGTGATACACGTCGTGCCGCGAAGCCCGCAAAACATCACGCTATGATTGCTCAACCAGCGCCAATTCTGACAACGCCCCCACCGTCATTTCCACCGGGCGAAATAGCCACCATCGGCCTGGCGTCGCGTATCCCACCATTTTTGACCGACATGCCCAAAATGTAGTTCCTACGTTTCGAGTCAGTGATGGGACCACAACACCAGTCGAGCAGGTCAAATATGACATGATAGTGATCTAGCTGGGCAAGGAGGAGCTCAGCCAAGTTAGCGACCTCTTATAAAACCCACCGGACTAAGGTCGCTACACCGCACTGAAGACCAGGCTCCTCAGAGTCTTTCAAGCCAGCGTGGAGGTCTAGTTTAACAATGTCATGTCGGAGACGGAGTTGAGGCAGCAGCGACCATCTCATCTGCTGGTTAAGATGAGTGAGCCCGCGAAAAACTCAAGCACTGAAGGTGACTCGCTCAAGAATTTGTGTCTAGCGTGACTTTTGGCATGAGTTTGCGCGATGTTGGTCACCAACAAATTAGACTTGAAACTTGATGACCTCGCCGAGATGGCTGACAACGTGATGGACAATCTGCGCAGCAAAGAGCTGTTGGCCGTGGACGCTGGCTTGCCCCGCAGCACGTCGTTGACCCTAACCATGGCAGAAGTGAACATCGAGCTGCTGATCCAGATAAGAACATGGCACTGGAGCTCAAGACGCTGCGTAGTGAGGTAAACACCAACAACAACCGCCGTCATGATAATGGTGGTAAGCGATGAATGTGTAACCGTTCTAATTCGCGTCCCTGGTGCCGAAAATCGTAACGGATGTCACGCAGTGAAGATTGGTCGTGCTGGTACCACTTCCGGTACCGCGAGGCATCTCGACGAGTCTCCCTTATTTTCTGCAAATGGCACGGTAAATAAATACCTATGGCGTTGTGACATTAGAACTAAATTTAGGGCTACGACGCAGTTTTAAACAGCAATTCATCATTTATGACTATATTTTAAACGCACCGATTATTGGGAGGCTCACATAACAGGAAATGAATAGATTATGTAACAACAATCGTAAGCTTAGTGAACCAACGATTAATAGCATTCATTTCATGACTTGTCATTATTACTACAGCCCTTGACATATCCACTGCTGAACAGAGGCCTACCTCAAGGAATGCCACAGCACGGTCATGAGCCGTCAGTCCATCTTAAGTTATAATTGTGTCTAAATTTAAAGTGTATGACATTTTTTTTTCACCACAATAAATATCTTTATTTATACCAGCTTAGTGTACCGTGTAGTGGCGGTATAAAAATATCCACTACCACATATCATCCCGTGGGTTTCCTAAGAGACGACAGAAAGAAAAAAATAGGAGATGGTTGGCAGGGTATTCCTAATACCGACTAAAAATAAAAGATTGCGGTGGTTAACACGCTTGGTACCAAGCGTGTTAAATATCAAAGTTAAATATCAGAGCCATAGGCTTCTGTTTCGTTCACCTGATACATCCTATATTTTCCAGACGGTAAAAAATCATCCAGTATATTAAGTGCGCCTAAATTTATTGAGCTCGTTTTGTCTCATTGTAATATAATTTATAAGGTTTAAATGTGTTGAGAGAAAAATACTAAATTCTTCTTGTGTGCTTCTTATCGTTTCTCATATGGTCTCCTATTGTTAAGACTTCTTAAAGTTATATCGTAGCCAGCTCAATTTTAAAAAAGTGCTAAATTATTTTGATTAAGGTACTAACTCAGAAGGACTCCTAGACATAAACAAGATCCTTCTATAAATTACTGAATAATTTATAACAATACTAGCTGTTACCCGCGGCTTCGCCCGCATGGTCACTGGGAAATGAACTATCTATTGCTTTTTGAATGGAAAGAAAACTGAGTTTTATAGATTTGTCAGAGATGCAGCCATTAAAAGGAAACTTTAAATGTTTTGAAACGTAGCGAATAGAAAAGCATTAAATAGCCTGTTTAATCCAAATGGAAATGGCATATTTTTTTTTAATTAAAGAAAACTGAGCATAATTATCCGTCAGGGATGCAGACTATTGAAAAGAAACTGATTATCCGTCAAGGATGCAGTTTTCTTAATTGAAAGGAAACTGAGCCAAATAAAAGATCCGTCAGAGATGCAGCCCTTTGAGTTGAAAGGACACTGAGCTTAATAGGTCCGTCAGAGGTGCAGCATTTGGAATTGAAAATAAACTGAGCTAAATAGGAAATTTTGAATTGAAAGGGAAGATCTGTGGGAATTCTGATTAATTGATTGTGGGAATTTTGGAAAAAAAACTGAACACTATTTTAAGACGCTACTATACACAATCTTATATGTTTTTCCATTCGGGGGAAAGAATATGGAGATTCTGGGCATTTGACACACGCGAACATGCTACATACAGCTGACCATGAGAGAAGCACGGTTTTTCTAAGTTGACCCCCGCTACCTGTAACGTTTGCCCTTGCGCTTTATTAATTGTCATTGCAAAACTGAGCTTAATAGGGAACTGCAACCTTTTGAATTGATAAGGAAGATGTGAGAGAATTATAGGGATCCGTGGTATAATAACATTTTCACCTTTTGCTACGCCTGTCAAAATTGTAGCACCGATTGTGTTCCGTCCAAGATGTGTCACACGCAACCTTGTCCCGTTACATAACTGAGGAGCATCTAAATTTCGCATTAGCATGACTGGGTCGCCTAATTTTAATTGCAGTTTATGTGAGGGCACACCTGACAACTCTAAAGAAATCTCTCGTCAATTTAACGCAGCCCTCAGCATCCGTTTCCAACGGCCCATCGCCAATTTTTAATACTGTGTCAGCATAGTTTCCAGCATTGATATCATTATACAAATACACTCTCATTTTCGTAGTTAAACTGAATTTTGTAACTTTGTTCCATAAAATAGACGACTTGAGGCATGCTTTAATTTCATCTGCAGGTGTGCCCTTTTGAATGACAGGTAAAGTTTGGCGAAAGTCACCAGCCAGTAAAACCACCATTCCTCCCATTTCATCGGTATTGTTGCGCAAATCCTGGAGCATTCGATTTAGTGCTTCTACAGCTTTTTTATGCGAAATTGTACTTTCGTCCCACACTAAAAGTTTGCATTGTCGTAGCATTATACCTCGTGCACTATTTTTGCTAAAGTTGCAGATCGGCGATTCTTCCTAGGCTAGATTTAGAGGGAGTTTTAAAACAGAATGTGCAGTGCGGCCCCCGCTTAGCAGCGTGGCGGCTATACCGGAGGAAGCTACGGCCACGGAAATGTTTTTATCTTTCCGGACTTGCGCTAATAATAAATTTAACAAAAATGTCTTCCCAGTTTTTCCAGGGGCATCTAAAAAGAAAAGTGCACCATTTCCAGATTCAATTTGTTCTAATACTTTGTCAAAAACTTGTTTTTGTTCGGGAAGCAAGCGGGGTACAAATTCGTCTACTTGCTGCTGCGAAGCTGGTATATCGTAGTTTCTTTCACGTATAATTTCGTCACTTAGTTCATTTTCAGTTGTTCGCTGAGGGCTTATCATTACAAAGTCGATTAATTTTTTGCCTACCATTGCCATTATTTTATCTTCAATTTTTCCAAGTGCTTCATTATAAATGTGTTCATTGTATGTCATGTTCGCGTGTGTCTGCTGTAACCTTCGCAAAATATTTTCCGCCATGTGCATTAGATAGCTCGCAAGATGATATGAGAGTTGCATAAAGATCCCTAATTTTGGCTGGTGACTAGCACTGCACAGCTTTCTCCATGGTTTCATCCCAGTGATTATCGTTTTCTAAAAGATGCAGAGCTTCACATGCTTCTCTATAAGTTGCGCATTCTTGACCGCTGACAGTTTTAAGATCTTTATATCCTGTAGGACCCCGAACATAGTGCAGCAGCAATCGTAAAAAGCAATCGTAAAAAATTAATTACATGGACGTTATACACACGACCAAGGGCATCTGATTACTTTACACTGGGCCAATTTGCAACAGTCGCGCCTTGAATACGGCGTTTCCACTCCTTCCTAGATGAGTTCCAAGTATAATAGCGGGAGACTTCAAAATATAACAACGTTTCTGCAAAGGGGTCTGTTTGACAAAGTTGAAAGAAGGCTGTTAGTGTAGTTTTTGGCAGTGATGCAATTCTTTCTTGAAAATTTGTTTCAGTGATATATACACGCTCTCCATTTTCTAAGTGCACAGCAAGGTGAGTAACTGTTGGGTGCCTTTCGTGTAAAGGGAAGCCAAGGAGACGCCACGCTGCCTCGTTACTGCTGACATAACGCCCTGCTTGACAGGTCTGTACTTCATTAACGGGATTTGCCTCACTTTCACTCCTGAGATTAAATATTTCTTGGTCGCTTCCTTTATTTATGTACGAGTACTTACAGATATACTTGATTGCGCGGACAGAGCTACATGATTCTAAATTAATGTGGGCATTAAAGTTTCCAGTTGTTATCTAAGGTTTCGAACGCTCCAGAGCGAGATTTGATTGTAAATTTCCTGCCACCATCTTCAGGAGCTCTGCGTCTGTATAAAGGGCAGCCATTGTCATTGTGCACTGTTTATTTTAATAGCTGTTTAGGGAATTTCTTTGTACATTTTCCTTCTTTCAATATGGCGATATTGAATTTCGTGCTCCACATGGACCGTGAATTATATTTCGGACGATGGTATCATATAATTCTTTATCTTGCTCAGGATCCGGAATGTCGACACTTATTATGTCATCTGTTTGGCTGGGCCGCAACTTCTATTTAAGCCATATTAGAATGTGGGCATGCGGTAATCCTCTTTTTTGCCATACAATTGAATACATGAAGCACTGCACCTCTCCGAAAATGTCCCTTTGTTAATTACATACATTAATGTTTGTACTTTTAATCTAAATACTCTAGCAACTAAATCGTGTCTGTCAGTACTTTTTTGGCCCGGCATTAGCTCCTCGGTTATTTCTTACCATGTGTGATTGCAAGTAAAAGTAACAAAAATATCAGGTCTTCCGTAAGTTTGTACATAGGCGAATGCGTCGTGTGTTCTCATATAGGTAGCGGGGACTGTTAACGAATGATAAGGGCAGAATTACCATTTTACCTAAATCTTTGGGGTTTACATTGGCGTCGCTAGAAACTGCATCTTGTAAATGTATATAATTCTCAACGCGCAGCTTTTTTTTGATTTAAAGATATATAACGGAGACGTTTACTTTCTACTTTCGTATACATGTCTACCAAAAATTGATGAAATAATTGTCTATACGCATAAAAATCCATACATGATACTTTTTTGCTCGGAGTAGGCTACTTTGTAACCGGGTTAATGAGTGAAATTTGAAAATGATAACCCTCTTGTCCTTTGCAATAAATCAATGGGTATTGCAGAGCATCATAAAACTTGTGTGTATCGGCTACCCGTTGCAACGTATAATCACGTGCTCGCAAGACAATGTCTCGAGAAGAAAATTGATCACCACTAATTACGGCTGCTATATCGTTTATCAAAGGTGCATTGTAGCGCCTTTCATGATCTCCTCGAGGGATCTGCGTGAATGACGATTTTATAATCCTCTTCAGGTAGGTTTTCTAAAGCAGTTTAAAATGTTTTGATGAAATGCTTGTTGTCTCATCTTTCCATTTTAAAGCGCTGCAAAATCGACACGCCTTGTCCATCAGTCCGATAACAACTAACCTGTAATTTTCATAATCAATCAACGGATCATATTTGAATGCTGTATCATTAAAAACCGACCAATTGTTTCTTTGAAAATTTTGTCGACTTTCAGCTTGGAGTTGTGCATTTGTATCTCTTCGCGCCTGTGTCTGTTCTGGTGTTTCAGATGCCCTTATAATAAATTGACCTTAAGCTTGCTCAATGAGTCTGTGTTGAGTTTTATCAGATGTTTCCGCGGCTCTTAAGGCGGCCTGACGTTCCGCTTGTTCGAATAGCCTTTGCTGACTTTGAGCAGGTGTTTCAATAGCTCTTAAAGTAGATTGACGCTCAGCCTGTTCAAGACGCCTTTGCTGACTTTTATCAGGTGTTTCAGTAGCTCTTAAAGTAGCTTGACGCTATGCCTGTTCAAGACGCCTTTGCTGACTTTGAGTAGGTGTTTTGGAAGCTTTTAAAGCAGCCTGACGCTCTGTCTGTTCAAGACGTCTTTGCTGACGTTGAGAATGCGTCTCAGATGCTCTAAAAGCAGCTTGACGCTCTGCTTGTTCTTGCCTTCTCAGTTCAGCATCTTCTAAAGATTGTCTTTAAAAACATACTCTTGAAAGAATGGACTTACGTTTGCGAGGTATTATGAAGTAACAAAAAACCTATTTATAAAAAAAACGTAAATATACCTTAAAGGAATTAAATTTCTTTCTAAATATTTTTTTTAAATCAATTCTTAAATATCTAAAGGGAATAAATATTTTTTAAAATCAAAACAGCAAAACCAATTCAAGACACAACACGAATCCGAAAACGATAGTCAAAAAAAATCGAATCAACTTAAACCAGATCACAAAACAAATCGCAGAAACCGAAATCGAAAGCAGTAGTCAATATAAATATAACCAACGAAAAAAGAAGTAAGTGTATAGGTATATATATACACTATCTATACTATTAATATTCCTTTGAAATATTGCTAAACAACCTAAAACAACAAAAACCAATTCACGATTCTAAATAAACAAAATCCAAAATTAAAGCCAGAGTCTAAATATGTATAAAGGAATACCAACCAAATCAACAAAACCGATCCAAGAAAATACACAAATCCGAAAATGAAAGCCAATATAAATCCATTCAACCTTAACCAAATCACAAAGCAAATAACAAACAACCGTAATCGAAAGCAGGTAGTCGAATTAGCTACGAAATAGAAACAATTTAAGCGTATAGGTACCGTATGCACTATAAGTATTGGCGCGCGGCTCAACGGCGGGAGTTTAGTACAT
>CAJQZP010001153.1:0-195000 GCA_907164705.1 Parnassius apollo
GGTGGCACTGTTTTCAAAATCATCTATGCAAAGCCTGGGCGGTTTGCTAGTTCTTACATACAAATTAAACTTTTAAAATATTTTTACTAAAATGTTTTTAGTTTTAACCTTATTTTAAAAGTGAGCTCGTGACGCTTACACGTGATAAGAGTATCTTGTCACGTCTTTAATTTCCATCATGATTAAATTTGTTACCATCATTTCCAAAATGGAGATGAAAATAAGCTAAATATATACGAGTATAGAGAGACGTTTTACAAACTCAATCAGTACTCGCTTTTACCTGCCTTTATTACGTTGACGCGTTGTCATTTACATATTTACATTATCTTTCTCGAGAACCGGGAAATTTATTAACCGTAAAAAGATTTAGTAAATTAATGTACTGCAAATTAAAAAAAACAATGGCATTAGACCGCCGCCATTTTGTGAATTCATGGATGTCAAACAACGAATAACATCGCTCGATTATGATTATCATATGCAAAAAAGAGAACTTAGTAAAATAAAATATTTATGCCTTGGGGCACAGAGTAAATATAGTAGGCGAAAAATAAAATAAATTAATATTTTGTTTAGAAAAATTACATATATTAATATTTTGAATAAATTATGTAGCAATTAGTGATACTGAAGGTAGTGTTTCTTTAAAAACAACATGTACATTTCCAAGAAAAAATAGTTATTAAAAATATAATCTATTTATCTGTTATTTAGTGCTATCATGTACGACACTAATGTGACCGTGATGGCATAGTGCTGTCAGCTGAATTTGTTTGCTGACCCTACTCAATTAAGCATTCCATGCGCTACATGTTTATGTGCTCCCATATTCATTTTAATTGCATTTTATCCTAACCTTCACTTTTGTTACAATCTGTGCCCAATGTAATAATTAAGGGATAGAAGTTGTAACTTTCACACCACAGCATTTTCATATTTACAAAAATCATTACTGTCTATATCAAAGCGATTGTAAATTCCACTGCTGAATATTGGGCCCCTATAGATTGCCTCATAAAAGTCGATATCTTAGTGACATAATTACTTATAGTCATGCACATACACATATAAGAATAAAACGAATGTGTAGATACCGCTTTTTCACATAGTCGGTCGAACTTCGAAAATGTGCGATACCTAAATATTTATAAAGTTTGAAGATTTTAAACAAAATAACTATTTAAAATATTTAATTTGAAATATAATTAAGATCTTAAAAGCGAAATCATCAAAGCTTAGTTTTTTACGAAAAAACACCGCAAAAATATACGCCCTAGATAAAACCTTCTACATTACACACACACTGTTTGCATAACTACTTGGGTATTCAATCAGTTTTATTTATTTTCAATAATCACAGTGGTTGTTGTCAACTGCAAAGAAAATAATTTCCTGAACTTTAAGTTGTTTGGTTAATTAGATAACTATGTGACTTTGTAAAGGCAATTTAATGAAGCATTGTTATGTATCTTAATTATGCAACACAATTCTTAGTTTCCTAAGTGAGCTGTTGTCTCAGACTTTGACAGTCAATTTCACAACCCGTTGTTGTGTTCACGAGGCAATGTCGATGAACAAAGTAGTTAGTTGTTTAACTGCCACGTGAATAAATTATCACGTGAAACAGTACAAATATATTTTAATAAAAAGTCGAAGATTAGTAAGTAAGAAGAAATTTATTAATGTCAAGAATTCATTAGGTGACAATTCACTCATTTATTCGTTAGACCCTATGAAAGTACACCTATAGGAGGTATATCTGTCATATTTGCCATGCTTGGTAGGCGGGTTGGCAATTTTCTAGGTGTTATAAGGAAGATACCGCTTGCCATCTCCTGTTTGCTTCCCTCTGTCGCCTCTTACGACACCTAGGAGGCGATCTATGGTCTTGAACATTTTTATACCGCCGCGCCGCTACTCGGTAAAAATTTAACTAAGCATAGGCACTTAAAGAAACAAACATGAAGGCACCATACTGCACTAGTCGTTCAAGCTCCAGCGACTACTCCAGTGGTTTAGTAGAGTAAGCGACGCATCTTTACACACACACACACACACACACACACACACACACACACACACACACACACACACACACACACACACACACACACACACACACACACACACACACATGCACACACACATGCACGCACGCACGCACGTACGAACGCACGCACACACACACACATGTGCACACATCACACACACACACACACACACACACACACACACACACACACACACACAAACACAAACACACACACACATACACACACACATACACACACGCAAGCACACGCACACGCACACACACACACACACACACACACACACACACACACACACACACACACACACATCCTAATACATATAAATTACTTGTCACGTTGTTTGTCCGCGATGGACTACTAAACTACTTAACCGATATTAATCAAATTTGCACACCGTATGCATTTTGGTCCAACTTGAAGATAGTTTTTTTTGACCATGAGTGACCCGTAATTTTTTATTTTGCGAATTTAAGGAATTTAAGGAATTTTAATAGGAAATGACAAATAGTCGTCGAAAAGGGCAGAACAACGTCTGCCTGGCAAGCTAGTATATACATATATACATATATACATATATATATATATATATATATATATATATATATATATATATATATAACTACATCGCCTTGACCATTTCATTCGGGAGAGAACGCTGCGACAGTCTTTTAAAAGTGTGGTCACTCTCGTTTGTTCATTCTTGCTGTGGGTCCCACTCAATAGATATTGGCATCGATGCTACCAATACACTTCCCCTCAAGTACCAGCCAGTGTGCTTTTTTGTATAATCTGTTCCTGATCTCAAAGTTTCAGCACACGTACTCCTGAGATGTCAGTGGTTCTGACCAAGGTTCAAGCTACTGTGTGCTCGTTTGTCACCCTAACCTATAAAAAAAATACTCTTCAAAATGGACTTTTTCTTAAATCTCAATACGATCCATACAGATTAAATCATTCTCAAATTAATGCGTACGGATAGGACCTGAATAGGTTACATCGTAAGGATTTAAGCACTACGCAGGGGTAATTTAAAAGTAAATGAGGCAATATGTCCTCTTTTGCAATTTTAGTCCTTATAACCAAATTAACTGTAAGTCCTCAGTATATATAAAATAGGCAAAAAAAATCCAGCAAGCTTTATAGTCCATAAATTTACTTGAGTCTTTACAAGAATACCCAAGAAGGGATGCATAAATGTAAATATTTTCCTTTACACAATTAAAAAGACAAGCAGATTTTTAAGCACATAGAGAGAATCATTCATTTAATATTTTGGCAGCAATGTTTACAACTGCTAAACCATGAAATGAAAATGGTGCTTTTTTTATAGAATAGGAGTGTCAAGCGAGCATGTTCCGTTGCCACCGCTAAGGGCTGAGATGGAACACTTCATTTCCATTAAAAAGGTTCTCCGGTTCTCTACACTGACCGTACAGACTGAACTGCTATTTTACGCTGGCAGTGTATAATAGCATGGTCTTTCAGCGGTTTTGCCGATCCTTTCGTGCTACAACCGTAATATAGCTGCAGCATGGCTTGACCACGTTTAAACGTGCAGCAGCATCATGAATATGAGGATGTATACGTGTTCACTATTATAAAAGAGGGGTTGGGTAGTCAATGATTACCACAGAAATATCTGGTGCCCACCTCAGGATTAACAATCCAAAGTTATTGAAAAGTAGGTTTAAGGTTTTGACGACTCCATGGCGCAGTGGCTTAGCAATGAGTGGCTGCGCTAGGGGTCGCGGGTTCAAATCCGCACGGAACAAGTATTTGTATGGCCTACAAATAGTTGTTCCGGGTCTGGATGTTTGTCCTTGTGCAATTTATGTTTGTAAACTGTCCCCACGATACAAGAGAAAATCTTAGTGTAGGGGTTTTAAAAAATAGAAAATAGAAATAGAATTAAATGTCATGAAAATAAACTCATTTAACGAAAAATGATTTTGTATAATTTTATTTATTTAAGGATCTTTCTGAAAGTTGATGGCTGAAATATGGAATGGCTAAAGTTGTTGTGGGCCAACCATTCCCATAAAAAATAACCCTAAATCTACCAATGGTGTTTACCAGCCATCAAAAAATAAGTACAGACAAATCTTTTCAAGTTATGATGTCTAGTTAGCGACTTCATAAATTGGTTGCAATAAAGTAGTGAATTTATGCAGTATTATATATTTTAAAGAGGGAGAAGAACCATTAGAACTCACTTATTTTCAACGACGACATCTACTTGGCGCAGTAGCTTAGCAACAAGTGCCAAGTCACTGCGCTGAGGTCGCGGGGTCGAATCTCACACAGCATAAATATTTGTATGTCCTACAAATTATTATTCCGGGTATGAATTCTTTTTCTTTGTGCAATTTATGTTTTACCACGATACAAGAGAAAATCCTAGGTTGATGGTGAATGTCTTAAAAAATAATTTAAAAAGATAAACAAACCTGAATACATCTTCACTTTTTTTTTACAAGTTGAAGTCCTATATGCAAGCAAAATAAATTTTAACGTTAACAATTACGAATTAATTTAATATTTAGTTAAAATGATCACTTTGAAAGACATGAAGACAATTATTCATTGTTTTCATTCATATAGTTGATCGGGGGACATGATTAGTGGCGTTCCGTGTGAGAGGTCATATGTTCAGAAGTGGATTTTTGGAGGTGGCAACGATTATCACTGAACACAAAAATTAAAAATTGCGACCGATTCGTAAAAATATTATATTTTCTTCAAATAGATTTAGATTTAATTTGATTCTAATTTGTCTTGTGTTGTTAATTGTAAACATGACTGTAAGCAATTATTTGAAAAATAATTTGTCCCGCTGGATTCTTCCCAGGACAGAGGCTTTTTTCGAACCAGTGGTAAATGAAAAAAATGACTTTCAATAACTATTGTTTATAATCTACATTGAATAAAAATGTTTCTGTTTCTGTTTATTAAAATGTAATTTAAGTTGTTCTATTTTTAAAAATAGAGTGTTTCTAAAAGCAAAAATATAACTGTTGAAGGACAAACAAGTTAAAGTCACTTTACAGCACAACTTTTCACAATCTTGGCTTAATTGACACGACTAGTTTCAAAAAGAAAATCTAATAAAAATTGGAAAAAATTTTGTTTCAGCCCACGTCTGATTAATTAGTAAGATTTACAAAAAGAGTAAAGTTTATTTTCTTTTATATTTAATATATAGTTTTTTATCAATATAAGAGAAAATAAAAATATTTTTGTTTAATTGCTAGTTATATTTAGTTGTGACGTAGGTAATATTTATGGGTTCGGGTGTAGCTCGAACCCAGATTACTTGTGAACTAGGTTTAGAGTTAGTGATTGGGTCCAGAACTACAAGACTATGTAGTGATGGCGTAAAAGTATCCACTACACCATTTTGTCCTGTGGGTATTAGAAGCGACAGAGGGAAACTAAAACAGGTGAGGTGCAGCATAACTATTTAAAATAATACGTAACTACGGTTGCCAACCAGTGCGAAAAATTTGACGGGATTCCCCATATGAGACAATTAATGGGAGAGGCCTTGGTACAGCAGTCAATTTTTATAAGCTGTATGAAAATGGATGTAATGGATGGATGTAAAGTATTTTTTTTAGTCAGTGTTTATTTTTTATAAAATGCTAGTTTTTTTTCCACCCCGGTTTAGTACAGTGTTGGAGGTGTAATCACATTTAGCGTTAGTGTTCAACTTTATGGCGCGGTAGCGGCACGTCGACAACAACTGGCCGGACGATGGCGTGTTTCCGACCTTTAACTTTACGGCCAATGCGTCTAATTGGACGCGCAAAATGATGCTACTTATCTGGCCTGCTATTGGTGGGCCCGTGACGGAAACGAGACGGAAGTAAATGGGAAAGGAGACCAGCTAACATAGTCTACAAAGAATGCATTTTTGGTGCAACGATACGGTTTATTTTGTATCACAACATCTAAACCCATTTAACCCTTCAATACCCATAAAATTCCAAATTTGGACGCTTGGCGTTTAAGAGGTTATAGCCATATTATCATATATTATATATAATATATTATCTCCAAAAAATATTAAAATCTTTATCTTCTATATTTTCACAGATATGGATGGAATTTCTACAATTCATTCATTCCAAGTCATATAAAGCACTTAAAAATAAATGATTGCGATGTATGATTAAATAAAAAAATATTTTTAAGTGTCTAAATTTGCCAGACCATAGAAAGTCGTGTTTTACGACGATAGCTAGATTTGTTTACTATTTCTTTATCCATACTATCCA
Source organism: Parnassius apollo (assembly GCA_907164705.1). Taxonomy (NCBI): domain Eukaryota; kingdom Metazoa; phylum Arthropoda; class Insecta; order Lepidoptera; family Papilionidae; genus Parnassius; species Parnassius apollo. The sequence goes on from CAJQZP010001153.1 coordinate 6,335, forward strand.
TACTAATATTATAAATGCGAAAGTGTGTTTGTTTGTTTGTTTGTCCTATATATCCTATATAATATATATTTCCAAAAATATATACAAATACACTTCTACACACATATTAATAAGAAATAAAATAATGCAAACAGGCCGTTATCCATACTAATATTATAAATGCGAAAGTGTGTTTGTTTGTTTGTTTGTCCTTCTTTCACGTCGCAACAGAGTGTCGGCATGGCATGATTTTTTGTATGGGGATAGTTCGGTGGCTGTAGAGTGACATAGGTTTTTTCCGCGGAAAAAACATATCATAATGTTGCAAAATTAAATTCAGAGGTGGCGCCACCGTGATTATACAAGACGGACTACGGTACGATGGACGAACAAAGAAGGTCAGAATATCTGGATTATTATGTCTTTTTACCAAAATTAAGATAAAAAATGTATGGATTTGTATTTTTCCACGCAGGATCGTCAAGAGAGCGATAAAAAACATAAAATTCACCTGGTGATTTTCTTCAAACGTTTTGGTGCATTGTAATTCACAGAATAGGCGATAACCTCGCAGACTATACTTATATTAATAGTATAGATAGTGTATACGCTACCTATACACTTACTTCTTTTTGCGTTGGTTATATTTATATTGACTACTGATTTCGATTTCGGTTTTCTGCGATTTGTTTTGTGATTTAGTTTAGTTGATTCGATTTTTTTGGCTATTGTTTTCGGATTCGTGTTGTGTCTTTAATTGGTTCTGTTGTTTTGATTTTAAAAATATTTAAAAGGAATATTGTTACGCGCTCAACGTCAAACACTAGCGCCATCTAGTGTCAGGAACGAGAGCGAGGGGAGCTTTGCAGAAAATGACATCACAAATCTTTACCGACAGCGCCATCCGAAGAACTAAGTTTCTAGAAAATCTACACTCAAACACTCGTCGCTTTGCGCGCATTTACTTGAATATTCCGGATGCTTCATTGCTAATTTGTATATATAGGTGCTGCAAGATGCGATCGGGGCAGTGTTGATTCGGCGAGACAAGCTAAGCTTCGGAGCGGAGTAAAGTGAATTAGTGTGTTTAATTATTAGTGTTTTAAGTTTTAATTTGTGTAAAGTAAATTAAAGTGTTAATTTAGGTAATTTTATCGGCAATTTTTATTGTCACGAACCTCAAGTTCGTAACAAGATTTATTCCTTTTAGATATTTTCGATTTGCTTTTTAAAAATATTTAAAAGGAAATTTAATTCCTTTTAGGTATTTTAACGTTTTTTATAAATAGGTTTTTTGTTACTTCATAATGCCTCGCAAACGTAAGTCCAGCCTTTCAAGAGTATCTTCTCAAAGACAACCGAAAATATTTGCTCGATCGCTATAATCTTTAGAACATGCTGAACTGAGAAGGCAAGAACAAGCAGAGCGTCAGGCTGCTTTTAGAGTATTTGAGTTTCTGAAACACCTTGTCAAAATCAGCGAAGGCGTCTTGAACAGGCAGACTGTCAAGCTACTTTAAGAGCTACTGAAACACCTGCTCAAAGTCAGCAAAGGCGTATTGAACAGGCAGAGCGTCAATCTACTTTAACAGCTGCTGAAACACCTGCTCAAAGTCAGCAAAGGCTATTCGAACAAGCGGAACGTCAGGCCGCCTTAAGAGCCGCGGAAACACCTGATGAAACTCAACACAGACTCATTGAGCAAGCTGAACGTCAATCTACTCTAAGGGCATCTGAAACACCAGAACAGACACAGGCGCGAAGAGATGCAAATGCACAGCTCCAAGCTGAACGTCGACAAAATTTTCAAAGAAACAATTGGTCGGTTTTTAATGACGCGGCGTTCAATTATGATCCGTTGATTGATTATAAAAATCACAGGTTAATTGTTATCGGACTGAAGGTCAAGGCTTGTCGATTTTGTAGCGCTTTAAAATGGAAAGATGAGACCGCAGCCATGTGCTATTCCAATGGCAAAGTGTCTCTTTCGTTACTTGGGTAACCAGAAGAGCCTTTGAAAACTCTCTTTTTATATGATGCTAATGAGTAACGGCGCTTTTTAAACAGGATCCAGAAATATGACTCATGCTTACAAATGACGTCCTTCGAAGTTGACCGGGAAATAATAATGCCGGGATTTTCGCCTACATTTACGGGGCAAGGGAAAATTTATCATAGAATAGGTTCACTTTTTCCAGCTGAAAACGAACAGCATAAATTTTTACAATTATATTTTATGGGTGGCGAAGAAATTGAGGTAGACTGTCGCTGCCAATTTATCCAGGGAGTTGAGAGAGACACTGTGTTCAAAATTCAAAGATTCTTGCATGAACGTAACATTTTAGTCAAAACATTTAAAACTGCTTTAGAAAACCTACCTGAGGAGGATTATAAAGTCGTCATTCACGCAGATCGGTCCCCGGTCCTCGGAAGAGAGCATGAAAGGCGCTACAATGCACCTTTGATAAACGAAATAGCAGCCGTAATTAGTGGTGATCAATTTTCTTTACGAGTCTTGCGAGCACGTGATGATACGTTGTAACGAGTAGCTGATATACACAAGTTTTATGACGCTCTGCAATACCCATTGATTTATTTCAAAGGACAAGAAGGTTATCATTTTCAAATTCCACTCATTAACCCTTTCACAAAGGAGCCTACTTCGAACAAAAAAATATCATGTATGGATTTTTATGCGTATCATACGAGTATGATGTTATTATATCCTGTAAACCAAGCCATGCGCACTTTTGATCGTACAATACCTACCTTACGTCCGCCAAGTAGTGAGCTAATTTGATCAGAATTATGTAAACGTGTGTACCTATGAAAAAACTATTTTTTCGTTTTAAACAAAACCAAAAACACTATGCAATAGATAATAGTATCAAAGACAAAGATATGCTTTTTTATTTTAAACCATAACCTGGCAATGTTTCTTAGAAAAAAAAAAAGAAATCACTCTGAACTTTCGGCGTTCCACGTGTCGTTTTGATGAAGGTGCTCCGTCTTTTATAGAATTTTATATTTGTGTCTGGACTAAAAACGAAAGTATTATACTTTTTTATATTCCTTGTAATATAGTGAACATATATATATATATATATATATATATATATATATATATATATATATATATATATATATATATATAATCACTCTGAACTTTCGGCGTTCCACGTGTCGTTTTGATGAAGGTGCTCCGTTTTTTATAGAATTTTATATTTGTGTCTGGACTAAAAACGAAAGTATTATACTTTTTTATATTCCTTGTAATATAGTGAACAATATATATATATATATATATATATATATATATATATATATATATATATATAATTTGTGGTATAAAAAGTGAAAAGTAAATTGCCAAAAGTGCTTCAAAATCTGGAAGGCCCATTATGGCGGCTGGGTCATAAATGTGTTATTTTTCAAATTCTCATTTATTTTTAGTGTAAAATGTAAGTAAAAATAGTTTTCTTACATATTTCAAATAACTTGACGTTGTATTTATTTCAAATTCACACAAAACTATTTTAGAAATATTATTCTAAATGTCACACAGATAAAATATTATTATTATTTTTTTAATTTTTTAATATTTTAATATTTTGGTATGAGTAACGAATGGAAATACATAAAACATAAAAATATACATATTTCCAAACATTTTCATATAAATTTCTCTAAAAACAAAAGTGTGGAATTCAAATTAGTAGTAATTTTGTCACTAAAATTGAAGTATATACCACTACTATGCTATACAGGGTAATTTACGTATTTTATTACAATTTCTAGCAAACAAAAATAATTTTATTCGATAGTTTATACATTCAACAAGAATTCCTGTAAGTTTTATCCATAAATATTGTCTCAAAGTGAAAATATAGCAAAATTTGCAATATAGCAAAAAATTTGCTAATTTGCAAATTTTCCCGCCATTACGGTCCCGAGCGAACGGGAGTATAACATGTCGCAAGCTGTCAGAGCTTACAGGGAAAATTTTCGGAGAGGTGCAGTGCTTCATGTATTCAATTGAATGACAAAAAAGAGAATGACCGCATGCCCACATTCTAATATGGCTTAAAGAGAAGTTGCGGCCCAGCCAAATAGACGACATAATAAGCGCCGTGATTCCGGATCCTGAGCAAGATAAAGAATTGTATGATACCATCGTCCGAAATATGATTCACGGTCCATGAGGAGCACGAAATTCAATATCGCTATGTATGAAAGAAGGAAAATGTACAAATAAATTCTCTAAACAGCTATTAATAGAAAGAGTGCACAATGACAATGGCTACCCTTTATACAGATGCAGAGCTCCCGAAGATGTTGGCAGGAAAGTTACAATCAAATCTAGCTCTGGAGCGTTTGAAACCTTAGATTACAGCTGGATTCTGTAGTCCTGTATTCGTCCATTCTATGTAAAATGTTTAATGCCCACATTAATGTAGAAGCATGTAGCTCTGTCCGCGCAATCAAGTATATCTGTAAGTACATAAATAAAGGAGGCGACCAAGCAATATTTAATCTCAGGAGTGAAGGTGAGCCAAATCCCGTTAATGAAGTACAGACCCTTCAAGCAGGGCGTTATGTCAGCAGTAACGAGGCAGCGTCGCATAAAAAAGCTGTAGAAGCACTAAATCGAACGCTCCAGGATTTGCGCGGCAATACCGATGTAATGGGAGGAATGGTGGTTTTACTAGCTAATGACTTTCGCCAAACTTTACCTGTCATTCAAAAGGGCATACCTGCAGATGATATTAAAGAATGCCTCAAGTCGTCTATTTTATGGAACAAGGTGACAAAATTCAGTTTAACTACGAATATGAGAGTGCATTTGTATAATAATATCAATACTGGAAACTATGCTGACACACTGTTAAAAATTGGCGATGGGTGGTTGGAAACGGATACTGAGGGCTGCGTTAAATTGACGAGAGATTTTTGTAATTTAGTACAGAGTCATTCCGAATTAATTGCGAGCGTTTATTCAGATTTAACGAACAACATGCATGAAGACAAATGGTTATGTGAAAGGGCGAAACTTGCACTAAAAAATGAGAGCGTTAACAAAATAAATTCAGATATATTAAGCGAAATAGCAGGAGAAATAACGGAGTATTTGTCAGTAGACACAGTTATGAACACAGAACACACTTTAACACTTCAACACTTCATATGCCGCATAGTTTCTAAATTCTCTAGATTTGTCAGGTGTGCCCTCACATAAGCTTCAATTAAAATTAGGCGTCCCAGTCATGCTAATGTGAAATTTAGATACTCCTCGGTTATGTAATGGGACAAGGCTGCGTGTGACACATCTTGGACGGAACATAATCGGTGCTACAATTTTGACAGGCGTAGGAATAGGTGAAAATGTTATTATACCACGGATCCCTATAATTCCCACAGATCTGCCTTTTCAATTCAAAAGGTTGCAATTCTCTATTAAGCTCAGTTTTGCAATGACAATTAAAAAAGCGCAAGGGCAAACGTTACAGGTAGTGGGGTCAACTTAGAAAAACCGTGCTTCTCTCAGGGTTAGCTGTATGTAGCATGTTCGCGTGTGTCAAATGCCCAAAATCACCACATTCTTTCCCCGAATGGAAAAACATATAACATTGTGTACAATAGCGTCTTAAAATAGTGTTCAGTTTTTTCCAAAATTCCCACAATCAATTAATCAGAATTCCCACAGATCTTCACTTTCAATTCAAAATTTCCTATTTAGCTCAGTTTCTTTTCAATTCCAAATACTGCACCTCTGACGGACCTATTCAGCTCAGTTTTCTTTCAACTCAAAAGGCTGCATCTCTGACGGATCTTTTATTTGGCTCAGTTTCCTTTCAATTCAGAAAACTGCATCTCTGACGAATCAATTTAGCTCAGTTTCTTTTCAAAAGTCTGCATCCCTGATGGATAATTATGCTCAGTTTCCTTTAATTAAAAATATCCTATTTCCATTTGGAATAAACAGACATTTTCATGCTTTCCTATACGCTGCGTTTCAAAACATTTAAATAGGATGACGAATCAATTTTGCTCCGTTTCCTTTTAATGGCTGCATCTCTGACAAATCTATAAAACTCAGTTTTCTTTCAATTCAAAAAGTGTTATGTATGTATATACATTTGTATACCTATGTATTACAATGCGTGGCTGTGCCCACGCGCCCTCTGTTAATAAATCAGTGCATAGCAAGCTACCGGCCGTTTAACTCGCTCCCTGACCGTATACATAACATTGGCGAAGAGTACCCGCGTAAAAAATAATTACAAATGGCTAATTCATATTTTGCAATATTATCCAGTTTTAACCACGATATACAGGAGTGGAAAACTTATAAAAGCCGAATAAATCAGTGGTTCTTGGCAAATGAAATTAATAATACGACGGATCAGAGCGGGAAAAAGAGAAGAGCAATTTTGCTAAGTGCACTCTCGGAGGGTACCTATAGGCTCGCTGAGAATTTAGCCTTACCCAAGGATGTGCAGGAGGTGCCCTACAAAGATATCCTACGAATCCTCGACATCCATTTTAACCCGAAGATTGTCGGTTTCACGGAACGACACAACTTCTATGCAGCATCGCAGCAACCCGGTGAAACACATTCACAGTGGGCCGCGAGACTGCGCGGTCTTACGTCACGCTGCGCTTTCCATGATATCGAAGAGGCCCTACGAGACCGGTTCATTATGGGAATGATGCCTAGTCTTGAGAAAGAGAAACTTTACGCCCAAGATATTACCAATCTAACTCTCACGAAAGCTGTAGAATTTGCTGAAAACGTCCGTTGTGCGAAATCAGCTGCAATCGCCAGTGCCAGTACGTCCGCAGCTTCTACTGGCGCTTTTTACAAGATTAGACCAAGAGATAAAGGTGCAAGAAGTGTGAAAAGTGATCTTTCGGTAAAACAAAAGTGTAAAGTGTGTGGTTATACGAACCACAAGGCTTCGGAGTGCCGGTATGCGGATTTCGTATAAAGTGTAGGAAGTGTAACGTCGTAGGCCATCTACTTAGAATGTGTACGTCAAATAAAGTTAACTACGTAATAGCCGGAGACGAAGACATCTGTGATGATGGTAAGGTATTTAAAATTCGTTCCTTGCGGGGTGAACCGATGGTCGAGACCGTGTTTATTCGTGGAACGGCGTTTAAGTTTGAAATAGATAGCGGTTCCGCCGCAACTGTGATACCGGAAAAATTATATAAATCTCATTTTAAAGATATTCCATTGATCGTTCCGCATAAAAGGTTGATGAGCTACACGGGTGATAGCATAACATGTGTAGGCACAATTCGGTTGCCCGTGTACTATACTAACCGCTCACACACGCTCGACGTGTACGTCGTCCGGGACGGCGGGCCGCCGCTCCTCGGTAGGGACTTTATATCTACATTCCAATTAGAGTTATCATCAGTTTTATCAACGGTGAATTACTGTCAGGGTACCCTTACCTCCGTGGAAGAACTGCAATGTCAATTTCCAGTTCTTTTTTCGGATAAATTAGGTCGTTTTACTAAACATAAGGTGCACTTACAATTGAAAGATAATGCAAAACCAGTTTTCTTTAAAGCGAGACCGATTGCATTTGCCCTACGGAATAAGATAAACAGTGAACTAGATAGAATGGTTGAGTTAGGGGTATTAAAACCGGTTGACCACGCAGACTACATGTCCCCTATAGTCCCTGTTTTAAAAAGAAATGGCACTATTCGCTTGTGTGCGGATTACTCTGTTAGTATTCATAGGCATTTAATTATCGACCAGTATCCTCTGCCAACTGCTAAGGAATTGTTTGCAAAGCTTTATGGTGGAAAAAAATTTACCAAATTAGACTTATCTATGGCTTATAACCAATTTGAGCTGGATGATGAGTCACAAAGGTACATTGTAATTAATACTCATCGTGGATTATACAAGTATACTAGGCTAGTCTTTGGGCTTGCTCCAGCACCAGCAATATTTCAGCGCGCGATGGAGGGCCTAGTTGGTGGACAGGAGGGCGTGCTATGTTTGTTGGATGACGTGCTCATTACGGGGCGTGACGATGCCGAACACGCTGCACGTCTTCGGGCGGTGTTGCAGACATTACAAGAAGCAGGATTGACCTTGCAAAGGGAGAAGTGCGAGTTCTATAAAGATGAGTTTAACTACTTGGATTATGTTATCAATAAAAATGGGTTGAAAAAGTCTCCAGATAAAATGAAAGCAATAGTAGACTCCCCTGCACCATCAAATATAAGCCAACTGCAATCGTTTTTGGGTCTAGTAAATTATTATAGAAACTTTGTACCAAGTGCAGCGTCTGTTTTAAGCCCACTTTATAATCTGCTAAAAAAGGGGGTAAAATGGTCGTGGGGTCTAGATCATCAAGAGGCATTCACTAAAATAAAACTGGTATTAGCTTCAGACCAGGTACTCGCCCACTTCAACCCCGAAGCAAGGCTAATCCTAACTGTAGACGCGTCTCCGGTTGGCTTGGGTGCGATACCTTCGCAAGTAGGTTCCGACGGGCAAGAAAGACCGATTTCGTTTGCATCGCGAACTCTAAATACCGCAGAGAAACGATATTCACAAATACAGAAAGAAGCGACCGCAATTATATTTGGAGTTCGGCGCTTCCATCAGTATTTGTACGGTAGAACAAATCCGTTCGTATTAAGAACAGATCATAAGCCACTAATTTCGATATTCGGACCATACAAAGGCATTCCGAAAGTATCGGCGAATCGACTACAGAGGTACGCAATGTTTCTAAGCGCGTATAACTATACGATCGAGTATATATAAAGCGCTGATAACAGCACCGACTATTTGTCTCGCTCAAGTATTTCGGAAGCGAGGCGCGCGCCCGACACGGGTGCAGGCGCACTCGATAAGTGCACTGCGGACGACTTCACTTCGAGCGACCGCGCGGCTTACGTGTGTTTTGTGGTCGACACGAGTTTACCGATTACGGTTCAGAACTACGAGATGAAACAAAAAGGGACAAAATTTTATTTAAAGTAACCGAATATGTTAAACACGGTTGGCCTAAGAAAATAACCGATTTGTACCTTAAGCCTTATTTTTCATGTAGAACGCAATTCTCGGTTGAAAATGGATGCTTAATGAGAGGTCATAAGGTCGTGATTCCCGAGACGTTGCGTAAAAGGGTGTTAGCTGAGTTACACAAAACACATCTGGGTATCGTAAAAACCAAGGCCGAAGTTCGATCCAGATTTTGGTTTCCGAGTGTAGATGAGGCCGTAGAACATATGTTCTATAGGGACATGTGAGGTATGCATCAACCTGCGGCCATCCCCTCCGCGCGCGCCGCCGGCCCCCTGGCCTCGGGCACACCGCCCTTTCACCCGCGTACATATGGATTTCCTGGGTCCCATAGCCGGTCGAATGTATTTAGTGGTCATTGATTCGTACTCTAAATGGCCGGAGATATACGATACAGCTAGTTCTACTTCCTCCGATGCAGTCATTGAAAAGATGTACGAATTCATGTCTAGGTTCGGCATACCGCAAACGATTGTAAGTGACAATGCAACAGCGTTTACTTCACAAGAATCTAAACGTTTCTGTGAAATAAACGGGATATCACACGTTACGTCCCCACCGTATCACCCGACAAGTAACGGTCAAGCCGAAAGTTATGAAAAATTGTCAAAAAGGGTATAAAATCAAGTCTTATGTCTAGCAGCAACACAAAACAATCAAAAAACAATTTATTAAAGTTTTTGTTTGATTACCGGAATTCAAAGCACTCGACCACCGGCATGTCACCCGCCGAGTTGATTTTCGGGCGACAGCTAAACTCGCGCTTAGACAGATTGGTACCTACGTCATCGCTGTCTACGTCTGCGGCTTCATCCGATTTAATAAATGCGCAAAAATGTTCACAGAAGTAAGAACCAGTACGTATTAAATAAATGCTACCTGGAACTTTCGTTTTATATAAAAAATATGTAAACAACAAGTTTAACTGGTGTAAGGGAACAATAACAAGAAGAATTGGCAAAGTTATCTACTTAGTAAAAGATTGGGACACGCAAATATGTTATCGAAAGCATAAAAATCAATTAATTTTATATAAAGCTCAAAGTAATGACTGTAACGCATGGGACGTAGACGCTTACGAGAAAGGGAACAATTGCGACACCGGAAACACTTTTACACCACCGCCATCGCTGCCGACATCACCAACACCATCACCATCATCATCGTCACCACTTCATCCGGCGTCTACCAAAGACCCCGGCCTAGTTACCACGGCAGAACGAGAAGGTTCGCCACGTCGTGGGGAAAGTGATGAAGTAGAGAACCCTGTGCCGCCTCGGTCGGAGGAGGACGACGAGTTCCACGAAGAAGAAGCAGATTTTAATGATGGTCGAATCGAAGCCACTAGAAATAGACTGCGCCCCCGTCCCAAGGTTGATTATAAGCGTTTCTTTTAGGTTATAGTTATCGTCTTTTATTATAATTTATTTTATTCTTGTACTCTAAAATAGGGTGGGGAATTGTTATGTATGTATATACATTTGTTTACCCATGTATTACAATGCGTGGCTGTGCCCACGCGCCCTCTGTTAATAAACCAGTGCATAGCAAGCTACCGGCCGTTTAACTCGCTCCCTGATCGTATACATAACAAAAAGCAATGGATAGTTCATTTTCCAGTGACCATGCGGGCGAAGCCGCGGGTAACAGCTAGTATTAAAATATTCTTGACTGACATATTGTACAGGGGGATTTTGGTGATTCTGTGTGTATCGGAATAATCACTGATTCTGACTCTGACTGATTTTTTTATGAAATATATAATTTGGTCTTTTCATAGCTTTTTACTTTTTATGAAATAGTAGTGTTACCTTATACGGTAGAGCTTAGTTGTAAGTCGGGTCGGTGGGTCAGTTTGTCTGGTGTAAGACCACGCTCGCTCAATATATCAGCGTGAAATAGAAGCATAATATAGTTGTGTATCTTATGAAGCTCGAGACCCAATTAACTTGTAACGAGACATTTCATCTTAATCCTCAAGTGTGTCAATAATCAGCAGTGTCTTCCTAATAACAATTTAAAAAATTAACAATTACGGTTGCAAACCCGCCTGCTAAGCGAGGTAGCTATGGCAAATACCCATCCTATTGTTGCGCGGCAAAATTAATGCCACTAGCGCTATCTAGAATTGAGTAGCAGAACTAGGAGAACTTTCTAGAGAATTCCATACTAAAATATTCTACACCTAGTCGGTCGCAACTGACGAAATTCAACATTTGACCGCAACCGAAATCAAACATTCTAGATGTTTTATAAGGAGAGTAAGGACAGCGACCGGGACAGTATTGAGTTGGCGATCAAGCGAATACTTTGAAGCGATGTAACTGCGCACGAAAGTGATCAGTAGTTCATCATTACAGCCCTTCACAAGTCCACTGCTGAACATAGGCCTCCCCCAAGTAATGCCACAAAGCACGGTCCTGAGCCACCTGTATCCATCGACTTCCTGCATATCTTACCAGGTCGTCACTCCATCTAGTGGGGGGTGGCCCTACACTACGCCTACCGGTACGAGGCTGCCACTCGAGAACCTTTCTTCCCCATCGGTTATCGGTTCTTCGAGCTATATGGCCGGCCCATTGCCACTTCAGCTTACTAATCCGTTGGGCTATGTCGGTCACTCTAGTTTTACTGCGGATATCCTCATTTCTGAGTCTATCACGCATAGAAACTCCGAGCATAGCCCTCTCCATAGCTCGCTGAGCGACCTTGAGCGTCCTCATACGGCCGCAGTGAAGGACCACGTCTCTGATCCGTAAGTCATCACTGGCAACACGCACTGGTTGTACACTTTAGTTTTCAGAGATTGTGGTATACCTGACGAGAAGATGTGTCGTAATTTCCCGAACGCTGCCCAGCCGAGTTGAATCCGTCGATTGACCTCTCGGTCGAAGTTGGACTTACCTAGTCGGACTATTTATCCCAGGTAAAAGTACTTGTCAACAACTTCGAGCATAGTGCTCCCAACAACTACCGGCATAGGTGTGACATGGATATTAAACATGATCTTTGTTTTTCCATGTTCATCTTAAGACCTATCCGTTGGGAGGCACTATTGAGGTCATTGAGCATAGTGCTTAAGTCCTCCAGAGATTCTGCCATAAGGACTATATCGTCGGCAAATCGAAGGTGAGTGATGTACTCGCCATTGATGTTAATACCGTATCCTTTCCAGTCCAGTAACTTGAAAACGTCCTCCAAAGCAGCGGTGAAGAGTTTCGGGGATATAACGTCACCCTGTCTTACACCTCTCTGCAGTTGGATAGGTTTCGAGCTCTGGCTCTGTACTCGGATAGCCATCGTAGCCCTACTGTACAAACACTTCAGCACTTCGATATACCGACAGTCAACTTGGCACCGCTGAAGGGACTGCAGCACCGCCCAAATTTCGACGGAATCAAAGGCTTTCTCATAGTCCACATACGCCAGGCAAAGTGGCAAATTGTACTCTTCAGTCTTCTGTACAATATGCCGCAGGGTATGTATGTGGTCTATGGTACTGAAGCCTTTTCGGAAACCGGCTTGTTCGGGAGGCTGGAAGTCGTCGAGTCTGCTTGCGAGACGATTCGTAATGACTCTCGAAAACAGCACGTAGACGCGGCTAAGAAGGGAAATCGGTCTGTAGTTCTTCAAGAGAGCGTTGTCGCCTTTCTTAAAGAACAAGACCACCGCACTTCTGCTCCACGCCTCTGGAGTAGTGCCACCATGGAGGACGGAATTGAAGAGCTTCTAAAGGACTTCAAGTACCGGTGTTCCACCCGCTTTCAGAAGCTCCGCTGTAATTCCATCCTCGCCCGGGGCCTTGCCGTTTTTAAGGTGTTGGAGAGCCATTCTAATCTCGCTCAGACTGACGTCCGGGATATCATCGGAATAGTGTCGGATAAGACTTGCTCTTGGATCGTTACTCACACTTGAGTGTGGCTCCAACTATGATGTGTACAGCTGCCCATAGAACCTCTCAATCTCACTCAGAATCTCAGGTGTCCCGGAAACGATGTTGCCACACTCAGTCTTCAGCTTTGACAGTTGGCTCTTTCTGGTAGACAGATCTCTGGCAAAGACTTTGGAGCCCTGGTTCCGCTCGATCGCTTCTTTAATACGAGCAGTATTAAAGTTGCGAAAGTCTCGCCGCATGCATTTGGAGATCTGTCTGTTCAGTTGCCTGTATGCTGTCAAATCTGTTGACGATTGCAGCCTCATCTCCCGTCTAACAGCCATGAGATTAAGAGTGTGATCGGAGAGTTTTTGTGTTCTTCTGCGGCGGGTCTTGCAAAACTTAGTTCCGACCGCATGGACAGTTTCCACGAGCTTGTCATTCATATCGTCCACTAGTTCAGTCAGTAGTAGTCAGTAGTTCAGTTATGATTTATTATTAGTGTGTTTTGAGTTGAAAATGGTGTTCTTTAAACCCTTAAATCGTAATAAAAATCCCATGCAAAGATTTTATTGTATTTTGGTAACAAAAAAAAAAACACTAAGCAAATGTTGGCAGCGTGAAAATCACAATTATTTCAATACATATTACTCGAAATTATTAACGTTAAAAGGTAAATTATATTCATAGAAAAACTTTACTCACAATTTTATAATAAAACACTATAAAAGATAGAAAAATCCAAAGTAAACACAATAACATTCACGTGAAAATGGCGTACGAAATGAACGTAGATTATAAATAAATATCTATAGGATAACTAACTTTTTATTGCATTAGAGGATAGAAAACCTTATATGCCATCAAAAACATACTTTGTAAAAAGAAACAAGTCTCGCAACTCAGTTCTTCTACGGTAAATAATTGTGAGATTCATGTAATACCAAGTCGGTTAATTTATTCAGTTCCTACTTAGGGGTCCTTCTGTTTTAAGTTATTACGTAATTAGCTAACCTAACAACATTTCATAGTGACCATATCAATGTTAAAAATCTTTTATGTTTTAAATTTATAGATTGACTTGGCCATCGCATGAAAACATAATGTATCTCACAAGTAATACATATTATATTAAATTAGTCTGCTAAGTGCGATTTCCAAGTATATCTATAAATTATATTTTATATTTTATTACAAGTTATGTTTTTGATGGCATTTCATTTCTTTTTTAGATAAGATAGTGCTACTGTTTTTCCTTTCCGGTACCTTCTACTTCTTGAATATCAACAACGTACCTATCTACATATATTATAAATATACAGGTACACTGATTCACTCATTGCAAATGTAACTTTGTAATTCTATATATTTATATGATATTACAAAGTTATTTATATGATATTATATAGTTATAATATACAGTTGGCGCATCTAGAAAACTGAACGGAAATTAAAAAATATTTTAGTTTTTCCTTGATTTAGATACTAAATCCTAATTGTAATCTAAATTTGAAGCTTCTATGTCTGCTAGAAGTGCTTTAGAGTTTTGATGATCTGTCAGTCAGTGAGTGACAAAATTAAGAAATTTTAACTAGTAATAATTCTTAAACTACTGGTTCAAATTACATAAAATCTGAAATATACCATTTATATATAATGCATACTTGGTTACGGAAAATTCAAGCTTCTAGTTTTATCCACTACGAAGTTATAGGGGGTCTAAATTGGCCTGAATTGCTTCGAGAAAAGTATGGTACGGTCGTGCCGTTTTTTTCCTCGACTTGGCGGGGGCACTGCCGTAACCCCAGATTGATTCCTCATGAAACCGCTAGGGATTTAACGGAATATTGCCGCGGTATCATGAGGCTACTAGGTGTTTGAGAGGTTAAAGTGTCAATTTTGTTAAATTCAATCGGCAGTTTTTATTGTCACAAACGCCAAGCTCGTAACACTATGAAGCAAACTGTCAGGAGGCCACAGTTCAAAATTTTTATAGACTGTACCGGTTAAGGTAAAATAACAGTACCTTTGTATGTTCTACAAAATTGCGCCTCACAATGAGAGAGAGTGCTCTACTATCGATAAGTGGCAATATCTTAATTTCCATAGATAAAAATCATTCTTATAGTTTTAGCTGGACATCAATTACATATTATTATTAACGTTGCAATAACCACAGAAATTGAATTATAAAATTAGTTTACTTTCAAATTGATTCACTTACGATTATATAACAAAAAAATGTTATTGCAAAAATAATATGTGAACTGTCGTCCGATGGTCTTCTCGCTTAATTGAAATGTAAGCAATGGATTGAAATGTATAGTTATAATAAATATATAAGATTATGTAAAATCTAAAAATGATCCCTATTGACTTTTGTCATTGAACTCGACATCGTTTAAAAGTTATTAATAAAAGACGATCAGTTTCTGTTTGTTTTTTATTTGAATAAGCGTGTGAAGCATGCATAATCAATTTTTGTAAAAAAATAAATATAAAAATGATAAAATTTGGTAACTTCTCAACTGAACGGTTTTAAGCAACTTTTCGAGTGAAAGATGATCATAAATTTTTACACAATATAAACTTGCTCGGTGATTCGGAAAAATCATAGAAATTTACTGTCTTACAGAGATGTTTTGTTGTGACTATATTCGTTCTTTCAACTTGACAACAACTACACATATTTATAATATAAACTAATAATACATAGATGATAGGAATATTAATATTTACGATTTTTTTTCAAAATAGGTTCTTACAGAGCACTTCTTGATAGTTTTATTTTTATAAAATAACGGTGACAAACGAGTACACAGTACACCTGATGGTAAAAGAATGCTACGATTCAAAGACATGTACACCATGTACAATGGTTTATATCCACGATATATAGATAGTATCTTTATAGTTGGTATCAATGTGTGATAACATCTATACATACAAATGAAATTTACGTGTAAGTCTGTGATACTGAAATAACTGGTTTTTTTTAAGCTCAAAAAGCTATTAAACATGTTTAAGATTTTCGTCCGTCTGTTTGTCTTTCAGTCTGTCTGTTGTGGCTAATTTTTGAAATGGCTTAAGCGACAGATGGCAGTCATGAGGGAAGCATCTATACTATATTTTCGCCGAAAAACTTAAAGTTCATTTATCTTTAAAAATCAAAAATTGATGTAATAATATTTTTGGTTAATTTAATAACGCCACGTTAATAGATTTTATGCATAATATTAAAATTCACTGAGGTCGAATTTTAATATTATGCATAAAATCTACTTTGTCTGTGTTCTATATATTAATCATTTTGTATTTTCGTTGTAAAATTTCCGTATTGAATTCGGAATGAAACTCATCTTAGCATCTACCGGAAAGGAAAAATAATTCTCTAAAATCCAGCTGGTTTTTTTTTGTAAGTATACGAGCATAAAGTTTACCTGAAAACTTTAAGTAGTTTGGTCGATAGGTCACCTTGATTCGATAAAAGAAATTTGCTGCTTTAGTAGAAAATGCTTGGCACTTCAACACTGTTTCCATCAATGGCGTGTAAAGTATACTGTTTAATTGTTTTATTAACAAAAATACTATTTTCGTTTGTGATAAGAGTAATTGACGGCAATATTCGGCAAAAACTGCCGAGCTATCGTAAGTCACAAGTGCAAGCACAAATACTCATTTAACCGACTTTTCGCTCGGTGTAACACTTTCGAGATAACATTGGACGTCGGCTATGACGTGGTGTCACACACACACACACACACACACACACACACACACACACACACACACACACACACACACACACACACACACAAACACACACACACACAAACACACACACACACACACACGCACGCACGCAAGCACGCACGCACGCACGCACGCGCGCACGCACACACACACACACACACAACACACACACACACACACGCACACACGCACACACACACACACACAAAGCAATTTACTCTAGTGGTGGTAGGACTTCTTTTTTCCCTAGTAGTAGATCTGCGTATGTCTCACACTCGTATGCTATTTGTTTTAATTTGTGCGTCGTTTGATGCATACTAGCGTATTCCTCCGTATTCTCCCTTGAAAAAAAAAACTAGAATAAAAAGTATACTTTTTATTGAATGAGCGTTACAATCGACGACACAGTCCACCTGAAGGTAAGTGGATGCTCTGGTCCATAGGCATCTACATTTATCCTCGACTCCAGATCTCTACACTCACCATACGAAACAAAGCAGTATTAAGCTGCTATTTCACGGTGGTATTCTGTGAGAGCGTTGTTTTTCCCCGGCTGAGACGACCTATTTGTGCTACAACCATAATATACATAGGTGCAGCGTGGCTCTACCACGTATAAAATAATTTATTAGAGATATACCAAAATGCTTAAATATCGGTTGTTTTTTTTTTTGTAAGCCTTTTCCATCGAAGACACACGCACGCTAACCTTAGACCATTCAACCCAATGGAAGAGTAATGCGCTCAATGCTACGAACTAAAAATGCTATCACTTTTGGTGAGGGCGAGGAAACACTACATAGACAGTCCTTCCCCGGTCGAGCTGACCCATTTGTGCTACATTCATAACATAGTTGCAGCCTGGCCATTCCTTTTGCGATAAAATCTACCTTTATCTACGGACTGTAGCATAGGAAAATCGAAGGTGAGTGATGTACTCGCCATTGATATTAATACCGTATCCTTTCCAGTCCAGTAGCTTGAAAATGTCTTCCAATTTAGCGGTGAAGACTTTCGGGGATATAACGTCACTCTGTCGTACACCTCTCTGCAGTTGAATAGGTTTCCTTATCTTTTTACCGTGTCCTCTCACTCTCTTCGGACCTCGGATAATCCTATAATATTCCAGCGCAACTTGTCTGTCTCTTCTTTCAGCTCCTGGATCTTTTCATCAGTCCTCAGGGTGCGTACGTTATATGTTGCCAGATCGAGTCATCCTAGGTGGCAACCGAACCTCCACCGGAGATTCGTAGCACCCCCGGCAGACGGCTTCTGTTGTTTTAAAAATGTTAATTTCATATCCTTTTGAATGGCCTAAGGCATATTACAATATCAATGTCGTATCATTAGTTTCATCCCCTATTTAGCCACCCTTAGTGGTGTAATTTTCCTCTTAAAACGTGTGTATATGGAACCAAACCTAAAGAACAACCTATTTAACAAAGTTCATCAAAGTTGGATCACAATTGATAAACATATCGTAAATAGTACATACAAAAAAAATCATACAGTGGAATTTTTAACCTACTTCTTTTTTTTTTGAATATGAATGATGATTGAATATGGATTTTTAAGAATAAAAGTGGAGTACGCCCATCTTATTTAATACTGACGTCAAACTGTAATGACTTTGAATATAGAAGAATATGAACATACATAAAGCTGTGTCATGCATTAATGGACTAGGTCGCGGATAGTCCACGTTCGCAGAATAAAGCTACATCAATTTCTATTGGTGAAGCTCTGACATATTACCATTTGCTTGCCGTCCCTCGTGCACAAAATGCATACTGAATTTTATCTAGGTGTGCATAAAAATTCATTGCCATTTATAACCAATTTGAACCAGTTCGAATCGAATCGTAAAATGTTGTACAACTTGCAACAGAACAATGTTGATATGAATTTAAGATGCATCAAAACGAGAAATTGTACGAGTGTGGTTACAAGAGTATTTCCAATTCATAACCATTGTTAGCACGGTGCTATTCTTAAAGTAAAATACAAAAAGTGCAGTATTAGTGCGTGGTAGCATAGCTAACGATTCACTAAAAATTTCACTATTGCGGGTAGACCTGTTTCGATTCCCGCCAGCACCAATAAAATAATTTATTGCGTTTGTTACAGCGTTAAAGGAAAATGTCATAAGGAAACATTCGAACAGAATAAAATATTTCGAGGGCGTGTGTAATCCACCACTGCTTAGATGAAGAAATGTGAGTAGGCTTATTCCCTGCAGAAAAATGTATTTTATGCTAGTTTTTACAAATCATAAAATGTAGGAATACATCAATATGATATTTTTGAGCTTAAATCTTTTTTGTGATTTAATATTTCTACTTCATATAACCCTTCAAGCACCATAAAAATCCCATGCAGTCGCACGCGCCCGACAAATCCCGAGCGGTCGCATACGACCGCACCCACCCACAGCACTAAACAACATTAAAACTTATATCTAGAGACTATTCCCTCCAGAAAAATGTATTTTATGCTAGTTTTTACAAATCATAAAATGTAGGAATACATCAATATGATATTTTTGAGCTTAAATCTTTTTTGTGATTTAATATTTCTACTTCATTTAACCCTTCAAGCACCATAAAAATCCCATGCAGTCGCACGCGCCCGACAAATCCCAAGCGGTCGCATACGACCGCACCCACCCACAGCACTAAACAACATTAAAACTTATATCTAGAGACTACTTTTCCATAAAGAAGCTTAGCATTATAAAATCTATACAAAATTCTCTATCCTCTAAACAAAAGTCAGGTTTACTTCATTACAAAAAGATTGTACTGTATTTTGATAACAATAAAAACATAACAAGTGAATGTCGGCAGCGTGAAAATTACAATTATTTCAATATATATATAAAAAAAAAAAATATATATATATATATATATATATATATATATATATATATATATATATATATATATATATATATATTACTCGAAATTATTTAAGCAAAAAAAAATGATATTCACACAAAAACTTTCATTACAATTTTATAATAAAAACACTATACTAAAACACTCATAAAACACTAGAAAAATCCAAAAACCGACACAATAACATTCACGCGAAAATGGCGTATGAAATGAACGTAGATTACAAATAAATATTCGTAGGATAGCTTTTTTATCATTAGAGGATAGAGTATTTCATATATTGAATATATAATGCCAAACTTCTTCACAGAAAAGTAGTCTCTATATATAAGTTTTTATGGGTTAAAGTGCTGTGGGTGGGTGCGACCTCATGAGACTGCTAGGGATTTGACAGAATATTGCCGCGGTCTCATGAGAACGCTAGGAAGTTGAGAGGTTCACGACAGCTAAATAAAAAAAAAACATGTTTAAACATCCCCAATTGTTTTACGTGGTACAGTCACGCTGCAGTTATATAAAGGTCAGTTTGACCAGGTAAGGATATTTCGATAGATAACTATACCTAAACAATACATGAAGGAAAGAAGAACAAATAAAGCGTCACACTTATTTTATAAAAAAAATTTGCTTGTTCGTTTTTCAACAGTTGAAAATTAACAATAAATTTGGAAATTGTTAAAGTGATCAACTATGTCATAGAAAATTTAATACGCTTAAAAATTCCAACTCTATTATTCCATACGAATATTTGCAAAAAATCTTATCTATTTAATAAAATAAGTTCATTCGGAATTTAATTATATTAAAAGATGTTAAAATCGAAGCAATATATAGTTTTAATTGAACTACAACACATTTTCCGAACACATTTCCTCCAGGGGTTATTGTTTTTTATAAGGCTTTTTTATATAGGATAGGATGATAAACGAGCACACAGTCCATCTGATGGTAAGTGGTTGCTGTCGCCCATAGACATCTACATCTATCCTCGATTACGAATCAAAATGCAGATGCATTGTCATCCGTGAGGACATAGGTGGAATGCCTCGTTTACAGTAAAAAGGGTCTCCGGATCTACTATATACTACACTCACCATACGAAACACAGCATCATTAAGCTAATATTTGACGCTGGTATTCTGTGATAGCGTGGTCCCCTCCCGGTCGAGCCGAACCATTCGTGATACAACTATACTACAAATAATAACTGCAGCATGGCTCTACCGCGTAAAAATTTTCTTTAGGCTTTCATTGTCGTCACGTCAAAAACAAGCACCTGATATTCTATATTGAGATAATATACTTACTTCATCATCATCATCATCATTACAGCCCTTCACAAGTCCACTGCTGAACAAAGGCCTCCCCCAAGTAATGCCACAAAGCACGGTCCTGATCCACCTGCATCCATCGACTTCCTGCATGTCTTACCAGGTCGTCACTCCTTCTAGTGTGGAGTCGCCCTACACTACGCCTACCGGTACGAGGCTGCCACTCGAGAACCTTTCTTCCCCATCGGTTGTGGGTCTTCGAGCTATATGGCCGGCCCATTGCCACTTCAGCTTACTAATCCGTTGGGCTATGTCGGTCACTCTGGTTTTACTGTGGATATCCTCATACCTGAGTCTATCACGCAGAGAAACTCCGAGCATAGCCCTCTCCATAGCTCGCTGAGCGACCTTGAGCGTTCTCATACGGCCAGCAATGAAGGACCACGTCTCTGATCCGTAAGTCATCACTGGCAATACGCAATGGTTGTACACTTTAGTTTTCAGAGATTGAGGTATACCTGACGAGAAGATGTGTCGTATTTTCCCGAACGCTGCCCAGCCGAGTTGAATCCGTCGATTGACCTCTCGGTCGAAGTTGGACTTACCTAGTCGGACTATTTGTCCCAGGTAAACGTACTCGTCAACAACTTCGAGCATAGTGCTCCCCACAACTACGGAGCTGTTGTTGTTCGGGAGGCTGGATATCGTCGAGTCTGCGTGCGAGACGATTCGTAATGATTCTCGAAAACAGCACGTAGACGCGGCTCAGAAGGGATATCGGTCTGTAGTTCTTCAAGAGGGCATTGTCACCATTCTTGAAAAACAAGACCACCGCACTTCTGCTCCATGCCTCCGGAGTAGTGCCACAATAGAGGACAGAATTAAAGAGCCTCTGAAGGACTTCAAATACAACCGGTATCATTCCACCCGATTTAAGAGGTGCTGGAGAGCCATTCTAATCTCGCTCAGACTAACGTCCGGGATATCATCGGAATAGTGTCGGATAAGACTTGCTCTTGAATCGTTACTCACACTTGCGTGTGGCTCCAACGATGATATGTACAACTGCCCATTGAACCTCTCAATCAATCAATATCAAATACAATGATGTGTCTTATCTGGATTGAAGAGCTTTGTTAAACATCTTTAAAGCCAATCTTTAATATAATAATATCAATAAAACAATAATAATAATAGTATTTAAAAATTTTAATCATAACAATAATGATAATTAGTAGCAGGTTTGTTATAGCACGGCGCGGTCTTTCGCTACTTTGGTGGGGGAGCGATTATATCGGCGTGTATAAATAGCAGCTGTTTCGGCTCGCCGCTCACTTAGGGGTCAGCCGCCGTAGAGTCTACATTACCTGAAGATGCCTCGTGTAGAGGCGAAACACGTGTCGTATTATTGTCGGTGGTGTGTCTTGCCTGGAATAGTGGTGACGGAGTTAGTGCATGCAATTGAGGGAGGGCGGGAGGTGCTCTTCAATCCAGGTAAGACACATCATTGTATTTGTTTAGCGGAAGGTTGCGAAGAAATTTATATTTCTATTTTTTATTATAATGGATTTCCGCAAAGTAACGCCTGATTCTATCAATTATCTCTCAATCTCACTCAGCATCTCAGTCTCAGCTTTGACAATTGGCTCTTACTGGCAGACAGATCTCTGGAAAAGACTTTGGAGCCCTGGTTCCACTCAATTGTTTCTTCAATACGAGCAGTATTAAATTTGCGTAAGTCTTGCTGCATGCATTTGAAGATCTGTCTGTTCAGTTACCTGTATGCTGTCAAATCTGTTGACGAACAGCCATGAGATTAAAAGTGTCATCGAAGAGTTTTTGTGTTCTTCTGCGACCGGTCTTGCAGAACTTAGCTTCGACCGCATGGACAGTTTCCATAAGCTTTTTATATAATTTGTTTCCATAAGGAAAGTAAAGAAAAATTACTAAAAATATACCTACCCTAAAAACTGTAATGTAACTGCACCAAACTTAAACACTGAAATCTTTGGAACATTATCATCTAGTGTAAAAACTAGAGACGAGAGACTTAGGGAGAGACAGAAACAAATTGGTTATATTATATCAAATTTAAACAGCATCCTAAAGTAATTGTTCTTTAATAATGATGCCAAAAATTAAAGGAAAATTGATAGCCTCCTTTGTAAGTTTCATGGAGTCAGAAACTCGAAGAACTGTGATATTATCAGGGTTCAAAAATTATTAGATACAGCTTCGAAATATGTAAAGTATAAGGCGTTTCTTCTGTTAAGGAATAAAACCGGAACATCCTCGAGTTGCTTAGTCCCAGGATGGACATGTGCTTTTTAAGGAAACAGTGTCAAGTCAAGATAATCGCCAGAATGCGCAATTTATTTTAAATTAATCCTAGGGCTTCTGAAGCAAAATTACGATTCGGTTCGGAGTAAGGTTTAGGAATGTTTTAAGCCCGGTGTGTTAGACCAGATCTTAAGTTATTTGGTGTGATGAAGAGATTCAAGAGTCAATAGCGCTAGGCTTTTCTTAGATTCCACAAAATGACTCGGGTAAATATTGTGTACCCTTTGAGCCTTCCCGTGCAAGCTTTTCAGAGAGTTCATTGTCTATTTAAAATACCCTCGTTTCGTGGAATCCATCTAAGAACGACCCTATTGTTACATCCCAGGGCGTTTAGACGGTTCACGCAGTGTTCATATAGCTTTGAGTTCACAAGTTTGACCTCAGCGCTAGCAGTGCCGCTTGAATGTCAGAGTTTATATAGGTTGTATAGTTGACGTAGGGCATTTTCAGATTGAATACTGCACAACGAAGTATGGCGACGATTTCTTCCTGAAAGATATAGGTGAATCTACCTAAATTCATACTAAGTTAATTTGGGGTATTCCACATAGATTCCAAAGCCTACGTCCAGGCCCATTTTTGACCCATCGGTATAGTACCATATAAGGCTACCGACATTACAGATGACCTGGCCATTTAATCAGTCTTCCCTGGAGGGTATTTCCACTGTATACATTTTATTTAATGTGTTTAGTGGACTCACGACATCTGAGATCATGCATTAAATCGGTGATTCCTTAATTGAGTCTAGCATGGGTATTAATCTTTCAGAAAGCAAGCTCACACCACCCTGAGCGTTAATCCTATAGAAACATGCTCTCGCATCTTTGCATAGGAGTGCATTTAAAGCCGCTCCAGGCGATAATCGCGTCGCTACAGTTGCTATAAAGCAGGCAGTCTTTTGTAGACTATTTTGTCCGTTCATAGCCGTCTTTTAGTTGGCATTATTACCCCAGACAGTGGAGGTGTAGGTAAGAATCGGCCTCTTTATTCTACTGTACGTTCATAGAATCATACTGAAACGCCAACCCCAGTTGTTTACGACCAAAAGACTGCATGTACCTAAAGCAATTTTAGCCTTATGACATATGTTGCTATGGTGAGAGTTCCATTTTTGTTTTTAGTCGATTGTTACACCCAAGTAATTGACTTCAGTGAAGAATGGTAGTTTGTTACCTTTGAGTTTTAGTGTGACTAATTTATCTAACCGTCCCTTTTAGTAAAGGGTATTTTACTGTATAATATAATAATAATAAACTGTTATCCCTACACCAATTATTCATGGTGTTTAGGGCTCTTTTTATGATTATAGATTTGTGTGTCAGTGTGAAGGTCTGCCATCTTGTACAATAGTTGGTCAACCACAAGTCTTCAAAGAAGGGGTGGCAAAACACCTCCTTGTTGACAGCCTCTTGTAGTTGTAACCTCAATTGAAGTTTGTGACAGCGCTATTTTTGCCTGTTTGAGGTGCCCAAAATACCTATAAATGTACTACAAGATCTGCGTAGGGCTCTAAAAGAATTCAAGGCAAAAGTCTTATGTGATCCATAGAAATGGATTGATATTAGTAAACTTACCATCGGGCTTTTTGAGAAGCCAAATTTGATTTGGTTTAGCTTTTGATAGCATTTTATTTAATCTTTCACTGCAAGGCAAAGACTCAGCTTTCTCGCATAGCTTCCTCAATGATGGTCACTTAGTATTCCTAATTTATTTATTATATTCGGTTAGGGCTGCACTATAAATACTCCTTTCTTTGGTTTTTTTAGCCCTGCTGAATTGTTTCCTACTAAGCTCCCTTAGCTTAGAAATCCACCAAGGAATTTTTCATGTTGAGGCCTTGGTTTTAACGGGACAGTTGTCCTCTAAGGCTTTACGGATAACTACGGTTATTGTATCCGTCGCTAGCGCCAGACCTTTAAACGTTTTGACGCTTTTAGGAAACGTTTTCACATTCCTCCTTGGGCTATCTCTGTACACATCCAAGGAAGTCGCTTTTGGATCCCTAGAAGCAACACTTTTATAAGCTGGTGATGCTCTAATTACAAACTTAATGTGTTTGTGATCAGAAGTTGAGTTTTCACTTCTAACATTCCAGTCAGTTATCTGTCTAGATATGTTATTGGTAGTGTAGCGGCGCTGTCGTCGAGCTACAAGCGAAACACACCGAAGCACACCCAAGCCTAAATCACGCTATGAAAATTCCGAATCATAAACAGTATATATTAGGTGGAACACTTTTATATGAAAAAAAGTTTTTTTTTTCTAGAATATTTTTGGAATACCATGTAAAAGTTGCTTTATGTAATTGTAAATAATATACCTAAATATAAAAACTCTAACTCGACTGCTTGAACTCCCGCCATAGACTTGAAATTTCATTTTTCAAGTTTTTATAGACGCGTTGTACCCTACATACAAAATTAGAAGTAAATGCTATATGTTATGCATGGAAATAATAAAATAAAGATTATTTTCATTGATAAAATAGTTTATTTTAAATGTGAATACAGGTTAAAAAAGTTATATCTCTATGAATAATGTTATTTTTTAAAGCAGAAATCCTTTTTCGTCTCAAACTTTGGCATGACTTTTCGAGATGCTAGTTTAGATTTTATGAATCACTCTCTTCTTTTCTTTTCGCATATATTTAGAGCTGCTTCTTTCACAACTTCGACTGATCTTTCCACAGACTGGGTGTGGCAAGGCAGTCTCATAAACTCCAAAACTACATCTCCTCCATTTTCAATGATATCTTGCAACTGCTCATCAGAAATATTCTTTAGTATTGGCGGTTCGTATATATTTTGTTGCCAGGCAATCAAGTCTATGTAAGAACGTGAATGAAGGTTCACTTTTGGCACCTCAAACATGCGCGGAACAGAATTTTTATTAGCTTGACGAGCTTTTAAAATGCGTCTTGCAGCGAGTTCTCTAAAATGCTTCCGTGAATCTGTTATCATACTTAACAACATGTTTTCGGGATGAGCAAAGTAACTATTTCGAATTAAAACAGGGTTCACTATCGCTAATAACTCGCTGGGCAAATACCTAGTGCTGCTAATGAGCTTCCATAAATGTTTTGAACCATCTTTGTAGGATGATATGTGTTTTGATAGCAAACAAGACAGGGGCGTATGATTTTACGACAAACGTAGCTAAAATTACAAGATTTTCTTGTGGATTTTCAGTAGAAATATATAAACGCAGTATGCGATTAGCTCTTGTTAACCAGCGGGCATGGGATAGCTTACCTGGGCTTCGGTTTAATAAATCGGGAGAGCAGGATCCACTTATGACAGCAGTAATAATTTCTATTAAATATTTTTGGTCTGAACTGAGATCTGTTGTTATGTGTGGAGGTAGATCACAGTCTATCTTCTTAAAATGGGCCAACGACAACGTCTCGCATGTCTCTAATGCTTTACCAATTTGCCCTGCAAATGATTTAGGTCCTGAATGATTAGGGCATCCACATAGGTAAAAAAATGCCTCAATGGCAACTCATTGGCGTGTAAGAGACAAATTATCCATTGCAATGTTCGAGATAGTCTATTTTCCAAAAGACGAATCACGCCTCCCACTTTTCCTGTATTTTTGTTTGTTCCATCACAGCCAACTGCCAATATACTCTCTAGTGATATCTTTTCAATCGTCAAAAAGCTGTGGATAGCTCTTTCAATATTTCTTGCACTGCCCGATGCTGGCACAACATACCCAACGTAAACAGAACCTGATTCTTTTATAATCGAAATATGTTCCTCTTGTACAATCACTCTAAACCTCTTTGATCCTTTTAATACAGTTTTAGCCGTCTTGTCTTTTCTTTCATCGAAATATAATGCAGGAATTTCTTTAACTCTTTCTTTTGTTAAAAATTGCTCGCGTACTTTCTGTCTTATTCTTCTTAGTTTCATCCTGTCCACAACGTTAGTAGACTGTGCCTCAGAGTCGGCATCAGAAGCAGAACATAGAACCGATGATACGATAGCCGATGCAGCTCTGTCTGATACTCCGTACCTATCGCATACAGTCGTGAAACTATGAAGACTGGCATCCGTGAGCTTTATAGGCTTTTGATCCACTGTTTGAGTGGTGTCAATACCATCTGCGGCCGACGAGCAAGAAGGAAAGTCGACATTAGAACAAACTTCAGATCTATTTAGCCGATACGAAGTAGAAGGAATTTCTTTAATTCTTATATTTGAATTATGCCTGATTTCATGTTTAATAGCACGTAATTTTCTATTCTGCAATTTTTTACTCTGGACAAGATCCGTTCTTCCTAGAACCATTAGTCTGTTAGAGCGTTGGTCAAAAAATATTTGGTACTTTTTTTTTCTCTCACACAAGGATTGTCACGTGCCGACCCCTGCTTGGTCCCGCACTTTTCTCCTCTGTCCCAGCGCCAAAATATATTAAAATAATGAAATGTTTAATTGCAACAGTTTGTTAAATACTATATTTGAATATGTTTTTGATTAAAATAAACGAATTGTAATGAATTCTATACTATTTTGTAGGCTGTGTAAATAGCCCCTAAATTATCATGTTTGTAAATGTTTGGTGTCTTGGCGGGGTTTTTACCGCTGTCTGCTAATATTTATATTTTAAATGAAGCTAACTAATGTCATTAGGCAACATAATACAACTATTCCAAAATAAAATTCTGAATTTTTTTTCGTTCCACCCTAGTATATATAGAACATCTACACGGAGTGTTGGCCGCTCCCCGGGCAGAACACCTTGCCCGGCGAGAAATCTCCACTTTTCCTTCCACAGCCACAGTGGTGACCCCGACGTGATCTGAACACGCAAACAACAACCTTCGGAAACTTCAAGCTCCATCATCGTCATAGAATAGCCCACCCATTCGCTCCCGAGCAGATATCGTCTGCAGTCTTCGTATCCTGCAAGCCATCTAGCTTCACAAGGTTCATCGCAGCACTGGAATAATAATGATTCCTGTTCCTTAAAGCTACTCTCTGAGCTATACGGCACGGCTCTGAGCCTTACTACTCGCCTCTGCTTCACAGCACTCTCGTAGATTACTTGCCTTCTTCTCGACTCACTGCAGACTACAAGGCAATCTCCTGGCACTTGTATATTCGTCGGCAACTTGGCTGCACTATCGACCTCCGATCTGAGCAGGGGGGTGATGTAGCGCCACAAGTGAAACACACCGAAGCACACCGAAGCCTAAATCATGCTATGAAAATTACGAATCGTAAACAGTATATATAGAACATCTCCGAAATATCACACGGAGTGTTGGCCGCTCCCCGGGCAGAATACCTTGCCCGGCGGAAGGTCTCCCCTTTTTCTACCACGGCCATAGTAGCAAAGTGTCGCAAAAGTTGGTGTGAAACCTAATTTTAGGCTTACCGGGCGCTTTTATATGAGAAAGTTCGTTGATTTTAGTGTTTCCTCAGGCAGTGTGGTGAGCATTAGCATCACGTCCTATCACAAATTGTTTTTGGGCGCACTCTGACCTTTTCCTGCCCGTCCGTTGCCCGACTTCACTCACAACCCATTCACGGTTGCGCCCCACATGCCGTCTTAGCGATAGCCTGTGTTGGTGCCAGATGCACCAGCCGCATCTCCTATACACATATTGAACTCGAATTGAATTGAGTAGAAGTTGACCTTTTCCTCCTTAGTTGCCAGCTTCGCAAATTTCCTGGGTTGGTCTTTGGGGGACTCCTCCTCGGACCGACTGCGTTTTTTACCTTCGAAACCAGTGGAGGTTTAGGCAGAGGAATTTCGTCTCAGAGCTTTTGGCATGGAGAGCAGGCCTCTTAGGCTCTATCTCAGCTGCTATCAGCCTTCGGTTCTCCTTCCTTGCTGCCCCACTAAGCCTATAATGCCTAGCGTACTTTTTATTCCCTTTTCTGATTATTTTCCAATTGTGGTTCAGCTTTTTTATATCTCATAAAAACCTCATAATTTAGCGTCTACACATACTTTAGCTAAATGTATCAATGATATTTTATTGAAATCTTGCATAGATAACTCATTATTTACAGCTCATAGAATCAGACATTCCTCAACATCGTTAGTAAATTGCAGTGGTATCAATATTAACAATAAAAAGAAAACTAGTGGTTGAACCAACAGATTTAGTACATTTGCAAAATTACGTAATTAGCTATAGTATAAATAAGTAAAATGTTACTTTAATGGATAATTTTATCAACACTGAGTTTTTATTATTTTTTGTCTGTTCATTAAATAATTATAATTACTACTGCAATCTCATTCTTTAAACATCTTCATAGTAAACACAGACTAACTTCAAGTAAGTTAGTCTGTAAGTGAACTTCGGTCGACGCCTCGTATGTGTACAACCCTCCCTTATATAATGTGAATATATAGCCCCACTCATAGATTGATGAGTTTAGTTATTTTGCTTTTATTCTTTGAACTCAATGATTAGTATTGGTGCTGCGAGCTATAGTATGCTCAAGAAATTTCTTTTTGTTTAATAAGCTTTGAATTCTCATGGATTGCCCATGATGAGACGTTACTACATAGTAAGTATAACACAGACGCGACTTGAAGCAAAGACGAGGCGTTAATTTCAAATAATTATGATCGCATTTTACTTATAGGTGAATTGCTTCCACTTTCAATGCATGGACCAAGGTATATTTAAGGGTCTCGTGGTGCCCAAGCCTCAAAATAGCTTTGAATTCAAGGTCACGGATGCCACCTATGAATGTCTAAACCAGGTTTCCTGCAATGAGTACAGGTAGAGACCGGTATGTTTTTCGAATCAGCTTCTATACCTCAAGTGCCCACTGCTGCAGGTTTTTGTTGCTGCGTTGCACGCGATCTTTAAACTAGGCACGAAGGACGTGTCCCAGGTAAGCGCTGCCATATCTCGCTTCCAATGTCTCAAGGAACTGCTTGTAAGTCACTTTCTTACCGACAGCTTCCAGAAGAGGTAAGGCTTGGTTGTGCAGGCCTAGGGTAAGTGCAGTCATGGCCTGACTCTTATTCAACCATTTGCATCCATGATAGCCTCAAACTGGATTTTGTAAGCCAACCATGAAGAAGTCTCGTCAAACGGCGGCACATTGAATCCACGTAGCGAAGATGTTGAAGCTACCAAGGGAGCTGTAATTCCATCTCCAAGTTTAAGGTCGTCTAGCATTTTCTTCACGTCAGCCACCCCGTTGACCACCCGATTGCTCACGTGGTCGATTCGGATTTCAGCTTCCGACAGGCGGTTTTCGCGTTGAGAAACCCTATTCTTCTTCCTAATCTCTTTCCTGTAGGTAGCGTGAATGTTCTTTATGAGAAGCATCTGCTCCCCCTGAACAAGCTGCAGCCGCTCTTTGAACAGACTGGTCTGTTCCTCTTGTCAGCGAGCCTTTCCTGCAGCATCATCATAACAGCACCTAAGTCAGATGTTAATCCGTTGGGCTATATCGGTCACTCTGGTTTTACTGCGGATATCCTCATTTCTGAGTGTATCACGCAGAGAAACTCCGAGCATAGCCCTCTCTACAGCTCGCTGAGCGACTTTGAGCGTCCTCATACGGCCAGCAGTGAAGGACCACGTCTCTGTTCCGTAAGTCATCACTAGCAACACGCACTGGTTGTACAAATTGGTTTTCAGGTTTTTAGGTTTACCTGACGAGAAGATGCATCGTAATTTCCCAAACTCTGCCCAGCCGAGATGAATCCGTCGATTGACCTCTCGGTCGAAATTGGACTTACCTAGTCGGACTATTTGTCCCAAGTAAAAGTACTTGTCAAAAACTTCGAGCTTAGTGCTTCCAACAACTACCGGCATAGGTGTGATATGGACATTAAACATGATCTTTGTTTTTTCCATATTAATCTTAAGACCTATCCGTTGGGAGACACCATTGAGGTCATTGAGTATAATGTTTAAATCCTCCAGCGATTCTGCCATAAGAACTCTATCGTCAGCAAATCGAAGGTAAGTTATGTACTCGACATTTATGTTAATACCGTATCCTTTCCAGTCCAGTAGCTTGGAAACATGTTTCTAACGTCACCCTGTCTTACACCTCTCTGAAGTTGGATAGGTTTCGTACTCTGGTTCTATACTCGGATAGCCAACGTAGCCCTACCGTACAAACACTTCAGCACTTCGATATACCGACAGTCAACTTGGCACCGCTGAAGAGACTGTAACACTTCCGAAATGGAATCAAAGGCTTTCTCATAGTCCACATACGCCAGGCAAAGTGGCAGATTGTACTCTTCGGACTTCTGTACAAAAACCCTTTTCGGAAACCGACTTGTTCGGGAGGCTGGATATCGTCGAGTATGCGTGCGAGACGATTCGTAATGACTCTCGAAAACAGCACGTTGACGCGGCTCAGAGGGATATCGGTTTGTAGTTCTTCAAGAGGGCGTTGTCACCTTTCTTGAAGAACAAGACCACCGCACTTCTGCTCCATGCCTCCGGAGTAGTTCCACAATAGAGGACAGAATTACAGAGCCTCTGAAGGACTTCAAATACCGGTTTTCCCCCCGCTTTAAGAAGCTCCGCTGTAATTCCATCCTCACCCGGGGACTTGCCATTTTTAAGGTACTGGAGAGCCATTCTAATTTCGCTCAGACTAACATCCGGGATATCATAGGAATAGTGTCGGATAAGACTTGTTCTTGAATCGTAACTCACACTTGCGTGTGGCTCCAACGATGATATGTACAGCAGCCATAGAACCTCTCAATCTCACTCAGCATCTCAGGTGTCCCGGAAACGATGCTGCCACAATCAGTCTTCAGCTTTGACAATTGGCTCTTACTGGCAGACAGATCTCTCGCAAAGACTTTGGAGCTTTGGTTCCACTCAATTGCTTCTTCAATACGAGCAGTATTAAATTTGCCTAAGTCTTGCCGCATGCATTTGGAAATCTGTCTGTTCAGTTACCTGTATGCTGTCAAATCTGTTGACGATTGCAGCCTCATCTCCCGTCTAACAGCCATGAGATTAAGAGTGTCGTCGAAGAGTTTTTGTGTTCTTCTGCGACCGGTCTTACAGAACTTAGCTCCGACCGCATGGACAGTTTCCATTAGTTTGTTATTTACATCGTCCACCTCATTGCAGTTTTCTAGGCACTGAAAGTGGTTACGTAACTCGAGCTGAAAGGATTTGGGATTCTGGATTGACTTCATTAGATGATATCTAATGAAGTCAATCCAGACTCCTCCAACTTAACATTTAGGTTTAGTGTGCCTCTAACCATTCGGTGATCGCTGCCAGTTTTCACCCTTTCGATCACAGATACATCACTGAACAGTTGGGACCTGGTCGTCATAACGAAGTCAATCTCATTTTTTGTCGCACGATCGAGGCTTGATCAGGTCCACTTCCTGTGGGGCCGCGTCTGGAATAAAGAGTTCATCATAAAGAGTCCCTCTTTCTCCATAAAATCGGCCAGCTGCTGGCTCCTACGGTTCCGTTGCCCTACTCTAAATTTCCCTAACTTCAGCTCACCGCTTTCTCTTGCGTCTAGTTTTGCCTTGAAATCTCCCATCAACACCGTGTAGTAGGTTTTGGAGGAATGCATGGCTCTAGAAATATTCTCATACATTTCCTTCACTTCCTCATCGGGGTGTGCCGAGGTTGGTGCGTAAACCTGTATGACCTTCAGCGAATACCGTTTGGTGATTCTGAGTATCAGGTACGCGACCCTCGTCGACACACTCTCAATGTTTACAACGATGTTGACGAGAGACTTGTGGACGATAAATCCGACACCTCCTTGGGACAGATGGTCGCCCTCCCGGTGATAGAACAAGTTTGCCGGACTCGAGGATTACCGTGTCCTACCACGCTCTTCGGACCTCGGATAATCCAATAACATGCCAGCGCAACTTGTCTACTTCTTCTTCCAACTCCAGTTTCTTCTCGTCAGTCCTCAGTGTGCGTGCGTTATAAGTTGCCAGGTTGAATCGTCGTAGATGGCAACCGAACTTCCACCGGAGATTCTTAGCACCCCCTGCCCCGCCGTTACCATGGTCGCCACCGTAGCCAGGAATAGCGAGGCCGCCGGGGACTGGGGGCCGTTTGTTTGCGTCGTTACTCATGGAGGGATATTTGCAATAGTTGCCACGCTTGGCGAGCGTGTTGGCAACCGCAGTTTTTTATTATATTATTGTTGTTATTAGGAAGATGCTGTTGCCCATCTTCTGCCTGTCTCCCTCTGTCGCCTCTTACGACACCCACAGGAAGATATGGGGTAGTGGATATGTGTTTTTTTTTTTCAAAAGTCAAACGGGATGAGCCTCTTAACAAACTGGTCTCAGAAATGGGGTGCCAAAAAGGAGGTTACAAAATACATTGGCATCTGAATCTGAGGTCTCCGAAATGACCAAGGTCGATATTAAGCCTTAACCTTGCCTAAGCCTACGCCTAATACAATTTTGGACGATGATCGGCCTCCGATCTATAGAGTGAGCCCGCTTTTCTTACACTTGGTTCCGAAATCACACATCTAGCCGACGATCAGCATCTACCAGGAACCCGTACCAGCTGGGTGTAACTCTCCAAAAAAAAATATATGAAAACATTTTTACTTCTTCCATTCCTGCTATTTCCTTCAACGGAGTCATCGTGTCAGCGATTCTGTCCACCAGCCACCACGAGTGTAACGGATCACTGAACTATTGTTATGCAAAAATGCTACGTATATAAGTTATTATTTTCCAGTAAGTGTTTTTATTTTCTACTTTTAAATTTAAAATTTATCTTTATTTTACACTGTTATTTTTAATATTAATATCTTTTTATGTTTGTTTTTATTGCGATTATTTTATATAAAAATTTTATTTTAATTATATGTCGCTTTAATCAGAAATATATAAAGAAAATATTTCATAAAAATACGTGTGGCACTCGGTGACTGCCGCGGTAAAGCTATTGCATAGCATTTTTTATCAACTTATGCAATTATAATTATTTATTTATTTTATTTATGCAGTTAAGTCTTTGATATTAAATCAAGTTACACTTTTTGAGCGTGGTGACCGTTAAGAAAACAATTTTTTTCTCTTATTGAATAAACGAGAAGTGAATATTGTTTAAAATATTTTTAATATCTTACAATACATGTAGGTTATTCAGGAATTTTTATCATTGAGTTAGCAGCTAGTGTACACGCATACGTCTAGTCACACGCACACAAACACCGTGCCAAAGTCTGCCGAGTGCCGAAGTTTGCCGAACTGAAACGACGTTAGATGATGCAGGGCTTTCAACGCCACACCTCCGTGCCCATCGGAGTGGGGAGCGTGAGGTTTTTATCGTTACGGAATTTCTGGATTAGGTCCCCGCGCTCAAGGCCCACGATAGAAGCTATGCAATAGCTTAAAAATCACACTTTCGTTTTTGACAAAATTTATAAAATCTTATAATGGGGAGAAAGAATCCCTACCCGCTTTTCTTACAAATAACAATAATGCAATCTCGTAAGATACATTAGAATAACATACTATTTTATACAAATTCATTGTCTCACCACTTAAGGAAAAACCTTGAGTTGCGTGTAGTTTAAAAGATTTTGAAACGTGTAACTAAATAAAGTCATTTCTTCGTTTCACTTTGGAGAGAAAAAAACATGCGACACATTTATTATCAGGTTTGCAAAAATGTGAACAGTCATCCGAGGACGTTACTAAATTTTCCTTAACATTAGTACAAATTTTAACCAATCCAGTCAGATATACACTATAACTGCAAAATTCCTGAAGAACTTCCAGGTAGAATAAATGCCATGGAGGATCTAGCAATAACATTTTTATTAGGGTTAAATGCTATTTCCACTATTGTTAGATGAAGCAACCCTTAAACCTTAAAAGAAGCTGTTCAATTAGCGATTGAATAAGGTACCACGAAATATCCAAATATGTTCGAAAAATTCTATAAAACAATGTAATTAATATATGTAATAAAGTGGGTCATGTTGCTACTAAATGTTTCAAAAATACAAAAAAAACATTATAATTTTATTCATAGTAAGCAGATTTACAATTTATCTAGTTCTAACTCCGATAAAGTAATGTGCAACAATTGCAAGAACATAGAGCACAGCGTTGCTCAATGTAGAAAGCAACAGTATTATATGCAATAACGTCATTATTTTGATAATAACATTAATCGTAACCCTAATACTAATTCTAACTATATAAATCGTAGCTCAAATAATAGCTCTAATTTTGTAAACTATAACCATATTACTAATTTTAGTTCTGACTCTGTGCCTATGCACATGACAAGCAATAACTACGACGCTATCGATAATTCTAACTCTTTAACCCTTCAATCGCCATAAAATTCTCATGCAGTCGCATGCGCCTGGCAAATCCCGAGCGGTTCAACGAGCGCATCCACCCACAGCACTTAAAACCATTAAAACTTATATTGAGAGACTACTTTTCTATGAAGAAGTTTGGCATTATGAAATTTATACATAGTTTTTCTATCTTGTGGTCTAAACAAAAGTTGGGTTTTACTTCATCACAAAAAGATTTTATTGTATTTTGAAAACAAAAAAAAAATACCAAGCGAATATACTACTTGAAATTATTTACGTAAAAAGATAAATTATATTCACACAAAAACTTTTACCACAATTTTATAATAAAATACGAACAAAACACTAGAAAATTCCAAAAGTCAACACAACAACATCCATGTGAAAATGGCGTTCGTAATGAACATAGATATTCTACGTTCATTACGTACGCCATTACTTACGTACACATTAATATTCATAGACTGTTTTTATTCCACTAGAGGATAGAAAATTTCATATTGATTCTATAGTGCCAAACTTCTTCATAAAAAATAGTCTCTAAATATAAGTTTTTATCTTATATTTAGAGACTATTTTTTATGAAGAAGTTTGAATTTTGACGGAATATCAAAGCGGTCAAATTTGGCCGCTTGTTGTTTGAGAGGTTAAACTTAATAAGATTTCGGATACGTGTCTGTCGTAATATCATAACGACACGAAATCATTTGATAATACTATTTCTACTAAATTTTACAAAATACCTTACGCTTAATTTTATTCTAATTCTAATTACTTTGGCAATGCTTTAGCAATCAACCGATTCATTCTAGTTAATTTCATTCACACACTCAAAGAGGAACTGAGTAATGCTAAATCCATTACACCTCTGTCTTCGAATAAGAAACTGAGTAATTTTATATTTGTTACATCTCAGCAACTCAAAGGGGTGAAGCCGAGTCTTGCTAGTTCTCGTGCATTTTAGTTGACCAAAAAGGTACAGCCAAGCCCTACCAAATCGTTTACTATATCTACGTCTCAGCAACCCAAAAGGTTGAGCTGAATCTTGATGATTTCAATTCTATTCCTATTTTTGAAATGAGAATAAATACATGCAAGGTTTCCATAACATATACGAATCTATTAACAAAATACACCCTAAGTGTCTCTAACTTCTTATCGATACCGGCGCAAGCGACAGTGTCATAAAATATTCATGTTTAATAATAAAACATGAACATCTTAAGGAGAAAGTAAGAATTAAAAGTATATAATAAATAATACAGATACATATTGCGATAACCTTGGCTCAATTTAGTTACAATTTTTACAAAGTGATGAAACTTACAGGAATAAATTTTATGATATTATCTATTATTATATACTATTTACTATTAAGACGATTTTATTAGGTAGTAAAGAATTTTTTAAATACTTTAATGTTAATATTGGTTATAGCTCTAAGATAATTACTCTCTGCAGTTATAGATTTCCTATTATATTTCATCAGTTGCAGCATGTTATATTTCGTACATCGTACCGGCACGCTCAGAAGCCGTCATTAAATGCGCTTTATTAAATTAATCGCTTAAGATTTAGCACAATAATGAAGCCTTAGTTCTAGATCGCACCGTAAGCAAGAGTAATTACATCGCGATTTGTATTGTAACAATAAAACAAAATAAAAAAGGCGTTCACCGTTTTGAGGTGACACTGCGAAAAAATGCACCACTTTTCATCGAATAGTATAGGACTATGACTTCACTAACGAAAGTGGAATTTTGATATAGGTTAATTCATGTCTTTATCTAGAATTTGATTGTTCAATACCACGATTGTATAATTTTGACTTGATCATAATTATTTGCGAAAACACCTCTAAAAACGAATGAAAGTTGAAACAAAGAAGAGAGCATGGATAGATATGCTAGCAACCAAGACTGGTAATTCTGGCGGTACAAATGATGATATTGAAAGAAAAAAGGCAGTCTTTAGACGTCTAAATAAGAGAAGAAAAGAAGTAGTTGAAATGAAAAAGCAAGAAAAAACTGATAATTAAGATAGAAGAATATCGGATAACTTCCATGCAAATATTAAAGTTGTTCTGAAAACTCATAAGACCTACCAGGAGAAGTTTAAAACAGCTTAGATTGAATGCTATATGAGACGAGAATGGCTGTATTCTGAATGATGAATTTTTGAGTTTGAAGAGATAGAAGGAATATTTTGAAATCGAGTTTATGAGCGTAGAAACATGTAAATTAAATTAAATGGAAACTTCGAAAGAAGAATAAAGAGAATATAGAGAGATAAGAATAGATGCAATATTAAAGGCAATGCAAAACATGAAAGCAGGTATGGCAGCCGGATATGATAAAGTTTCACTTGAAATTCTAAGATCTGGAGAGGAAAACCACTTCCTCTAGTGAGCAGACCTGCTGTACATCTTGTTTTATTTATGCTGGGAACTAAAACAGGTACTAGAAGACTGGTTCAAAGTCGTGATAGTCCCAATGTATAAAGGAAAAGGGTCGCAGAAGTACTGTTAAAATTTACGTGGTTCTTCTTAGCATTGTGGGAAAACTGTATGCTAAGATACTAATAGAAAGAGTTATGAAAGAAACTGATAGAAAATTTGGGATGGGCAAGCGGGATTTAGAAAGGACTGGGGTGTACATATCAAGTATTTTCCATGCGCTTAAATGCGAAGAAGTTTTTGGGCAAAAACCAAAAAGTTTTTTGTGCGTTCATGGACTTGGAAAAGGCTTATTACAAAGTGGATAGGGATGTTTTATGGTAAACATTAAACTCGTTTGCGTTAAGCGATGGGTTGATACAGGCATCGAAGTCTCTTTATAGAGACTCCGGTGCTTGTGTTAGGATCAACGAGGTCTACTCAGACTGGTTTGGCGTCCATAAAGGTATCAGGAAGGGCTGTGTGTTTTCCCCGTGGCTGTTCAACTTATTTATGGACAGTTGTTTGGAAAATTTTAAAGCTAAAGAATGTGGCTTAAGAATGGGTGAGGTAACCATCAAATGTCTTTTGTACACCGATGTGATCAAGTTATATTTGCATTGTCGGGGGCCGAGTTGCAAATGATGGTTACATTAATGAACAGGTCGTTAAAAGAAAGGGGAACGCAAGTAAGACAAAAGTTATCGTTTTTGAAAGAGAAGAAAGTAAAACGATATGTGAAATAAGAATGGAAAGAGAGTTCATCGAGCAAGTAGATGAGTTTGTATATTTGGGACGCGTATTTAGCAGGGATGAGAGATATGATAATGATATAGAACGACAAGTGAACGCAGAAAATAGAGTAAATGGGGCTCTACACTCTATTGCGGAAAGTTAGAATGTGTCAAAAAGTCACGTATGGCAATCTACAATGCTGTGTTAGTCCCTACTATATCGTATGGTAGTAAAAGTAAGATATGACAGAAGAAGCACGAGAGTAGAACAAACGCAGTAGAAATGCAGTCCTTGAGGAGTATGTTAGGGCTGAATCTGAGTGACAGTGTGAGAAATTGTGTAATAAGAAAAGACCGTGGTACGCAAGATGATGTTGTGACGAGGATTAAGAAAAGAATGCTTCGGTGGTTTGGTCATGTAGAAAGAATGAATAAGGAAAGAGTGAAAAAGCAAATTTATGTGGCAGAAATTTACGGCAGAGTCGGTAAGGGACACCCTAGACGAAATATTGTCGACCTTATTGGCGATCTATTGAAAATGGGCCAAATTAAGAGTACCCTTAACCGACGAGCATGTAGGTATATGGTAGGTATATGGATGTGAAAGAGGCAAGAGATGTATGTTAAAATCGTGCCAAATGGAAGTTTGTAGTCTCTGCCTACCCCTTTGGGTGATAGGCGTGAGTGCTTATGTATGTATGTATGTACCTTTAAAAATAACTGTAGTTGAAATTATAACCAAATAACTTAATCTATATGCTTGGAATCGCTCAGATATATTCATAACATCAATATTCATAATTTAGTTATTATAGAAATTATGTATTCACTCAAATCAATACGACTTAACACGACTGACACAGATATAGAAATTAAAGATTATTCCGTAGAATTAACACCATTTGACAATATTAATTCTATTTTGGAATGAATCCTGAGAGGCTCAATTTACGTCGTCCGGAGAAAGAAAAGACCCGTAGTATTAAAATTAGAAACCAAAATATTTTTATGCTTCAATAATGTAAGATCTAACTGAGACACACACACTTTTTGTGTGTTTAGTACAAAAAAGGTCTAAATTTTGATACCCCAGGCGCGTCCGCTACATATTTCGTGAACAACTTACCAACAAAAAACGTACTTATCAACGGAAACAAAATAAATAATGCGTCTCATCGCTACCAGATTTGTTGTTGATATATTAAAAAATATACCGTACGTGTATTTCAATGTTTTTATTAAAAAAGTATTGTTTTATCAGAATTGTTAAAAACATCCTACTTTTTGATTTGAATATTTGAATATTGTATTTAAATTATTTATTTTTGTTCTGATCTACACGGTATAAACTTATAGTATACTGAAGTCTTGCAGTTGTATGCTTGGGTTGGGATTTAATTTTATTAATTATAGGATCCCAAGCAGATGGTAACACCCAGCCATCCTATCTATTAAAATTAAGATGATTTTTATTTCAATAGCCTCGCGAATCATTCTTGAAAGAAACCAATATTTTTAGCGAGGATTTGTGGTCTATCAAATCTGATGTAGTGACGGGGGCAATCCTGTATGTATTCACTGACTGCAGAACTCCCGAAGCATCGATTCTTTACATCAGCCATATGTTCATTAATGCGGGTTTTTTTGCAATCGTACTGATCTTTTTTAATGTTCATTTAAATTTCATTTTTAATGATCAGTTAGACTAAGAGCCGATCGATAAGAGTAAGATTGGCCCGATCTACCCGGTACGCACGGTTTCGTTACGTATTAAAGTTTGGAATTTAGGAAAAATATCAATTTTGTGTGTGAACTTTTCTAATTAACCTCTAGGGTTACTTATTGTATGTTTTAAAGTCAAACGGGATCAAACTCCCGACAGAACACTCATCTCTATTTTCAGTCATCCCCGTTACATCTCAGCGATGACTAAACCTCTACTAACAACACACGCACGCCGTACCCACTCGTTGAACTACGGTAACGGTACAGCTGTTGACATAGTCAAAACAAAAAAATTAAATGAAGTAAGCAACGTACGGATTAACAGGGTCATTAGTCACCCAAATAAACTCAGATGAGTCATTTTAAATAAACTTTGCTTCCAGGAATTTCTCCCAACTAATTTAATAGTTAACTCATTGATTGAATTTACATTGAATAATCACTTTGTAAGACACGCATGCAATCATCCATTGATCATATTTATAAATTGCATTGTTTGGCGTACGTTGGGAGAGGGCTTTTGTAAGTAGTCACAATTATTATCACTTTAAATACAAAAATTAAGAATTGCGCCCGATAAGAAAAGTTATTTTATTTTTTTCAGATACACTTAGGTTTAAAAATAAGGTATATAAAACTATTACTTTTAAAGGACTAACAAGTTAAAGCCACTTTACCGCATAACTTTTAACAAGCTTGATTAATAAAAAAACTTGTATCAAATAGAAAATCGAATGAAAATTGGGAAAACTTTAACTTATAATATTTTCGCTCATGTCTAATTAACTATTAAAATTCACAAAATGGGTAAAATGTATTTTTTTATATTTTGCTTAGAATTACGAGGGTGGATTGAAAAGTACTCGGCCTAACACAGATCCATTCAATTCTAAAAATCAAATCTACCCGCATTATTTAGTTCAGTTCAGACTAGTTCATTGTGTGAAGTTCGAAACGTGTGCGATAATTAGTTGTGATTTTATAAATTTATTAACAAAGTAATCGGACATAATTTCCGCGAATGGAGCAAATCGAGCAGCGTGCCGTCATTAAGTACCTCCATAAGAAGGGGCTATCATCAAAAGCCATCCATGATGACATGGTCAGTACATTAGGCGATTGTGCTCTGTCATATTCATCCGTCAAAAAATGGATAGCAGAATTTAAGCGTGGTAGAGAGAGTGTGAAAGATGAACCCCGCTCTGGAAGGCCTTCGACGTCAACTACTGACGAAAATATTAAAAAAGTACTTGATTTAATAATGGGAGACCGCAGATTAAAAATTAGAGAGATAGCCGAGATTATAGGCATCTCTTATGAACGAACTCAAAACATCATTGTCAACGAGTTGGGTTTCCACAAAGGTGTCT
Source organism: Parnassius apollo (assembly GCA_907164705.1). NCBI lineage: Eukaryota > Metazoa > Arthropoda > Insecta > Lepidoptera > Papilionidae > Parnassius > Parnassius apollo. Next base: position 48,072 of record CAJQZP010001153.1, read on the forward strand.
GCGAGGTGGGTTCCGCGACTGCTTTCAGTTGAACAAAAAAGGACGCGATTGACTATTTCACGCGACTGTTTGGAGTTATTTGAAGCCGATGCAGATGATTTTTTGAATCGTTTTGTTACTATGGACAAAACATGGGTTCATTACTGTACACCGGAAACAAAACAACAATCAAAACAGTGGAGAAGACCTGGTTCACCACCCCCTAAAAAGGCTAAGTCGATTTTGTCGGCAAATAAGGTGATGGCTTCAGTATTCTGGGACTCGAAAGGTGTGATTATGATTGATTATCTTGAAAGGGGTCAGACTATAAACTCTGATTACTACTGCACCTTACTACGTCGTTTACGAGAGGAAATAAAAGAAAAACGTCGAGGAATGCTCAGAAGAAAAGTCCTGTTTCATCAAGATAACGCCCGTGTTCACACGTCAGTACAGTCAATGGCTGAAATTCACAACTGTGGCTTTGAACTGTTACCGCATCCGCCGTATTCACCTGATCTGGCACCATCAGACTTCTTTCTGTTCCCTAACCTAAAAAAGCACTTGGGAGGTCAAAGATTTTCGACAAACGACGAGGTCAAAGCAGCTGTAGACGCATATTTTGACTCGAAGGAAGAATCATTTTTTTTCAACGGTCTAAATGCTTGGAAGGGGGAGGTGGCAAAAGTGTATTGAACTTGATGGTGATTATGTAGAAAAATAAAAATATAACTGATTTAGTATGTGTTTATTTTCTTGGTTAGGCCGAGTACTTTTCAATCCACCCTCGTATGAGTTATGACTTAAATAAAAAAAAACCTATATAAACTTTTATACACATAAGAAAAAGTAAAAATGGTTTTGTTGAATAGCTAGTTATATTTATTGATCATAAATATTGCTTTTCGAGCGAGCGTGGATTTAGCCCAGTTGATCGAACAGATTGTTGTTGTTGTTCATTGTGTGCGAGCAGCTAGCCACTGAACTAACACGACGAAATTTTAAGTTGTAATACTGTGACAAGACCGTGACAAGACCATGACAAGACCGTGACAAGACCGTGACTAGACCGTGTAGTGATGGTGTTAAAATATTTACTACTCCATATTGTACTTTTGATCTCTTAAGACGAGGCATGATGCTAAATGCAAGTTTTATAATGTCTTAAAATATATGATCCACTGCAGTAAACAAACCCAGAAAATTCCATACTTAACAATACGAGCCCAAACTCGACACACCTAGTAGTACTCGGCGACCAGTTCCAATACCGTTTACTAAAGTACACCTTCAGGTCACTTCATCAAGTCAGGAGGTAAGGTAATACAAAACGGTAAAATAAGTTTGAATTTTCAAGTGGTTTTATTTAAACTATTCTATTTCTGTTATTTTAGCTATTTTGCCAACGAAACTTGTTTTTTTTAGAATTGAGTTGGCGTTTTAAATGTATATGTATGTAAATACTTGACTAAGTTCCTGCTCATATCATAAAACTGACTTTAAAAAAATATTGATAATTAAAATGTAGTGTGATGTCCAGACTCCAGACATCGTAAACAGTTTTGATAGTAGTGAGTAGGTACCCAAAATATTTTTACTATAATACCTAGTAGTGTTGAGAACAGGAGACCTCACGGAAAAGTTTTTGTTTGGAGGTGAATTGTCTGCTTGCTTTGCGCATATACTGTGTTCACGCTGCGCTCTCCGACTGCCGGTTGCGCTCCGCCCACTGCGGGACGCGCGGGTGAAAAACGAATTTGAAATCGTGCTAAAACCTCGTCTTAAGAGGCGACAGGGGGAAACCATAACAGGTAACAGATCTAAATATATCTCACAGTTAACAGAAGTATCTCTTTTTTATAAAAAAGAATAGTTAAGTGGAGAAGTTGGTCGAGTACAAACTAGCTCGAATGTAGAGGGTTGAGCGAAGGGTTTGTTCTTTTTTTTGAAACAGATATAAACAAATTAATTTATTTAATCCTTATTGTAAGACACCTTATGTTACATGTTACGGTGTCGAGATTTATTGCCTTATGGGATACATAATGAATTCTCGCAAAGTAACGCATGATGCTATTAAAATAAAACTATTCTATTTCTTGTCGTTTAACTCCATCAACATGGAAATGCATCATGAAAGTAAACAACAACTCACCAAAACAATATAATATAACGGAAAGAGGAAGAAATAAAATATCATTTTTCTATAAATTAAATCTTAATAGTTAAAATAGTAGTTAACTATGCCATAAAAACTTAATACTCTTTACAAAATTCTAACTCTGTTATTCCAGTTATAAAACATTTGCAAAGAAATCCTATTAATTTAATAAAATAAATTCATTGGGAATTTAATATTTTATACGATGTTAAACAAAGCAATTCATAGTTTCAATTGAACTGCAATGCATTTACCGAACACATTCACTCTGGGGGTTCTTATCGAAGACTTTCATTATGTTCAATATGTTTAAAACAAACACGTGATATTCAATATGGAAAGAGAGTAGAATAGAATATTTTGTATTCAATATATATATATAACATGTAATTCTTATTAAAAGTAATTTTACTTTACCACTAGTTCAAAACAAACTTCTGTCCTGGGAAGAACACAAGGAATCCCTTTTTTTGGTGGGCAGGTGTGAAAAAGCCAACAGTTGATTTGATAGCTCCGTTTTGCTTACTAAATTAAAAACATTTTTAAATATAATTTTAGTACAATTACATTCAAACCAGTGAGTTAACAATTTTTTGTTAATATTGTTATTATAAATATATGTGTTTAAAGAAGATTTGAGAACTTACTTGCATCATGAAGGATCATGGAGAAAGAAGTACTCGTTATGAATAACTCTCTTTTAAAAGCGGCGCCACAGGAAGTGGACCTGGTCGAGCCCCGACGGTTCAACAAAAAATGAGATCCACTTCACGACCAAACGCAAACTGTTCAACAATGTCTCAGTGATCATGAGGATGAAAAGTGGCAGCGATCACCGAATGGTTAAAAGCACACTGAACCTAAACGTAGGGTTGTAGAGTTCCCGTCTAACGAAGTCAATGCTCCATCCCCCTTGTGTGCTAATCCATGGTACCGAAAACTTTCAGCTTGAATTAAAAAACCGTTTTCAGTGCCTAGAATACTGTAATTCAGTTGTGCAAGACGTTCTGCAAGACGCGCCCCAGAACAACACAAAATCTCTCCGATTATACTCTTAATCAAATGGGTGTTATACAGACATATATCAAAATACATGCGGCGGGACTAACGCAACTTCAATATAGCTCGTATTGAAGAAGCGATTGAGCGGAACCAGGGCTCCAAAATCTTCGCCAGAGACTTGTTACTAGAAATAGTCAACTTTAACAGTTTAAGAACGAGTGTGGCAGCATCGTTTCCGAGATGCCTGAGATTTTGAGTGACATTGAGAAGTCCTATTGGCAGCTGTACACGTCAACGTTGGGGCTACACGCAAGTGTGAGTAACGATCCAAGAGCGAGTCTTATCAGATACTATTCCGATGATATCTCGGACGTCAGTCTGAGAGAGATTATAATGGCTTTTCAGCACTTTAAAAACGCCATATCCTCGGGCGAAGACGGAATTGCGGCGGAGATTCTGAAAACGGGTGCAAAACCAGGTTGAGAGCACATGTGATAGACTGACTAGTGACAAGCTACTTTGTCCATCATGCATTGTATATTTTGATGCACCAGGTGTAAACAATTTTATTAATTATTTGTGGGCATTCTAAATTAATTAAACTTTTATTATTGCTAAAGATTGATTCTCTTATCGCATTCACTAATTTAAAATAGTTGGGACTGATTCCAAGTTAAATGTCAAGTGATTACGCTGCTCAATAGAAGCAGTCTTGGTAGCCAAAATGTTGTCTGAGTTAAAATGTAAATAAAAATATAGCACTTTTGCTACCAGTCTTAAATGATATTTATATAGGTTAAACCTACCTTTTGTCCATAAGGTAATTAATATTTTAATTGAATTATTTATGTCAATTAAATGAAATTTGTCATGATAATCATTAAAATTACATGACAAATTTAAATAATTATATATATTTAGTTCCATCCATTTGTAAATTTAAATTATGTATTTATTTTCTTGTGGCAATCCCTGTATGTAAGGCAGAGTGAACAAGACAATTTTGTGTATATTTAAGTAATTAAGTATTCAATATTACAGGCAGTATTAGGTCGGGGAAAAAGTTATTTCGTATTTATATAAATTTCAACACATTTTTTAAAAGTTTAATTACATTTGATTATAATATATATAACATTTTGTTTGATAACTTGATACCATCTTGTAGGCAGTGACATAAACCCGTTGCTGTAGAAATATTAGTATTTTTGACAAAAAAATGCGACAAGTAGTTTTGACAGTCATCTTTTGATGTTAATCTAACACAACCTAGAATATTCTAAAGAGACCTAAACAGGTAAAATCTGAGGATGCAAAGTCAGGACTCCATGGTGGATTCATTAACACTTTCCTACCAAGCTCTCCCTATTTTTGATAAGTGACCAAAATGTGTGAGGTCTGGCGTTATCACGATGAAAAACGTCTCCTTTTCTGTTGAGCAATTTCGGCCGTTATTTCTCAATTTCTTGCTTATCAAAAGTCTCGTTAGATGTTGGCACTAAAGATACGAATCGATGGTTTTACTCGGCGGTAAAAGCTCATAATAAACGATGCACTTGCAATCCCGCCTTACACAAAACATCACCTTATTGCGTATTAATCCGGGTCTAGCTACAGTCTGTGGAGCTTGACTACCCTTTGAACATCATCTTTTTCGCACGTACTTGTGATAACATAGAGCTGACGTGAAGCACTGACGGTCCGGGAAGTTTGAAATCTGCGGACATGTTCAAGATCGACTCTGCCATTAAACAAATTCTCTTAAAAGAGTACTGATTCCTAACTATGATGATTCACGAGGCTGAACTTAAAAATATCCTAACTTAAATAGAGAATATGGATGGGTAGTATCGTCTGATTGGGAGCCTAAAATTAAAAAAAAATCAAAACCCAAGCACATCACTACAAGACTTCAAGATACTGTAAGCTTAATCTTCGTAGATCTATAAACTGCCGAGTTAACTTACTACTAACAGTAAGTTAACAGGTTAATACAATTTAATATATTTTTATATTGTATATTTTATTTTTATATATTGTGAAAGTTATTCATTTCACGTTTATATTTAGTACAGCGTATATTTATCTTTTTTATGATATATAAATATTTCTAAGTTGTAAATAGATAGTTCAAACTGTATTGTGTAAAATATTGTACATGTCTGTATGCTTGAATTATCTTAAATGTTAATTTAATTAGGTTTTAGAATACGTAGTCTATTTTAAAATAAAGGATTATCCACGGACAGCTATTCAAGGTTGTAGAATGAAGAGCATGTTAGTTGATCAAATTGACCTAAACATTTTACTAGCAACATTAAATAATATTTAATTAAAAAAACCTTTTGTTTTTTAATAATTTTTGTAACTGCCACACTTATATGGATTTTTAAGTTTTCACTAACCACTTAGTCAACTAGCATATACATTATTACCTCTAACACGAATTAAACACTACAATTTAATTGAGACATATATGTATAAGGACATAAATTATGAATATACTTTCATTAGATTACACTGTTACAACTTCTTACTGACTATGATTAAGATTACGCGGGCAGAATATTATATCTTTATATTATTGTTACTGAGGTCAATGTGTTTTTAATAGATCAAATCTAATTAATACTGGAGCAAAAATTACTGGAATCAACAAGAATGGTTTGGATAAGTGAAAACTCGCATTTTTCTGTATACATTGAGTAAAGAAAATCCTGTACAATCCAAAAGTACCATTATGAATACATGTTTTTATTACAATAGCAATTTTTAAAATCTAGCAACGCCATCGTTCAATTACATTTCTTTTCAATTTTATTTTTTGAAATGTATAACTGAACAGATTATTATCACCATAGATAACACATTATATACAAGAGAACATGACGATATTTAACGCATCGGACCGGGTTTTCTTCACATATTGTTTTTGAGAGGGATTTACGCATCGACCACAAATAAGAAGTGCATGTTAAATAAATATTATTTTTTCATCATCAGTCACTAAGGAGTTTTGAAGTGTAAGATCAAGTCAGGCGTAAGATGAAGATTAAGTCGGCAAGTCAAGATCGATTATTGCACAACACAAACTTAGTATACAAATCAACGTTTAAATTAGATTAATTTAACAAATTTGCCATAAGGAGGGCTTAAGGGTTTCAGTGTTATAAAAGATTTCTTTAGGTTAAGAATTCTGTGGTTGAGAATGACAAAATGACAAATAATTTATCATATTCTCAACAGAAAAAATAAAACGATTGACTTAAAATAATAATAATAATAATAATAAAATTTATTTGACATAAAATATTACAATAAATATTTCAGTGAATGCATAGGCTCCTAAACTAGAGTAAAACTGTGTTTCAGGAGCCAGTGGCTTCTCCCATAACATTGCATTATTAATTTATGCCATAAGATAAGGTACATTATAAGTTATTCAGCAGAACTACTTAAATCAAGAAAACAAAAATTAGTAAAGAACGGGCTACTCACTAGCGCTAAAATATATAGGTACATGAAAATATATGATCGTTGATTTAACAAAACTGGTAAGTTTCCACAGCATTATCGGTGTTATGACTGATGATTTAGTGCCAACAAACTCAAGAATAATATTCTTAGTCCGCGTAGGTTTCTTTTAATATTACGAGAAACTTATTTGCATAATTTCTGCAAGTTCTTCATTTGCATAATTTATAAATATCGAAACGTTGGCAAATAAAAAGTTAAATTCAACGCGATATATTCTTTTTTTTTGTTTGTGCTGATTTATATTTATTTAAAACAGTTTGAAGCGAGTTAGTAAGCGATAAAATATTTCTTTTAAGGCACTCTTCGTCACTCTCATACATTTTTTAATATTATCCACCTCACTTGATTAAAACTTTAGTCCATATATCAATGCTTGCCTTTTTATATATATTCACATAATTTTTGGTATTGATCTTATTTTTTTATAATTTTTTGTGTTTTCCTCATGTATTTGTTAACTTCTATATTTCTTCAATTTGGTTTTACTACAATTAATCCTTACTCTTTTTCCTGAAGTGGAAGAGTCGTAGAGTCTATAACAGACCTTCATATTATAAAATAAATAGATTACTAACCACTTTTTTTAAATATTTTGCAATAAATCAATCAACATTTTAATAGGAAAACACATAAATATCATCACAGTTACTATTACAGATTATCACAAATCCGCAGCCGAACATAAAACTACCTAAGGTACGCCAGAAAAATTCTTTAGCCACCTAAACTATTAACTTCATGCATATAGTTCATTACTATCTGATGGAGCCGCTCTACACTTTACTGAAAAGTACTAGGTTGCCAAAACTCTTGATTGTTCACTTCGGAGTGGTTAAAGGGAAGGTAATTGTCATAGTTGCCACGCTTGGCAAGAGGATTGGGAACTGCAGTGTTTTATTATTTTCAGTAGTAATCAGAAAGAAGCCGCTGTTCATCTCCTGTTTCGTTTCCATCTGCCACATCTTAAGACACCTATTGGATGATTTGGGATAGTGGGTTCATGTCACCACTACAACACCACTATATAGTGACCATACCTATCTGTAAAATTGGGTATTGTTGTGAATTTGGCTTGAATTTGGCTTTGGCGTGAATTGTAAAAAACATGTTTTTAGGTATAGCTTATCAATATTTTTTTCAGTCAAGATGATTGTCATTTTGCAATTTATGAATATTAACTGCCTCCAAGATACAAAATAAAATCAAAGTGTGGGGTAACGTTTTTAAATAATAAATAGTCGATCGCTAGGTCTTTACGGTCAATCAGCAAGATAGATCACGTGCATGTATAATATTTTTCTTCCTGGCGAAAGACTGGACCTTCTTATCTAATCCAGTAATTTTATTGATTCATTCATTTTAGTCTACTTCTTGATCTAGTGATCATAAGTGAGATTGCTGATAATGTCCTTCGTGTTTGAATCGCAGGTTCAGGTCAAAAAACAGTTTTAGGGCTTTTCTGTCGAGGAATTCTCAGTATCCATCCTGCGTCAAAAACTTGGCGGTGTGTATGGTTTTCGTGTCATGATAAGTACGTAAAAGTACTTCAGTAACAGGCCTATGCTTGATCTCTCCTACGCTACGGTCGTATTGATTGCGATTACAACGCTGTCCCTTCGGACTATGAATGTGAGGGAATCAAGAGCGTCCTGTGCATCATCATCATCATCATCACAGCCCTTCACAAGTCCACTGCTGAACATAGGCCTCCCCCAAGTAATGCCACAAAGCACGGTCCTGAGCCACCTGCATCCATCGACTTCCTGCATATCTTACCAGGTCGTCACTCCATCTAGTGGGGGGTCGTCCTACACTACGCCTACCGGTTAATGTTATAATGTTCGGAACGAGGCTGCCACTCGAGAACCTTTCTTCCCCATCGGTTATCGGTTCTTCGAGCTATATGGCCGGCCCATTGCCACTTCAGCTTACTAATCCGTTGGGCTATGTCGGTCACTCTGGTTTTACTGCGGATATCCTCATTTCTGAGTCTATCACGCAGAGAAACTCCGAGCATAGCCCTCTCCATAGCTCGCTGAGCGACCTTGAGCGTCCTCATACGGCCAGCAGTGAAGGACCACGTCTCTGATCCGTAAGTCGTCACTGGCAACACGCACTGGTTGTACACTTTAGTTTTCAGAGATTGAGGTATACCTGACGAGAAGATGTGTCGTAATTTCCCGAACGCTGCCCAGCCGAGTTGAATCCGTCGATTGACCTCTCGGTCGAAGTTGGACTTACCTAGTCGGACTATTTGTCCCAGGTAAATGTACTCGTCAACAACTTCGAGCATAGTGCTCCCAACAACTACCGGCACAGGTGTGACATGGACATTAAACATGATCTTTGTTTTGTCCATGTTCATCTTAAGACCTATCCGTTGGGAGGCACTATTGAGGTCACTGAGCATCTCATCTCATCATCGTTTTATATTACTTTTGAATAGTATATATAACTTACACCATTTCAATTATTTTATTCACTGTAATTAATTCGTTTTCATAAAAATCACAAAATATGCACGTTAAAATAATACAAAACCGCTTTTAGCACACTCATTAAAGTTTGTGGCTTTCGCACGTTATTTGTGGTATTTGTACAAGCTGACTCGACATTATATTCAACAATTTTAGTACACATTACTGAAATAGCCATAGATTTATAAAATCTGTAATATTTAAATTATATTTACGATTAATAGTTGGTTAAATAATTGATTACATGTAATATTTCATAATTGGATTATCTGTACATTTATTTATTTATTTTATTTATTTATAAACTTACACGTAACACCTTAAGCTAAAGAGTACATAGGGCGGACTTAATGCCATGTGGCATTCTCTGCCAGTCAACCCTGGGTGCCAAGGACAATTGTTGGTAGGTGCGATCATTATACGTAAATATGTGCTTATACATTAAAATATACTTATATGCAAAGTACGTACATACACATTACATTTAAATATACACACATATAGTATAAATATAAATACAATAATACATACATACGTATATATAATATATATACATGCTTATAAACTTCTTAAATAAATATCCAAATGAATGATATATATAATATAATGTTTGAATAATATATAATGAAATAAATATTTGAAGTAAAAAAGAAGAGAAGGAAGACAAAATTAAGGAAAAATAATGTTAATTAGTAGTTTCCTTCAGGTAATGTTCTCGGAGAAGAAATTTGAAAACTTTTTTATTTGTGGCATTCTTAATATCGTTGGGGAGGGTGTTCCAAAGTTGTATAGCTTGTGTCGTAAAAGACGATCTAAAAAAAATTGACTTATGCTGTGGAAACCTTAACCTCAGACGGTTTGACTGTCGGGATGTTCGACCGTCAATCGGATGAAAAAAATGAAAATTATCCTTAAGATAAGAAGGCGACCTTGGATCGTTTAAAATTGAATAAAGTACAAGTAAAATTCTAGAGCATCGCCTTTGACGTATAGGTAGCCATTTAAGCTTTGAACGATAGGATGATATGTGGTCATACTTACGTAAACCAAAAATAAACCTTATTAAATTTTTAAGAAGGCGCTGCAACTTGTTTAGAAGATTTTCTGACAGATCTGGGTAACATACATCGGCATAGTCGATAAAAGGTAGAATAAGGGAATAAACCAGCGTGAGCTTGGTTTTGAAAGGCAAGAACTTTTTAAGACAAAGGGAACGCAAGGTAGCAACAACTTTACGACTAACTTCAGAGATCTGCAATTTCCAGGCCATAGTTTTATCCATGTACAGGCCGAGATTTTTTATGGAATCACAATATGGAATCAAAGTTCCATTATAAATTACAGGAGAGAGATTTCCATAATCAACCTTAGCCAATAATTGTGAACTTCCGAACATTATAACTTTGCATTTGGCAGGATTAACAGAAACGCCATATTTACATGACCATTGAATAAAACTAAATTTACGGATTTTATCGCGTTTATTTCATTACTTTTACTTATTTTTAATTCCCGACGTTTCGGGTGCTTTACAGCACCCATGGTCACGGGGGGGACTGAGATGTTTGACGTCCCAATGTCATAGTTAGTCCGGCTACCTTCAGTTTTTGAATATTAATTTTTGGTTCGATTTACGCAAAACGAGCTTATAGTATCATGAAGTCTTGCAGTGGTATGCTTAGGTTTGGGTTTAATTTTGTTAATTATAGGATCCCAAGCAGGTGGCAGCACCCATCCATCTTCTCTACTGAAATTTGGATGTTTTTTAATTTCAATAGCCTCGCGTATCATCCTTGGTAGGAATCGGTATTCTTTTGCGAGAATTTGTGGTTTATCAAATCGAATGTAATGGTGGGGACAATCTTGAACATGTTCGCAGACTGCAGACTTCCCGGAGCGTCGGTGCTTCACGTCAGCTATATGTTCTTTCACGCGGGTTTTTAAACAAATCAGTGTTGAAATCACCCATTATCATGCAATGTATGTACTCAGATCCAATGGTGTCAAAGCCGTTTCAAGTGAGGTAAAATAATCCACAGAAGGAGGACAATATACAATACCTAAAACTGCCCTAGCACCCATAATGTTTATTTCCAGAAATAAAAACTCAGCAGTGGCAGAAAATGGAGAGGGGGAAGATAGAACAACTTTATAAGGAATATTTTTTCGTAGGTATATAGCGACACCACATCCATCCTTCTCAGTCCGATCATTGCGTATAAGAATGAAATTGGGTAATGGGTACAAACTCGACATAATCTCATCTCAGATATTAAGATAGCATTGACACAGTCTAGTGAGAATGCTTCTTCAAAGTAGGAAAAATGACTTGGAATGCTCTGTGCATTAATATGACAAAGATTAAAATATTTTTAAAGGTCAGAAAAATATTACTTAACTGATCGCGTAAGGGAAGTGAATTATCTGTAAGATCATTACCAGAGGCGTATGAGGAATCTGAACTATAAATGGAATAAAAAGATTCATCATCAGACATTATTAACTTATAAATAGATTTGTATATAATATGTATATTAGATAATAATAAATAATAAAATATTAAATATATCAAGAGATAAAACGAAGTCTAAGTATAAAATATCTACAACGCTATACGTATAAACCAGAAAATCAACTACTCCACTATCACTGTTCTATCCTATCAGTTGACTGATAAAGATAACAATCATTATTTTTAAAAGTAACCTTAAATTAATAGAACATTAAAATACACTATTATACAAGTAAATGCTGTGTAGTGGCTTTTGAGAATATCCACTACCCCATATCTTCCCCTGGGTGTCGTAAGACGCAACAGAGGGAGACAGGCAGGAGATGGGCAGCAGCATATTTCTGATAACAACTGTGTTATAATAAAAAACTGCGGTTGCCAACCCGCTCGCCAAGCGTGGCAACTATGGCAAATATCCCCCCATGAATAACGACGCAAAAAAACGGCCCCCAGTCCCCGACGGCCCCGCTATTCCTAGCTACGGTGGCGACCATGGTAACGGCGGGGCAGGGGTGCTAAGAACCTCCGGTGGAGGTTCGGTTGCCACCTACGACGACTCGACCTGGCAACATATAACGCGCGCACTCTGAGGACTGACGAGAAGATACTGAAGCTGGAAGAAAAGGTAGACAAGTTTCGCTGGCATATTATTGGATTATCCGAGGTCCGAAGAGAGGGGGAGGATACGGCAAACCTCGAGTCCGGCAACTTGTTCTACCACCGGGAGGGCGACTATCTGTCACGAGGAGGTGTCGGATTTATAGTCCACAAGTATCTCGTCGACAACGTTGTAAAGATTGGGAGTGGATCGAGGCGGGTCGCGTACCTGATACTCAGAATCACCAAACGGTATGCGCTGAAGGTCATACAGGTTTACGAGCCAACCTCGGCACATCCCGATGAGGAGGTGGAGGAAATGTATGAGGATATTTCTAGAGCCATGCATTCCTCCAAAACCCACTACAGGTGTTGATGGGAGACTTCAACGCAAAACTAGGCATAAGAGAAAGAGGTTAGCTGAAGGTGTGGAAATTTGGAGTAGGGCAACGGAACCGAAGGGGCCAGCAGCTGGCCAACTTTATGGAGAAAGAGGGACTCTTTATGATGAACTCTTTCTTCCAGAAGCGGCCCCACAGGAAGTGGACCTAGTCGAGCCCCGACGGTTCGACAAAAAATGAGATTGACTTCATTATGACGACAAGACGCCACCTGTTCAGTGATGTCTCAGTGATCGCAAGGATGAAAACTGGCAGTGATCACCGAATGGTTAGAGGCACACTGAACCTAAATGTTAAGTTGCAGAGGTCTCGTCTAATGAAGTCAACGCTCCATCCCCCTCGTGCTATAATCCAGAATCCCGAAACCTTTCAGCTCGAGATACAAAACCGCTTTCAGTGCCTAGAGGATTGCAATGGAGTGGACGATATGAATGACAAGCTCGTGGAAACTGTCCATGCGGTCGGACCTAAGTTCTGCAAGACCCGCCGCAGTAGAACACAAAAACTCTCCGATCACACTCTTAATCTCATGGCTGTTAGACGGGAGATGAGGCTGCAATCGTCAACAGATTTGACAGCATACAGGCAACTGAACAGACAGATCTCCAAATGTATGCGGCGAGACTTACGCAACTTTAATACGGCTCGTATTAAAGAAGCGATCGAGCGGAACCAGGGCTCCAAAGTCTTTGCCAGAGATCTGTGTGCCAGAAAGAGCCAACTGTCAAGGCTGAAGACTGAGTGTGGCAACATCGTTTCCGGGACACCTGAGATTCTGAGTGAGATTGAGAGGTTCTATGGGCAGCTGTACACATCATCGTTGGAGCCACACGCAAGTGTGAGTAACGATCCAAGAGCAAATCTTATCCGACACTATTCCGATGATATCCCGGACGTCAGTCTGAGCGAGATTAGAATGGCTCTCCACCACCTTAAAAACGGCAAGGCCCCGGGCGAGGATGGAATTACAGCGGAGCTTCTGAAAGCGGGTGGAACACCGGTACTTGAAGTCCTTCAGAGGCTCTTTAATTCCGTCCTCCATGGTGGCACTACTCCAGAGGCCTGGAGCAGAAGTGCGGTGGTCTTGTTCTTTAAGAAAGGCGGCAACGCTCTCTTGAAGAACTATAGACCGACTTCCCTTCTGAGCCGCGTCTACGTGACGTACGTACGTTTTTGAAAGTCATTACGAATCGTCTCGCACGCAGACTCGACGACTTCCAGCCTCCCGTACAAGCCGGTTTCCGAAAAGGCATCAGTACCATAGACCACATACATACCCTTCGGCAAATTGTACAGAAGTCCGAAGAGTACAATCTGCCACTTTGCCTGGCGTATGTGGACTATGAGAAAGCCTTTGATTCCATCGAAATTTGGGCGGTGCTACAGTCTCTTCAGCGGTGCCTAGTTGACTGTCGGTATATTGAAGTGCTGAAGTGTTTGTACAGTAGGGCTACGATGGCTATCCGAGTACAGAACCAGAGTACGAAACCTATCTAACTGCAGAGTGGTGTAAGACGGGTGATGTTATATCCCCGAAACTCTTCACCGCTGCGTTGGAAGACGTTTTCAAGCTACTGGACTGGAAAGGATACGATATTAACATCAATGACGAGTACATCACTCACCTTCGATTTGCCGACGATATAGTCCTTATGGCAGAATCGCTGGAGGACCTTAGCACTATGCTCAACGACCTCATTGGTGTCTCCCGACGGATAGGTCTTAAGATGAACATGGACAAAACAAAGATCATGTTTAATGTACATGTCACACCTATGCCGGTATTTGTTGGGAGCACTATGCTCGAAGTTGTTGACGAGTACGTTTACATGGGAAAAATAGTCCGACTATGCAAGTCCAACTTCGACCGAGAGGTCAATCGACGGATTCATCTCGGCTGGGCAGCGTTCGGGAAATTACGACACATCTTCTCTTCAGGTATACCTCAATCTCTGAAAACTAAAGTGTATAACCAGTGCGTGTTGCCAGTGACGTCTTACGGATCTGAGACGTGGTCCTTCACCGCTGGCCGTATGAGGACGCTCAAGGTCGCTCAGCGAGCTATGGAGAGGGCTATGCTTGGAGTTTCTCTGCGTGATAGACTCAGAAATGAGGATATCCGCAGTAAAACCAGAGTGATCGACATAGCCCAACGGATTAGTAAGCTGAAGTGTAAATGGGCCGGCCATATAGCTCGAAGAACCGATAACCGATGGGGAAGAAAGGTTCTCGAGCGGCAGCCTCGTACCAGTAGGCGTAGTGTAGGGCGACCCCCCACTAGATGGAGTGACGACCTGGTAAGACATGCAGGAAGTCGATGGATGCAGGTGGCTCAGGACCGTGCTTTGTGGCATTCCTTGGGGAGGCGGAGTACGTTCAGCAGTGGACTCGTGAAGGGCTGTAATGATGATAATGATGATGAGTCATCGCCGGGCATATGATGATGGATGATGATGATGAATCATCACATCATTCATCATTACAGCCCTTCACGAGTCCACTGCTGAACATAGGCCTCCCCCAAGTAATGCCACAAAGCACGGTCCTGAGCCACCTGCATCCATCGACTTCCTGCATGACTTACCAGGTCGTCACTCCATCTAGTGGGGGTCGCCCTACACTACGCCTACCGGTACGAGGCTGCCACTCAAGAACCTTTCTTGCCCATCGGTTATCGGTTCTTTGAGCTATATGGCCAGCCCATTGCCACTTCAGCTTACTAATCCGTTAGGCAATGTCGGTCACTCTGGTTTTACTGCGGATATCCTCATTTCTGAGTCTATCACGCAGTGAAACTCCGAGCATAGCCCTCTCCATAGCTCGCTGAGCGACCTTAAGCGTCCTCATTCGGCCAGCAGTGAAGGACCACGTCTCAGATCCGTAAGTCATCACTGGCAACACGCACTGGTTGTACAATCTAGTTTTTAGAGATTGAGGTATACCTGACGAAAAGATATGTCGTAATTTCCCGAACGCTGCCCAGCCGAGTTGAATCAGTCGATTGACCTCTCGGTCGAAGTTGGACTTACCTAGTCGGACTATTTGTCCCAGGTAAACGTACTCGTCAACAACTTCGAGCATAGTGCTCCCAACAACTACCGGCATAGGTGTGACATGGACATTAAACATGATCTTTGTTTTGTCCATGTTCATCTTAAGACCTATCCGTTGGGAGGCACTATTGAGGTCATTGAGCATAATGCTTAAGTCCTCCAGCGATTCTGCCATAATGACTATATCGTCGGCAAATCGAAGGTGAGTGATGTACTCGCCATTGATGTTAATACCGTATCCTTTCCAGTCCAGTAGCTTGAAAACGTCTTCCAACGCAGCGGTGAAGAGTTTCGGGGGATATAACATCACCCTGTCTTACACCTCTCTGCAGTTGGATAGGTTTCGAACTCTGGTTCTGTACTCGGATAGCCATCGTAGCCCTGATGAATGATGATACAAGTAAATACAGAAAGAGGATATAACAAGACATCAACATTAAACTAATAAGTCCACAATTAATCTTTCCCAACGAAAACAAAATAAAACGTTTAATTTGTTAGTGTTTGTGTAACCAAATCATTTCTTGAAATCTATCTACAGGGATATAGTAAAAATTGTAAAATTTAGTCATTATATAAAATAACATCCGTTTGCTAACAGTATTTTAGAAACATTAAAACACACGGGGATGCAAGGTATAACACCTTTGCCTGTACTTGGCGTAGGATCGTAATTACAACCACAACATTCTTTATCTTTACAAAGCAACAAAATAATAGTTTGTTTATATTTTTCTGCCTACTTTATTACCAACAATATTATAATACTATTAGTAGCTGCTTTATCTATACATATAATAAAACAGTAACGAAAGAAAAACTGTACATTGAATATTTTCGAGAAAAAATAAGTGGCTTTTGTTAGAAAAACGTAACTGATGACAAAAATGACTTTTTAGAATTTTTGTCTGTTTGTCTGTTTATCTGTTTGTCTGTGTGTATGATACGGCTTCACGCCAAAACTACTGGATAGATTGAATTGAAATTCAGCATAAATGTTCTTTGTAAACGAAGGAAGGCTTTAGGCTACATATTATCACGCCGTATGTTATAGGAGGTAAGCAGCATTGATTTTAAAAGGTTTTTCTTCGTAATTGAATGCACAAAATAATTGAATGCGCATAATGACATGTTATTAGTTAAAATAAAAATAAAAATTTAACTCTGGGAACAAGATAATCACACTATTTTTATAAAGAAGCTAGGCAGTAATATTATAAAATGCAAGGGAACAGCAGTTTAACAATATGTCAACGGGGAATTTAGCGGTAAGGTCAGGCGACCGTTTACCGCATTAAATGATGCGAGTTTAAATTCTATAATATTGTTTTGAAAAATCGTAATTTTTGTTGAATTTTTTGCGCTTTTTATGTGCATTAGGAAATCTGAGAACTTTATATCTCCTATCTAATTTTATGGAAGGTTTCACACCAATATTACTAAACAGATTGATTGGTGGTACAACAAGTGAAACTATCATGAAGTCAAGTCAAACTTTTGGTTCTAAGTTATATCTCACCAAGCACATTTGTTGCAGGTAATTGATTTTAAGTATGTAATTCTTAGTTTTGTTCCTTGCTGCTGTAACCATATTTTTTAATGCAAATATAATGTACTCCTCTATTTAATTAACGACAATTTAGTTTTAATCCATAATTTAATTAATTCATTTGGGTAAATATGTAGTTTCCGTTTTCTAACTAGCTGGCGTTGGCGTCGTGTTAGATCGCACTATGGTTTCGTTTCCAAAAAGTGATGTAGGTGCCGATGGGCTACTCTCATCCTTTATAAACGGGGGTTACATTTGTTGTCTGTGTTGATTGATGTGTTTAATTTTCCTGCGAATAATAATTATGTTTCTACTAACTAGCAATTCTTACGTACTTATTCGATTACTTTTCATTGTTTTGAATATCACTAGTATCGGATTAAGAAGGAATTTTAGCTATGCCTTTTAGAAAAAGATCAAATCTGTCGTTCCTCTCGAACCCACGCAAAGCATGAACAACGGCTAGGTGCTAACCGTAAGCGTAAAGCACTAAGTTTGTCTGCAGAAACTAGCACGCAGCGCCAATTACGACTAAAATTTAAACGAGTCCGTACTACTGCTTCTCGATCTCAGGAAAGTGGAACAACGAGAAATGCGTTTAAATATCGACGGGATCGTCATTCTTTGTCTCGCGCATCCAAAACGGTAACACGGAAGGATCAGAAGTTGAGTCTTCAGAATATCCGCTTTGAGACTGTCCGATCACATGAGAGCAGTCAGGAGCGTGAGATACGACTTGCGCGTGACCGAGAACGTGAGCAAAGCCAAGAGTACAGCTATAGTTTATAAAGATTTTTTTTAAAGTGATTTGCAATATTATTGTTAATTCAGTGTACTCTTGAGATCCGGTGCATTCCGCACCGGATCGGCGAAATATACGGAATGAAAATTTTTTGTTGTATAGGTGTTAAGTATAGGCTATAATTTATTTTGGAAAATGGAACACCTGATGCAGAACCGCAGCAGAACAGCTAAAGTATAAGAGATATAAAAGTGGAGCCATAACAAAAAATATTCCACGTGAAGAGTGTTTTCTGCTGTGAGAATAAATTTGATTATCTAGAACACTTGTTGTGGAACTCCAAAGCCCAGCGATATTATAACATATATAGGAATGACATCTTAGCAAAAGTTGTTTAGTCTGATAGGCATTTTCTGTTGATATACAAAAGTGAAAGATCTGGAACGTCTCGAATCGTCTCGCGCATCACGTTGTTTTCCCGTCCCCGGGCTCTTAGAATTCGACATCAGACGTTTCAGATCTTCGATTTAGACGACCCTGTTGTCGCTGGCATAAGCAACATCATCCGTGTACGAAGTCGCGGGCAGCAGCTAGTTCTTAGTATAAAAAGTAAATAATAAACAATATTAAACCCTTAGTAGTTTAGTTAAATCAATTAATCTAAGAAGATAAATAAAATGCATTGATAATTATTACGATACGATAATTAGAAATAATAAAAAGCTTGAATGGTACCAAGTAACATAGGACTGAATAAAGTAAACTTAATTATTTTAAAGAATCGTAACAACCTTGAGAAAGTGTGTGAAAATAACAACAACGTCATTATTTTTTGATCACAACGCGGCGTACCATTTTTTTTTCGTTGCTTGGACCCGATTGTGCCCCTTGATAGCGTGAGACCACTTCTTGTTGGCGACTACATTTAGATGTACTTTGGTTGTGATACACCAGAGAGATTACCTGTGCTATCTTCGGTTTTTCGGGAGGTGATGTATTTGAAAGAGGAGAACACCCTGGCGAGTACTTGGTGACAAGATTATTGAAGTCTTCCTCTGAAGTTACTTTTGCCCGACTACTATCAGGCAGTTTAATATAGACCGTGCCATCAAACGTCCACACATTCCTCATACCAAAGTACTTCCTGGCCTGCCTGTGAATATTTTGACGCGTCTTTATGAGGAACTCCAACAATGTGAAAGATGTACCTTTTAACTTAGCCTTAGAATTCCAAACTAATGATTTTGTATGATGATCATGGAACTGGACGTGGACTGCTATAACTTGATCTTTACCTTGTGACACCGTTTGATCGAGGTTCTGCTTACATCAGAAAGGCCCATTTTGCTATGTATTAAGCTTAGAACCTTATCAATTAAGCTTACTTCAGAGTTCTCGGGGATGCCATTGAATAGCAATACATTTTGCCGTTGCCGCATATCAAGTCCATCAATTGTGTTTATACAACTTCTAACCTTGCAGTTGCAGTAGACTAAACATTTGTGTGACCATATCCTTGAATGCATAAAATTCCTGATTAGCTGCACTAACGTTGGATTGGATGGGACCAGTGCAGCCTTCAAACGATCTTCGAATTCTGCCATCTTTTGCATCCAGCTGACTTCCAGTTCTTTCTGTATTTTGTCTACATTATTAATGCTTGCCATATTGTAATCGTAATGTAACAGTGCTTAATCGGTGGTAAATACTAGTGTTGCTGATGGGTGATGCAGTAAGTTATTAAAAGCTTGTTTACATAGATAAATTATTATTTGAGTTCATTAAGATCTCTTTTCTCAATATAATTATCGTATAATTTACACTTATCTATTGTGGAAATTAATAAAATTTGAAATTATAAATAGGAGCACTTAAAAACAGCTGTTGACTTTAACACCTACCAGCTGAAAAAAAATTTTAAGTATATTTCAGAATCACACTAGTAATAGGTGATTTTACGCATTGTTTGGCCATCTTATCTGTCTAAGAGGTAGGTATATTAATACATGGTAGGGCCCTGTTGCAGCTTTGTTATAAATGTAGCACGAATGGGTCTGAGAACAGACCAGATACCTTGGAATGACCACGTTCTCACAGAATACCTGCGTGAAATAGCAGCTGAATACTGCTGTGTCCCGTTCGGTGAGCGTAAGTAATCGGAGACCATTTTTAATGGTAAAGAAATATTGTGTTTCAGTACTTTGGAATCAAGAGTTAAAATGCACCTTCGTTTTAACTCTTAATCGAGGATACTTTAGATGTGTATAGGCCCAAATCATCCATTTACCATAATGTGGATTGTGTTCAGATTTATCACCCACATTTTATAAAAAAGTGGTCACTTCTGTTCGGTCATCTGCGTAGTAATTGATCTTTTTCCCTTTTCCACTTAGAGCGCCAGTGTGTCCATCCGTTGGTTATGAGGATCGTCACTCGTCACATGACACAGCTACATACATAAAATGAGCGTGGTAATAGGGTAAAGTATAATATAACACTATGTTCCTCAGGAGTTTATTTTTTAAATAAAATACCTCCACTGCACCGGTCAACCGGCACACATTCCTATCCCACTCTGAAAATAATTACGAAGAAAAAAGTAGAGACCTCTGTCAGACGAACGGAAGAGCGGCACACTCAATTACCGCTCTTACTGTCATATAAACATTTAAAAGGTGTATTAAATATTATATTTACATAACTTGTACCGCGTAGTGGCGTTGGAAGAATATGTACATCCTATATCATCTCATAAGAGGCGACAGAGATAAACAAATCGGGTTATTTGCAGCGTCTTCTTTATAAAAAACAAAAATAGAATTAAAATAAAGAAAAGTCGCTGCTGTCCCGCTTACCAAGCGTGAAAATTATGGGAAATATCTCCCTATGAGGCAATCTATGGGGTAGATCTATGTTCAGATGTGGACTTTAAAAGCCTTTAACGGTAACAGTAACGGTATCCGTTCAAGCAGAAATACCTATTTTCCTAAAGAAATAAACGATTAATTTCTGAAGGTTGTATCAGAAAAACCCCGTTCTCGGTCACCGGTTATTAAGTTAAGGGGCAAAATATTCAGTCCTCGTTAAATATTTATTCATAGAATAATATATAATACAAAAAAATTATAAATAACAGATGTACGTCAATTTATAATTTATCTGATGGATAACTTTTACCTGACGATTGAAAAATCGGCCCGAAGTATTCTGTTCTATTTGTATGCTATATTAATACTGTTACAAGCTTGAGGTTCGTGACAATAAAAATTGCCGATAAAATTACCTAAATTAACACTTTAATTTACTTTACACAAATTAAAACTTAAAACACTAATAATTAAACACACTAATTCACTTTATTCCGCTCCGAAGCTTCGCTTGTCTCGCCAAATACAATACTGCCCCGATCGCATCTTGCAGCGCCTATTTATATAAATTAGCAAAGAAGCATCCGGAATATTCAAGTAAATGCTCGCAAAGGGACGAGTGTGCGAGTGTAGATTTTCTAGAAACTTAGTTCTTCGGATGGCGCTGTCGGTTGAGAGATTTGTGATGTCATCTTCTGCAAAGCTCCCCTTGCTCTCGTTCCTGACACTAAATGGCGCTAGTTGACTTATTCATGCAACACTGCCCCCTCCTAAGACATGCTCGTCCCGAGCATTATCGGTCCACCACCAAGCGATCCACATGGACGATCTTAGGAGTCCCTCTTGCGCCTTTCTGTAACGGCTCCCCAATGTCAAGGGCTGTCCTATCCCGTGGTGCACCAATATTGTACAATTTCGGTGCTCCTCTACTACGTGTCTGAGGTCCCCGCACGGCCGCACAACTTGTACATGTACGACACCAATCCTCGACATCGTCACAATAATGGACCCAGTAAAACTGTTCTCAGACCTTCAGTAGAGTTCGTTTAACTCCCAGATGAACTCTTGAACGACTATTATGGCACAGCTGTAGAACATTCGGTACTTTAGCTTTAGGGACAACCATTTGCAAACGACAGCTGTCTCTTCGACCATTGTCCCATTTACGGCACAGGACTCCATCATGAATCAGCAAGCTGCCCCATTGGGCCCAATAGCTTTTCGTGGTTGAACTCATCGCTGAGACGTCCCTCCAATTAGGCTTGGTAGCACGGGCCTTCATCCATCCCAAAATCGGCTTGATGTCTGGATCTTCGTGATGTGCATGTCGTAGGCTGTCCTTCCACCCGTTGCTGAGGTGGTCTGTCCTGAGCATCCTCACGGATACCACTTCCTTACTCTCTTGCCTACTACAATGGTTGCAATCTTCAGGACAAGGTATTCTTGACGATGCATCTTCGTTGCCATGAGATTTCCCGCTGCGATGTCTGATAGTAAGGTCGTATCCCGGCTGCTGCTGGGCGGTGACGTTAGCCGCACTTCCCTTCTGAGATCGTTCACCTTCCCCTTTCTAGGGTTCGCTTAGGGCAGCTGGATCGAAGATGGCCCTTTTCCCCACAGCCATAGCACCTAGGGCTGAATCCTTTATTATGGTCGCGAACCCTAACTGCTGCAAACTCCCTAGCGCGAGGGGAACGACGATCCGGCCACCGCCAGGCGGTGCCGTTAGCTGCACTACCCTCTCGAGATCGATCAGCTCTCCTTTCTACAGTTCGCTTAGGGCGGCTGGAGTGAAGATGGCCCATTTCCCCACAGCCATAGCACCTAGGGCTGTATCCTTTGTTGCAGTCGCGAACTGTAGCTGCTGCAACCTCCCTGACGCGATGGGAACGATGGTCCTGCCGCACGGCTTCCACCTCCAGTGCATGGGCCAAGGCGTCCTTAAGCGTCTCGTGGTGCCCGAACCTCACAGCAGCTCTGACTTCCAGGTCGCGGATGCCGTCGATAAATGTCTGCACCAGGTTCCCTTCAATGAGCGCAGGTACAGACCGGTATGCTTTTCGCACCAGCTTCTCCACTTCTAGAGCCCACTGCAGCAGGTTTTCGTTGATGCGCTGCACACGATCTTTAAGCTGCGCACGAAAGACGTGTTCCAGGTGAGCGTCGCCATATCTCGCCCCCAATGCCTCAAGGAGTTGCTCATAAGTCACTTCCTCACCGAGAGCTTCCAGAACTGTTAAGGCCTGGTCGCGCAGGCCTAGTGTGAGAGCAGTCATTGGCCTGACTTTTATTCCAGCCGTTCGCCTTCATAACAGCCTCGAACTGGATTTTGTAGGCTGACCAGGAAGAAGTCCCGTCAAACGGTGGCACCTTGAACCCACGTAGCGAAGGTGCTGAAACTACTACGGGAGCTGTGGTTCCATCCCCAAGTTTGAGTTCATCCAGCGTTTTCTTAACTTGGTTGATTTGGGTCTCAGCTTCCGACAGGCGGTTATCATGTTGAGCAACCTTATCCTTCACCTCCCTTATCTCTTTCCCGAAGGTAGCGTGAAGGTCCTTCATGAGAAGCATCTGTTCTTCCTGGCCGCCCCGCAGCTGCTCTTCCAACCGACGGACCTGTTCCTCCTGTCGGCGAGCCTGTTCCTCCTGTCGGCGAGCCTGTTCCTCCTGCTGCTCTTTCGACAGACGGGCCTGTTCCTCTCGTCCGCGCTGCAGCTGCTCCTGTAGCATCGCCATCAGAGCACCTAAGTCAGGTGCTGCAGATGTAGGAGCTACTGACGGGCCCGCAGCCTCCGTGGCTGGCAGTTGGCCCTCCGACGTCTGCGGCGTTGCACCACCAAATCTCCTCTGGTCCGTCTCACGCTGGCGTTGACTGCGGGTACGGACACCCTCCGTTTCCTCCTTAGGTAAAATCGGCATGATTTTATCCCATTTCTGACACCAATTGTTACGAGCTTGAGGTTCGTGACAATAAAAATTGCCGATTAAATTACCTAAATTAACACTTTAATTTACTTTACACAAATTAAAACTTAAAACACTAATAATTAAACACACTTAATTCACTTTATTCCGCTCCGAAGCTTCGCTTGTCTCGCCAAATACAATACTGCCCCGATCGCATCTTGCAGCGCCTATTTATATAAATAAGCAAAGAAGCATCCAGAATATTCAAGTAAATGCACGCAAAGGGACGAGTGTGCGAGTGTAGATTTTCTAGAAACTTAGTTCTTCGGATGGCGCTGTCGGTTGAGAGATTTGTGATGTCATCTTCTGCAAAGCTCCCCTTGCTCTCGTTCCTGACACTAGATGGCGCTAGTTGACTTATTCATGCAACAATACGAAGTGAACGCGGTAGTGCCAAGCAGGTATCACGATTAACAAACTAAATTATATTTTAGAATCTTTTTTTTTATATATACATTTTTTTTATCCAAAGATAAAAAAATATATCATTTCCACATGGAATTTTTCCATTGCTCTGGAAAACGTATAACTGAAAAAAACCGGTCATTGATGGAAAAATAGAAAAATAAAACTATTAAAGTGCTGCATTAATTTTATTAATATTATTTGAGAATCCACAATAGTTTGAAGTATTTAAAACCATAGTTTGATCTGTATTGTTATTACATATTAAAATTTTAACTAAAGTTACAGCCTATATATGTCCCACTGCTGGTCACAGGCCTCCTTTACTAGAGAAGAAAATGCCCTCCGAGATGCCCCAATGCATGTTGGCGAACTTGAATGTTTTCGTAATATTTTTTTTCTGTTATTTGTCAGACATTCAGGTTTTCTCACAATGTTTACCTTCACCGCCAAGCTGGTCGTAAATTAGCATCTAAAATGTCAATTAAAAGTTTCATTGGTGCCGATGGAGATCGAACCTGGGTATCACGCGTACTGTGAAATTTACAGCTAGTGCTTAGCCCCTGTGCTATCACGGCTCCTAGAAATTTTTAAGTGTTAATTAGTGACTTATTATTATTCAGCTTCCCAAAAAATCTGGTTTCCGAACAGGCTTCAGTACCATAGACCACATACATACCCAGCGGCAGATTTTACAGAAGACCGAAGAGTACCATCTGCCACTTTGCCTGGCGTATGTGGACTATGAGAAAGCCTTTGATTCCGTCAAAATTTGGGCGGTGCTACAGTCCCTTCAGCGATGCCAATTTGACTGTCGGTATATCGAAATGCTGAAGTGTTTGTACGGTAGGGTTACGATGGTTATCCGAGTACAAAACCAGAGTTCGAAACCTATCCAACTGCAGAGAGTTGTAAGACAGGGTGACGTTATATCCCCGAAATTCTTCACTGCTGCGTTGGAAGACGTTTTCAAGCTACTGGACTGGAAAGGATACGGTATTAACATCAATGGCGAGTACATCACTCACCTTCGATTTTCCGACGATATAGTCCTTATGGCAGAATCGCCTGAGGACCTTAGCACTATGCTCAATGACCTCAATAGTGTCTCCCTACGGATAGGTCTTAAGATGAACATGGACAAAACAAAGATAATGTTTAATGTCCATGTCACACCTATGCCGGTAGTTGTTGGGAGCACTATGCTCGAAGTTGTTGACGAGTACGTTTATCTGGGACAAATAGTCCGACTATGTAAGTCCAACTTCGACCGAGAGGTCAATGGACGGATTCAACTCGGCTGGGCAGCTTTCGGGAAATTACGACATATCTTCTCGTCAGGTATACTTCAATCTCTACAAACTAGATTGTACAACCAGTGCGTGTTGCCAGTGATGACTTCGGGATCTGAGACGTGGTCCTTCACTGCTGGCCGTATGAGGACGCTCAAGGTCGCTCAGCGAGCTATGGAAGGGGGCTATGCTCGTAGTTTCTCTGCGTAATAGACTCAGAAATGAGGATATCCGCAGTAAAACCAGAGTGATCGACATAGCCCAACGGATTAGTAAGCTGAAGTGGCAATGGGCGGGTCATATAGCTCGAAGAACCGATAACCGATGGGGAAGAAAGATTCTCAAGTGGCAGCCTCGTACCGGTAGGCGTAGTGTAGGGCGACCCCCCACTAGATGGAGTGACGACCTGGTAAGACATGCAGGAAGTCGATGGATGCAGGTGGCTCAGGACCGCGCTTTGTGGCATTACTTCGGGAAGGCCTACGTTCAGCATTGGACTTGTGAAGGGCTGTAATGATTATGATGATGATGATACATTACATTACATTGGCTAAATGTCGTTCAGCGAGTGTTAAGTAAAAGGTAAACGTATGCCGTAGCATCAAATTGAACAAAGGTTGCACGACATTTCAGTTTCAACTCTGTGCAGTTATAACCTCCAAATTTTGCTCTGGTATATGACGTCACGCGGGTGATTTATCTGTAGATTAAATAAGATGGCAGTCAAGTTTTTTTCTTAGATCAATTATTATTATTTTCAATCCAAAAATTATTTTCAATCCTGCTTTAAATGACTAGTACTCACCGTGTTTATTGCATTGTTGAACTAGAGAATATAAAATATTTCACCCCATATCAATCGGTTTTCAATACCCACAAAAATAAATATGGTTCAATAGATAAAAGCTATCATTTATTGAAATCAATTTTTCTCATATAGGATAGAGTAGGGTAACAAACGAGCACACAGTCCACCTGATAGTAACTGGTATCTCTGGCTCACAGACATCCACATCCATCCTCAATTACTAATCAAAATACAGATGCACTAATTAACATATCAACACACATTATATTTTGACGGATAGGTGCAACGTGCAATATAAAATAAACTGAAAAAAATATGAAAAATAATATTTATAAAATATATATTAACAATATATACAATATTTAATGATGATTATATATATATATATATATAAATATAAATATATGTATATATATATATACACTTATAATTTAATATATTCAAATATATACTGCAGAGAAAATTTAACAAAAAAATATCAAGTATTTATATAAAAAGGAAATACATTTAATTTATTATTATGACGGGAACTTCAAATAATACTCTTTAAGTAGTTTTTTAAAAGACTGTAAAGATTGCGCTTTCTGAATGTTAAGTGTGAAATAGGTATCAAAATGGAATGTGCTAACGCAATTTTGGTAGAAATGGGCAGTAAGTAAGTTCTTTACTAGCATGGGCTATTCTCAATTTTTGCTCCTTCCCCACAGCAGCTCATGCTCCTGCCCCAGTCAGCTAATATAGTAAATTAGGTCCTAGCAAGAGCATTGCCCAAACCCCGGACACATTCCACTTCCG
Source organism: Parnassius apollo (assembly GCA_907164705.1). Lineage (NCBI taxonomy): Eukaryota > Metazoa > Arthropoda > Insecta > Lepidoptera > Papilionidae > Parnassius > Parnassius apollo. The sequence continues at coordinate 75,216 of CAJQZP010001153.1, forward strand.
CCATTTTGTTTTTGTTATAGGGAACCACGAATATACGGTCCACATACGAGGTCTGTTCAAAAAGTATCGCGAATTTTGAATTTTCGCGGGATACGTATATTTGATTTTTGATTTTTGTAGCCTAATGTTGGTACTTCGTACTCAAGTTTTTTACTTATGCTGATAAGGGCGGCCATTTTGAATGTTTAGTTAATTTTTGACAGCTGTTTTGCTTGGATGTGTTTTCGCTCGTCTTCGATTTTAGCCTATTCCAAAAAATGGATCAAAGAATCTGTATTAAATTTTGTGTGAAAAACAAAATAAAGTGCGCGGACACATTCCGAATGTTAACTGTGGTATATGGTGAAGCTACCATGGACCAAAGCAACGTTTATCGGTGGTACAAAATGTTCTCAGAGGGCCTAGAATACGTGAACGACGAACAGCGTGCTGGACACCCGAGCACGTCAACAACAGACAATGACATTGATAAAGTGAAGAAAATACTATTGGCCAATCGTCGAATTACCGTTAGAGAAGTTGCTGAGGATCTAAACATATCGATTGGCTCATGCCATTCGATCGTAAGTAATGATTTGAGCATGCGTCGGGTCGCCGCGACTCAAAAATGCTCAATTCGACCAAAAACACCTTCAGAAAATGTTTGACTCGGTCCGTGATGACCCAAATGTGCTCCAGAGGGTCATAACTGGTGACGAATCATGATTTTATGGTTATGACGTGGAAACCAATGCTCAATCATCCCAATGGAAGCTGCCGTATGAGCAAAAACAGAAAAAAGCGCGCCAAGTTCGGTCAAACGTAAAGGTTTTGCTCACATTTTTTTTGATTGCAGGGGCGTGGTGCATCATAAGTTCTTGCCACAGGGTAGTAAAGTCGATGAGGAATATTACCTGCAAGTGCATTGCGAATCCATCGGATTTGTGGAAAAACAAAAACTGGCTTTTGAACCACGATAACGCCCCTGCTCACACATCGTTGCTTGTGCGCGAATATTTATCCAAAAACAACACAATAATGGTCCCACAGCCAACGTATTCCCCAGACCTTGCCCCCTGTGACTTTTTCCTGTTCCCAAAACTGAAGAGGCCCATGAAAGGACGACGTTACGCCACGATTGTGGAGATAAAGACGGCATCGAAGGAGGAACTGAATAAGATCATGAAAAATGATTTTTTTAAGTTCTTCGAGGATTGGAAAAAACGTTGGCACAAGTACATTATATCCAAGGGGGATTACTTTGAAGGAGACAAAATAGATATTCATGAATAAATAAATAATTTTTGAGAAAATACAAAATTCGCGCTATATTTTGAACAGACTGCATATAGTTAATCTTGCATATAAAATTTTGGGGTCCATATCCCCGGAATTGAACCCAGGACATTATAGCTCCACTATATTCCTGGTTCTCCGAGCCAGATTCGAAGGGGCAGCCTATGGCCGCATCAATATGTATGTTTTTTTATATATTTATAGCAACATTTCGTAACAGAATTATATATATATATATATATATATATATATATATATATATATATATATATAATCATCATCATCATCACAGCCCTTCACAAGTCCACTGCTGAACACAGGCCTCCCCCAAGTAATGCCACAAAGCACGGTCCTGAGCCACCTGCATCCATCGACTTCCTGCATGTCTTACCAGGTCGTCACTCCATCTAGTGGGGGGTCGCCCTACACTACGCCTACCGGTACGAGGCTGCCACTCGAGAACCTTTCTTCCCCATCGGTTATCGGTTCTTCGAGCTATATGGCCGGCCCATTGCCACTTCCGCTTACTAATCCGTTGGGCTATGTCGGTCACTCTGGTTTTACTGCGGATATCCTCATTTCTGAGTCTATCACGCAGAGAAACTCCGAGCATAGCCCTCTCCATAGCTCGCTGAGCGACCTTGAGCGTCCTCATACGGCCAGCAGTGAAGGACCACGTCTCTGATCCGTAAGTCATCACTGACAACACGCACTGGTTGTACACTTTAGTTTTCAGAGATTGAGGTATACCTGACGAGAAGATGTGTCGTAATTTCCCGAACGCTGCCCAGCCGAGTTGAATCCGTAGATTGACCTCTCGGTCGAAGTTGGACTTACCTAGTCGGACTATTTGTCCCAGGTAAACGTACTCGTCAACAACTTCGAGCATAGTGCTCCCAACAACCACCGGCATAGGTGTGACATGGACATAAAACATGATCTTTGTTTCGTCCATGTTCATCTTAAGACCTATCCGTTGGGAGGCACTATTGAGATTATTGAGCATAGTGCTTAAGTCCTCCAGCGATTCTGCCATAAGAACTATATCGTCGGCAAATTGAAGGTGAGTGTTGTACTCACCATTGATGTTAATACCGTATCCTTTCCAGTCCAGTAGCTTGAAAACATCTTCCAAAGCAGCGGTGAAGAGTTTCGGGGATATAACGTCACCCTGTCTTACACCTCTCTGCAGTTGGATAGGTTTCGAGCTCTGGTTCCGTACTCGGATAGCCATCGTAACCCTACTGTACAAACACTTCAGCACTTCGATATACCGACAGTCAAATTGGCACCGCTGAAGGGACTGCAGCACCGCCCAAATTTCGACGGAATCAAAGGCTTTCTCATAGTTCACATACGCCAGGCAAAGTGGCAAATTGTACTCTTCAGTCTTCTGTACAAACTGCCGCAGGGTATGTATGTGGTCTATGGTACTGAAGCCTTTTCGGAAACCGACTTGTTCGGGAGGCTGGAAGTCGTCGAGTCTGCCTGCGAGACGATTCGTAATGACTCTCAAAAACAGCACGTAGACGCGGCTCAGAAGGGAAATCGGTCTGTAGTTCTTCAAGAGAGCGTTATCGCCTTTCTTAAAGAACAAGACCACCGCACCTCTGCTCCACGCCTCTGGAGTAGTGCCACCATGGAGGACGGAATTGAAGAGCTTCTGAAGGACATCAAGTACCGGTGTTCCACCCGCTTTCAGAAGCTCCGCTGTGATTCCAACCTCGCCTGGGGCCCTGCCGTTATTAAGGTGGTGGAGAGCCATTCTAATCTCGCTTAGACTGACGTCGGGGATATCATCGGAATAGTGTCGGATAAGATTTGCTCTTGGATCGTTACTCACACTTGCGTGTGGCTCCAACGATGATGTGTACAGCTGCCCATAGAACCTCTCAATCTCACTCAAAATCTCAGGTGTCCCGGAAACGATGCTGCTACACTCAGTCTTCAGCCTTGACAGTTGGCTCTTACGGGCAGACAGATCTCTGGCAAAGACTTTGGAGCCCTGGTTCCGCTCGATCGCTTCTTTAATACGAGCAGTATTAAAGTTGCGTAAGTCTCGCCGCAGATTTGGCAAGATCTGTCTGTTCAGTTGCCTGTATGCTGTCAAATCTGTTGACGATTGCAGCCTCATCTCCCGTCTAACAGCCATGAGATTAAGAGTGTGATCGGAGAGTTTTTGTGTTCTTCTGCGGCGGGTCTTGCAGAACTTAGCTCCGACCGCATGGACAGTTTCCACGAGCTTGTCATTCATATCGTCCACTGCATTGCAATCTTGTAGGCACTGAAAGCGGTTGTGTAACTCGAGCTGAAAGTTTTCGGGATTTTGGATTAGAGCACGAGGGGGGACGGAGCGTTGACTTCATTAGACGAGACCTCTCCAACTTAACGTTTAGGTTCAGTATGCCTCTAACCATTCGGTGATCGTTGCCAGTTTTCACCCTAGCGATCACTGAGAAATCACTGAACAGTTGGCGTCTGGTCGTCATAATGAAGTCAATCTCATTTTTTGTCGAACCGTCGGGGCTCGACCAGGTCCACTTCCTGTGAGGCCGCTTCTGGAAGAAAGAGTTCATCATAAAGAGTCCCTCTTTCTCCATAAAATCGGCCAGCTGCTGGCCCCTTCGGTTCCGGTGCCCTACTCCAAATTTCCCTAACTTCAGCTCACCGTTTTCTCTTGTGCCTAGTTTTGCGTTGAAGTCTCCCATCAACACCGTGTAGTGGGTTTTGGAGGAATGCATGGCTTTGGAAATATCCTCATACATTTCCTCCACCTCCTCATCGGAATGTGCCGAGGTTGGTGCGTAAACCTGTATGACCTTCAGCGAATACCGTTTGGTGATTCTGAGTATCAGGTACGCGACCCTCGTCGACACACTCCCAATCTTTACAACATTGTTGACGAGAGACTTGTGGACGATAAATCCGACACCTCCTTGGGACAGATGGTCGCCCTCCCGGTGATAGAACAAGTTGCCGGATTCGAGAATCACCGCGTCCTCCCCCTCTCTTCGGACCTCGGATAATCCTATAATACTCCAGCGCAACTTGTGTATCTCTTCTTCCAGCTCCAGGATCTTCTCGTCAGTCCTCAGTGTGCGTGCGTTAAATGTTGCCTGTTCGAGTCGTCGTAGGTGGCAACCGAACCTCCACCGGAGATTCTTAGCACCCCCTGCCCCGCCGTTACCATGGTCGCCACCGAAGCCAGGAATAGCGGGGCTGCCGGGGACTGGGGGGGCCGTCTATTTGTGTAATTGTTCATGGGGGGTATATTGCCATAGATGCCACGCTTGGCGAGCGGGTTGGCAACCGCAGTTTTTTTTTGTCGTACAGTTGCTGTTATCAGGAAGATGCTGCTGCCCATCTCCTGCCTGTTTCCCTCCGTTGCTTCTTTTACGACACGTACGACAACGGTAGTGGATATTCTTAACCGCCACTACACGGCATATATATATATATATATATATATATATATATATATATATATATATATATATATATTGATAATATAATTATTATTCTTATTATTAAATTTATATTTGAGTAAATGTTTCGTCGTTAAAAAAACGCAGGAAAATATTAATAGAGATTTTTCAGCTTCGTGAAAATTTTTCACCATTTATAAGGCTGCACATTCTACTAATCGTTTCCGCACAATCTCCACGTTAATGGACCCTTTCCATATATGAATGAAGGCTGTCACTGTTCTTTGTTACTACCATTCATTTAAAAAACAATATCCAGGTTAATGATCTCTTGCCTGAAGACGAAAGGAGTTATTATTTTCGAAATAAAGTTTAATTTCTGATCTCTTGATAAATATGAAAAAAGGTAATATTTCCGTACGTCTTACATACCTCTCACGAACTAAAGGTGCTCAAGCGGAAGCCTCAAACCTGCAAGCGGAATATCAGACGGTACACTACTAGATGGAATGATGGCCTGATTAGGTTTACAGATAATTGCATGTAGAAAGTAGATGCAGATGGCTTAGAACCGTGGTTCTTGGCATTATAAAAATGACATCTTGTAATTATGAACGAAGCATGATGATAATTAAATGCATTGTTATGGATTACTAAAGTTAATTAGGAAAACTGAACGTAATTTTCTTTGTAATAATAGTAATAACAATTTATTTCAGACATCATGATCCAAATAGGTTAGAAACAATTTTTGAGCTTATAACTAAAGTTAGTAATTGACAATTGAACATAAAACATATAACGTAGAACACAGGCAAAGCACACAAGCAAAAAATATAACATAAAACACAGACAAAGCACACGAACAAACGTGGCACCTGCCGCTGCCCGCAAGATTACTACTTAACTACTTGCAGCCGTATCCATCGAGCAAGTATCGGCGAGTCCCAACGGTCTGTAAACTCGCAAAAGATACTGTTTGGGCTATTGCAAATTTGTCTGAGGTGGTAAGCGCAACTTTTACATAATATGGCGGTGAAACCATCTACGTGAGCCTCCGCAAACATAGCAAAAGCGCTACGGAAACGTGGTAGCCCTATCAACACCCAGAACGCGTTATTGTATGTATTGTACACGAAGATCACCGTATGATCTCTGGGTACAGTTAACCCACAGACTAAACGTATAAAAAACTGAAAAGCATAATCTTTGCTTCGTCAGTACATTTAGCAAATCTGCGGGCTAACATATTACACCGGACAGAGCGACTTCCGCTCCCTTTCAATATCCTGGTTGTCTTCCAGGTCTTCCGTGATCCAGTAGTCCAGGTACTTAAAGATCTCAACTTTTTTTCAAATGGGTTCCACAGAGCTTAAAAAGTAGCATATCACTTGTGGTCTGGATTGGACATCATAAATTCGCTCTTAACTGCATTATATTTGAGCCCCTGGGCCACAATATGACTCACATATAGTTAACATTTTCTTTAAAGTTGCAAAACATCTCCGCAAAACTTATGTTATTAACACAAACTCCGTCTATGTGGCAACTGATACTGGTACTGCCTATTCGGTCCAATAAGGAGCCTATTCATATATAAATTAATGAGCGTAGGAGAGCTTAGGCCTAGCCTCACGCCGCATCGCAATCCGTATTTTTTTGAGAGCGAGCCAGCCCATCTGACATTGTTCTATTGGTTGCTATACTACTGCTGAAAGAGAAATATAACTTCTTCGGGCAGGCTGGTCTCAGATTTCATCTTATCCCACAGGCGTTGGTAAGTTACTAGGTCAAACGTCTTTGACAGGTTCAAGTAATAAACAAACATAGGTGTCTTCCTTGCTGTGTTATACTGGACAGTCTGCTTGAGACACAGGATAACACTCTCGGTGGAAAGACCTGTTTTAAAACCAAATTGAGCATCATTGAACGAGATATGCTTATCCAGGAACCCGTTAAGCAAACATTCCAGTACCTTAGCGATCACAGAAGCAAGGGATATGGGCCTATGGTTGGACACGTCAGAGGCGTCACCAGTCCTGTTTTTGGAACAAGAATAACAGTAGTTCGCACTAAATTGTCAGGGAGATATGAATGCCCAATACAAAAATTAAACAACATGGACAAAACCCCTGGAAAATTAACTCCAGCATGCTGCGGGTGTTTGATGCTGAGGTGTTCATGCCCAGGTGACTTGCCCCTCGCCATGCACTTAATGGCTTTAGCTACATCTTTGATGGTAAAAAACACCACACTTTGGACTACCTGCCTCGGCATCAGCTACCGACGGCTCTGCTAGTCCCAGTATTGATTCCACTCTGACGTATTCTCTGAATATATTAGCAATATTACTAGGATCTTAAGCTCCTGAATCACTCACGGGAGGGCTCGACGTATGATTCATTTTATTGGTGGCTTTCCAAAACTGACCGAAGTTCTTTCTTTTGTGGTGTTCAGCTATTATGTCTATTTTTATTTGTGTCTGATTATTTTGGCACCATTTTAATTATGTTTAAAATGCGTCTCGAATCACACATTTCATCATATGCGTGACCTGAGCCGGGTTTTCCATATAGTGATCAACTTTGAAAACAAAGTAGAGCCCTCTCATGCGCCTCGTGAACGTGTTTGTTCCAACCAGGTAAGTATTTATCTTTTCACCCTTTCCTAACAATATAGCTAAAGATAGCGGCCTCCGAAAGTATACACACATTATGTTCATACACTATGAACATAATGTGTGTATACTTTCGGTAATTATCGCATAATGTTGCGATAGTACGAGTAGTAACCATCAACACAAAATAATGCTGAACACACACACACACACACACACACACACACACACACACACACACACACACACAAACATATATATATATATATATATATATATATATATATATATATGTGTGTGTGTGTGTGCGTGCGTGCGTGTGCGTGCGCGCGCGCGTGTGTGTGTGTTAGTGTGTGTGTGTGTGTGTGTGTGTGTGTGTGTGTGTGTGTGTGTGTGTGTGTGTGTGTGTGTGTGTGTGTGTGTGTGTGTGTGTGTGTGTGTGTGTGTGTGTGTACGTACTTTTCTAAAATGAAGATTTTTGGAAAAGTTCGTAAGATATTTTCCAAAATATATAAAACGAGACGTTTAACAAACTCAATCAATATTCGTTTTAAACTGCATTTGTTAGTAGACGCGTTGTCATTTACATATTTATATTGCCGTTCTCGGAGACCAATACGAAATTGAATAACTGTAAAAATAAAGTAAATGTAGTAAGTCGTATAGTAACTTAATGAACTGCTTAAAAGTAACAATGGGATTAGACCGCCACCATTTTATGACGTCATGGATGTCAAAGTACGAATAGCTTAGCTCGATCATGATTCAGAAACATATGCTATTTATCTGGTATTTACTGCCACAATCTATTATATTAATGTGACCGTGATGGCATAGTGCTGTCAACGGAATATGTTTGCTGACCCTACTCAGTTAAGTGATATTAGTAAACGGGCGGACGCACACTCATTTTTATTGCATTTTACATGTAAACAGTGAGGCACTCGCTCTTCATAACCAGCCTGCGCCCAATGTAATGATTAAGGAATAGATGATGAGACCTTCCGCACCACAGTATCTTCATCATTATAAACGTTACTGTAGCCTATTGCAAAGGCACTATTGCCCCCATAGAAGACATCTTAGTGATATAATGAGTTATAATTATACACATACACATAGGAAATACAAAGAAATATATTATAGAAAAAAAACGAATAAGTATATTAAAGAAATAAAGGTAGATACTGTTTTTCCAAGCAGTTTCTCGAAATATAAAATTAGGCGATACGCAAATAAATAACATAGTTTATATATACATTAATAAAATTAAAATATTAATTTTACAATATAATTGAGATCTTAGAGGCAAAATCATCAAGCGAAAAACCATTGCAAAAATTAATGATTAAAACTTCCTTAATTTTAGTATGCACATATTGTTTGGCAATTCAATCAATAATAATTGTTTTCAATACTCAGAAAGAATTTCCTGAACTTAAAGTTGTGCGTTTAATTAAGTGACTATGTGATTTCGTTAAGATAATTTAGTAAAACATTGTTACGCAAGCATCTATCCCATGCCAACCACGATGAACAGATAAGTTGCACTAAGTACACTGATCCTTATGTTCCTATTACAGGTCTCTAAAATTTGCGGGCAGCGTATTTAAATTAATTTTCTGTCGTTTTTAAATCATCAAAGCTTTTTTCGGATCTACAGAAGTGCTGCCACTTGAGGAGTTGGCACAACCGCAACAATTTTTGTGGATAATTCCATGCATCCATATATTTCAGCTTATAAAAGTACACTGCCGCACTATGGCCTCTCTAAATAATTGCCATGTATGGGGAACTTTAAAAATAATTCGCACTTGTCGGTTAGGTTGGCAATCGCAGTTTCATATTATTTAAAGTAGGAAGATACTGCTGGACATATCCAGTTTTAGTTTCCCTCTTTCACCACTTACAACATCCACAGGATGATATGGGTATGTGAATATATTTATACAATCACTAGACTATTGAGGTATTGTCACTGTATTGCGAATAACATTTTTGTCGTAATTGGTCATGGGCTAATTGCTCACTGTAAAAACAGTTCCCGAGTAATCTGGGTTCGATCGCCACCCAAACCAATAAATAATATATATGATCAACTAAATGTAACTATAGCTATTTATATTTTATTTTATGTAGATAATAATTTATTTAAGTCATAATTATACGTAAAATATAAAAAATACGTTTTACCCTTTTTGTGAATCTTATTAACTAATCAGACGCGAACTAAAATATCTGAAGCTAAAGTTTTTCCAATTTTCATTCGATTTTCCATTTGATACTAATTTTCTATTTAGTAAGCCTAAGCTTGTTAAAAGTTGTGCAGTAAAGTGGCTTTATCTTGTTAGTCCTTTCACAGTTATATTTTTGCTTTTACACGTTATTTTTAAATCTAAATATAATTGAATAAAATAAAATAATTTTACGCATCGGACGCAATTCTTAATTTTTGTATTCATAGTGGTAATCGTACCCACTTTCAAAGGAACTCACTCTCACACGGAACGCCACAAAATACAATATATAAATATATTCAATAGATGATTGTATACATGTCCAAAAAAGTGATCATTTTACCTCTATATTAAATTTATTCACAATTACTATTGTCAAAATTTATTATACTTGCATAAAGGACTTCAACATGTAAAGAAAGTAGAGATCGATGCGGATTTTTTTAAATATATTTTTTAAACGCGGCTACTAACCATACGTTTGAATCGTGAAAACGTGTACAAGCTTAAATTGTACAAAGAATAACATTCTGACCCGAAACAAGTATTTGTAGGCCATACAAATATTTATACCGTGTGAGATTCAACCCGCGCTTGGCACTCATTGCTAAGCTATTTCGCCCGGAGACGTCGTCTTAAAGAATAAGTGAGTTCCATTGGCTTCTTCTTCTTCTTTAATATCTTTAAAAATGCATAAATTCATTACAATATTGCAACTATTTTATGAAGCCACCAGCAGACTGCATAATTGTTGAAGATTTATCTATATCTATTTTTTCGTGAGTCAGAAGACTGGTACATACCAATGGTACATCTAGGGTTATTTTTCATGGAAGTGGCCCGTAAAAGCTTTAGCTGATAAAGACAACTGGTCATTTTCAACTTGAGTTGAGCCAAATTTCGGCCATCAACTTTCAGAATGATCCTTAAATAAAATTGAACAAAAACATTTTTCGTAAAACGAGTTTTTTTGATGACATTTAATTAAACCTACTTTTCAATAATGTTGGATTGATAACACTGACGTGGACACCAGATACTTCTGTGGTAGTCACTGACCACCCAACTCTTTAATGTCTATTTAGTCACTTTTTGCCTATCAAAGGGAGTAAAGGCAAATATTTTAATATATGCATCCCTTCCTGCGTAGTCTTTTAAGGACCCAAGTGATGTTATGGACTTAAAAGGCTGTTGGATTTTTTCCCCATTTTATATATACTGAGGACTTACAATTTATTTTGGTATAAGGACTAAAAATTCCATGGGAAGACAAATTGCCTCATTTACTTTTAAATTGCCACTGCGTAGTGCTTAAATCGTTACGATAAAATCTATTCGGGGCTTATCCGTACACATTAATTTGGGAATGGTCTAAACTGTACGGTCGTATAGAGATTTAAGAAAAGGTCCATTTTGGATAGTACGTTTCTGAACTTCCATGGGATTACAAAATAAAATATATGTCAAGCGTTAGACAGAACTATATTTAATTACATGAGTTTATTCTATAGCTTTTACCTTATCACTTAATTTGCGGGAGATATAACAAAGTTATTTTTCAGTGAATAGACACCGTTATTAAACACATAGATAGGCACAATTTTATAAAGCTATTCTCAATGGTGCAGCAGCTGTATTTTATTAAATAATAGTGACTTGCGACCACATAGTCTACCTGATGGTAAGTGGATCATGGAAATTTATTCTCCATTAAGAATTACAATGCAGATGCGACCACTGTGCTCTAAGATCGAATGCCTCGTTAGTAGAAATGGTATTTGGTCTTTAAACACACCATATAAAATAGAAGCAATTATGTGAGAGGGTGGATCTTCCCCGGTCAAGCTGACCCACATGTGCTGCAACAACAAATTAGATAGAGCGTTGCACTACCACGTAAAACGTAAACAGCGTTAGACGTGATAAGAGTAGAGATGGAGATTTAGGGTATTGGAAGTAAACGAACATGCAGCATATCTAGACGCTGGCGGGTCACTAGTTGAAAATTCTTTGAAAATAATATGCATTTAAAAAGGTTTATGTAATATATGTATGTAATATTTTATACGTGGAAAAGCCATGCTGCAGTTATATAAGTAGTATAGTTGTAATACGAATGTGCCGGCTCGACCGGGGAAGGACCACGCTCTCACAAAATACCAGCGTTAAATAGCAGTTAAATGCTGCTGTGTTTCGTATGGTGAGTGTAGAGAACCGTAGAACCTTTTTACTGAAAATGAGGCATTTCATCTTAGCCCTTACGGGTGACAACGCATCTGCATTTTGATTCATAAACGAGATTAGATTTAAATGGCTATGGGCCACAGCAATTACTTAAATCAGGTGGACTGTGTGCTCATTTGTCACTCTATAAAATAACAAAAAAAATATTTAAGAGCGCATCACTAAAATATTTATTACAAATTGTTTTAATAGCACTTAGTATGTGTTAACATTACTAAAAGTAAACTTATAGTAAACGATGCGTCGTTTATCCTACTAAACTAGCACTAACAGCAGCTGAAGCTGGAATGACTAGTGAATCTTGGCATGAAGGCATTTATGTTTGTTTCTTTAATTGTTAACGTTTAATTTTACCACGTAGCGGCGGTGTAATAATGTTCGCTACCACATATCGCCTCGTAGGTGTCGAAAGAGGCAAAAGAGGGAAACAAACCAGGATATGGTCCGCAGTGTCTTCCTAAAAACAACGAAAAATTGCGTTTGCCAACCCGCCTACCAAGCGTGGCAAATATGAGCTCCCTACGAGTGGACTTTCATAGGCTCTATTGAATAAATTGTCATCTAATAAACTTTTAGCACGAATACATTTTGTTTCATTCGGATAATTTTCATCGGCTTTTGAAAAAAAAAAACAGTTGTGCTATTCCATGTAATTTTTAATTTATTATATACATGTATGTATATGTATACCTCCTTAAACAACTTACCTATTTGTTCATTGATGTCACCTTGTGAACACAACGGGTTCCGAAATTTACTGTCAAAGTATGAGACGCTGTTTTAGAGAACTGGGAAATGTGTTGCAGAATTTAACTACCTAACAACGTTTTATTAAATTGCCTTAACAAAATCACATAGTTACGTAAGTAAACAACTTTAAGATCAGGAAATTATTTTCTTTCTAGTTGTTAACAACCACTGTGAGCATTGAAAACAATTATGACTGATTGAATTGCCAACCAGTTACCCAAACAATGCGTGCTTACTAAAATGAAGAGAGTTTCGATCCGTAATTTTTCCAATGCATTTTCGTAAACAAAACTAAGCTTTGATGATTTTCTCTCTAAGATATTAATTATATTTCGAAATATTTTATATTTTATTTAAAATATTTAAACTTTGTAAATTATTTGCGTATCGCCTTATTTCAAAATTTGACCTACTGCGTGGAAACACGATATCTACCTTTATTTTTAATATACACATTCGTTTTTTTTTTCTTTAATATATTTCTGTGTATATGTATATATGTATACGTACGTGAATAGAACTCTCTGGCGAAATCGTACAAGGAGACCCGACCCCAGTTAAACTGGGAAGAGGGTTGGACAAAGAAAGAAGAAACATATTCCTGTGTATATGCTATGTGCATAATTATAATTAATTATATCACTAATATGCCTTCTGTGAGGCTATCTATAAGAGAGCCAAATGTTCAGCAGTGGGCTTGAGTAGCTTTGCAACAGGCTGTAGTAATGTTTATAATGATGCAGATACTGTGATGTGGCAGGTTACATCTTCTATCCCTTAATCGTTACATTAGGCACAGGCTCGTTATGACAGGAGTGCCTCACTGTTTATATGTAAAAGGAAATAAAATGAGTTTGGGCCACCCATTTACTTATCTAACTTAATTGAGTAGGGTCAACAAACAAATTCCGTTTAGGGCATTATGCCATCATGGTCACATTAATATAGTAGATAATGGCAGTAAATACCAGAAAATAAATTATATGTTTATGTTATTTTTTCTTCAAAATATAAATGGTGTTTTGAAAGGAACACTGCCTTCAATACCAATGATTGCTACATAAATATTTAAATATCTTTGTATATAACTTGTAAACAAAATATTATTTTATTTTATTTTTGCCTACTGTTTTTACTCTGTGCATCAAGAATTAAAATACTTCATTTTATTAAGTTCTGCATTTTACACATCATACTTAATCATAATCGGGCGTACCTATATCGTAACATGGCGGCAGTCTAATCCCATTGTTATTTGACAATGCGTCAACTAAAAAATGCAGGTAAAAATAATATTGAGTGAGTTTGTAAAACATCTTTCTTTATATATTTTGCTTACTTTCATTTTCAATTTGGAAAGGATTGTAAGAAATTTAATCACGATGGAAATTAAAGACGTACTCATCTCTCGTATATATATATATATATATATATATATATATATATATATATATATAATATATATATATATATATATATATATATATATATATATAAAGGTAAAAAGTAAAGTTAGAGCCTATATACGTCCCACTGCTGGACACAGGCCTCCTCTCATTTCTGAGAGGGTTTTAGGGCAAGGAATTGTCCGCCACGCTGCCCCAATGCGTGTTGGCGAACTTCACATGTCTTCGAAATATTTTTTTTCTTATTTCTCAGACATGCAGGTTTCCTCACGATGTTTTCCTTCACCGCTGAGCACGTGGTAAATCAGCACTTAAAATTGCAATTAACAATTTCATTGGTGCCGGCGGGGATCGAACCCGGTTTGCTCGCGTATCGAAGTGCTGAAGTGTTTGTACCGTAGGGCTACGATGGCTATCCGAGTACAGAAACAGAGTTCGAACCCTATCCAACTGCAGAGGTGTAAGACAGGGTGACGTTATATCATCGAAACTCTTGACCGCTGCATTGGAAGACATTTTCAAGCTACTGGACTGGAAAGGATACGGTATTAATATCAATGGCGAGTACATCACTCACCTTCGATTTTCCGACGATATAGTCCTTATGGCAGAATCGCTGGAGGACCTTAACACTATGCTCAATGTCCTCAATGGTATCTCCCAACGGATAGGTCTTAAGATGAACATGGACAAAACAAAGATCATGTTCAATGTCCATGTCACACCTATGCCGGTAGTTGTTGGGAGCACTATGCTCGAAGTTGTTGACAAGTACGTTTACCTGGGACAAATAGTCCGACTAGGTAAGTCCAACTTCGACCGAGAGGTCAATCGACGGATTCAACTCGGCTGGGCAGCGTTCGGGAAATTACGACATATCTTCTTGTCAGGTATACCTCAATCTCTGAAAACTAGATTGTACAACCAGTGCGTGTTGCCAGTGGTGACTTACGGATGTGAGACGTGGTACTTCACTGCTGGCCATATGAGGACGCTCAAGGTCGCTCAGCGAGCTATGGATAGTGCTATGCTCGGAGTTTCTCTGCGTGATAGACTCAGAAATGAGGATATCCGCAGTAAAACCAGATTGACCGACATAGCCCAACGGATTAGTAAGCTGAAGTGGCAATGGGCCGGCCATATAGCTCGAAGAACCGATAACCGATGGGCAAGAAAGGTTCTTGAGTGGCAGCCTCGTACCGGTAGGCGTAGTGTAGGGTGACCCCCCACTAGATAGAGTGACGACCTGGTAAGACATGCAGGAAGTAGATGGATGCAGGTGGCTCAGGACCGTGCTTTGTGGCATTACTTGGGGGAGGCCTATGTTCAGCTGTGGACTTGTGAAGGGCTGTAATGATATATATATACAGGGTGTTAGTGTAAACACCGTTGTACTTGAAACCAGTGGTTTAGTTTCACTTATAGAAAGTAATTTCAATGAAAAATAACAACATTTTTTTTAGTCAAATCTCAATTTTTTTCTTACAAATATTTCACCCTAGGCAAGTAGGGATATACCTACAGAATTCACAACAAAAAACTCAACATATTGTAGGTAGCGGCAGCGATTCGCGGTCAAGGCCAATGTCACTGTGTCAGTGTGTCGGTCCTTTGCTGCTTCGGTGTGGAATGTACGTGTTAATTTGATTTAAAACCGCGCCGCGCAATGCCGACATTCTACGTCGCTTTAGGTTGTAGTTTTGGTGCGAGTGTATTTAATTTGTAATTATGTCCTACATAAACGTGCAGTGGAAATGTGCCTCTTCGTTCACTGAGAAACCTCTACTACCAACATGACGGTGCCCCTACACATTTTCAGCTGCAAATCAGAGCTATGCTGGTTGAGGAGTTTCCTGGGCGATGAACCAACCTTACCCCGCTGGACTTTTATCTTTGGGGAGAAGTGAAGCGCCGAGTGTATGCAACTAAGTTCCGTAATACGTCCGAACTCAAAAGGCGAATTCTTAGTGTATTTAGAGAAATGACACTTTTGTGCTTCTAGCTTTTACTATTAATGTAAAAGCTGATAAAAATGGAATTCATTTATGAGGATTTTATATAATAGGTAAGTGTAAATAACCAATCAATCAGGCTACACATCAAGCTGTACAAATCCTTTGTCTTGGCCTCGCTTTGTATGATCTTTCCGTACAATGAACGGTCAGCTTATGCTTCAAATGCCCTTTGCGTTCCAGGGCCGCGGTACGGTATACGGTAAATACGCCAAAAATCCTACCTAATGATTTACTATTTACTATTATTAATGTTTAATTTTCTTTGTTGTTAAATCTAACTTACATTAATTTGGACTTGTCATGCAACACAAAGGGATGTAATGATGATGATGATGATGATGACGCAACACAAAGGGTAGGAATTTTTATCTGTCCTAAGCAAGTGTGAAAGTATGAAGGAAAAGTTTCATGATAGGTTATGTGTACCATTGTGTTTATATTGAAATGTTGTGTAGGTAGCAAGGGCGGGCGGTGATCGTTACAGTGATTACGTCACTCGAGCGCATAGGGTATCCATGAATTTACGGACGGTGTCGGACAGAAACTTTTTTAATTTTATAAAAGAAAATAGCGTTTTTAAAAAAAATCGGATAAATATTTTTATATTAAAGCCAACCACCTATGGTTTCAGTGACAACGGTGTTTACACTTACACACTTTATATATATATATATATATATATATATATATATATATATATATATATATATATATATATATATAAACTTCTTAATTTTTATATACGGTTTTGAATAACAAAATTTTGGTAAATATGGTTTAAAAGTTTAAATTTTATATAAGAACTAGCGATTCGCACTGGATACGAATTAGCATTTTATTTAGCAGGGATGGGAGATATGATAAGGAAATAAAACGACGAGTAAATACTTTACGCTCTATTTTAAAAAGTCAGAATGTGTCAAAAAATGCACGTATGGCAATTCACAATGCTGTGGTAGTCTCTACTTAAACGTATGGTTGTGAAAGTTGGTTGTGGCAGAAGAAGCAAGAGAGAGAAGAATAAACGCAGTAGGAATGAGGTCGTCAAGGAGTATGTTAGGGCTGAATTTAAGTGACATCGTGAGAATTTGTGTGATACGAGAACAGTTTGCTTGGCAAAACATTGTTGTGAACAGGATTAAAAAAAGTATACCTTGGTGGTTTGGTGGTTTTGGTCGTCTAAGAATGAATGAGAATGACAAAGGGAATTAATGTTTCAGAAATGATGAATGATGAACGACAGAGTCGGAAAGATACTTCCTAGGAGAAAGTTTTGCGACCAAATTGGCCAAATTAAGAGTACCTTTAACTGATGAGCATGTATGCGATGGATGTGGAGGAAGCGAGAGAGGTGTGTCAGGATCGTGCAAAATGGAATTCATTTGTATCTGCCCACCCCTTTGGGTGACAGGCGTGAGTGTTTATGTATAATATTAAGCCGTGTAGTAGCAGTGTAATAATATTCACTATCCCATTTCACCCAAAGGGTGTCGTAAAAGGCGACCAAAGAAAACAAGCCGAAGATGAACTACATCATGCAAAGTGAGTTTGCTGTGACAAATATTCACCCCAGTAGGTAAACTGAGGGGCAGGCCATAGCTAAGCAGTAAATTTCGATAAACTCAAAAGCCTGTATAATAAATTATGTTTAGTTTGGATTAGTCTTACTAGTACTATTTCGGTATGTACCAGAAACCCAAAGAATTAAAATATAAAGTGCTTTGAGGTTAAATAATGTTTAATTGTCCCTGGATGTGTAATAGGACCTATTTATTAGAGGTCAAGAGGTAATTTAAAATTACCCCAGCTCATGAGCAACATAAAAGTTAATTGAATTCTTTTTTGTTTTTGCATAGAAGGCAAGATTAAGCTCCATGAAAATTATGTCACGATATAATGGTCCTAAAAATTGATATAATTATATGATAAAAAATGTGACTATTTCTGAATATTCTTACATGATCAATTGGTAATAAAGAGATATAGATAGAGAATAATACTTTTCCATACAGTTTATTTGATGTTTCCATATATCATCTCATTTACAGCACGTACTAGTGCACGAGCGCGTGCGTGTGTGTGTGTGTGTGCGTGCGTGATGCATGCGTGCGTGCGTGTGTGTGTGTGTGCGTGTGCGTGTGCGTGTGCGTGTGCGTGTGCGTGTGCGTGTGCGTGTGCGTGTGCGTGTGCGTGTGCGTGTGCGTGTGCGTGTGCGTGTGCGTGTGCGTGTGCGTATGCGTGTGCGTGTACGTGTGCATGTGCGCGTGCGCGTGCGCGTGCGCGTGCACGCGCGTGCTCGTGCGCGTGCGCGTGCGTATGCGTGTGCGTTTTCGTGTGCGTGTGCGTGTGTGCGTGTGCGTGTGCGCGTGCGCGTGCGCGTGCGCGTGTGCGTGTGCGTGTGCGTGTGCGTGTGCGTGTGCGTGTGCGTGTGCGTGTGCGTGTGCGTGTGCGTGTGCGTGTGCGTGTGCGTTCGCGTGTGCGTGTGCGTGTGCGTGTGCGTGTGCGTGTGCGTGTGCGTGTGCGTGTGCGTGTGCGTGTGTGTGTGTGTGTGTGTGTGTGTGTGTGTGTATGTGTGTGTGTGTGTATGTGTGTTTAAAAACTAATTAAGTCCGCTCTTTGATTCGTAATAGAGGATAGATGTAGATGTTTATGGGCCACAGGAGCCACTTACCATCAGGTGGACTGTGTACTGTTTTGTCACTCTACTCTATAAAAAAATAATAAATAACAGTTACCCCATCGGGCGTCCGAAAGAGTTATCATAATCAATATTTCATCATCATGCAGCCCTTTATAAGTCCACTGCTGAACATATGTCATCCCCTAAATAAGTCACAAAGCACGGTCCAGAGCCGCCTACATCCATCAATTTTCTGCATGTATTTCGAAGTCGTTATTTCATCAAGTGAAGGCAGTGAGCTGGGGGGGCTACGCTTCGCTTACCAGTACGAAGTTTCTACTCGAGAACATTTCTTCTCCATCGGTTGTCGGTACTTTGAGCTATATGGCCGACTCAATGCCGCTTCAGCTTAATAATACTTTGTGCTATGGCAGTTACTCATGCCTGCCTTTAATTAAGAAATTTTTACTTTGAATATACTTTATAGTCGAAACTGAGTCAAGATTATGTTATTACTATCGTTAAGTGTATTTAGTTATTTTAAAAATATTAGCCTTAATAGGAGCCTTGCGGAACTTAGGTTCGGAATAAAACTTAAAAGCATTTCCTTTAAATCTAAAGTCCGTGCGATTTAAGCCGTCAAGGGAATGTTCACTAAATCACGTTTATCTTTTTATTATTTACGTAGATTCAACTCCTTTTTGTACCTTTGCAGTAAAGATAAAACTAAAACTTGCCAACGGTTATTCTTATCGCTCGAGAGACTAAATCAAGGAAATATACTACTTTTAAAGCTGCCAATTTTAGCAACTATAAAGTAGCTTTTCATTGCCCTATGTAAGTTATCTGGAATATGGGAAAACGTAACCTTATTTTTTCTTAGTACTATATTTTTAGATAGAATAGAAAGTTTATTTTGATTTGGGAAATTTAATAATGAAATTGAGAGTATGTTAACAAACTTATATTATGAACATAATGATATGCTATGGGTTACTCGTAAATCGATGCAGGGTATTGTTAATTAATACGAAATTGAAGTATTTATATAGCTGTGGGATCCCAAAGGTTGCTACCCTTCACTAGTCTGTGGATCTGATATTTTTGAATATTACCATTTGTTCGTTTCGTTCTTTCTTTAGGAGGCAAACCAACCTGAAAAGTCGAAAACAATTGTTGAATCTCCAACAAAACTTTATACATTTCCATTGTAGAAAATATTCGCCTTTATCATCACACTAAGAAGGCGTTGTAATGAAATACTTATTTCTTTCAAATGTTCTATGAACCTACCTAATAATACTTACTCTTAATCAAAACTTATCATTACTATAAAAGAATATTATAGTTTGAAAACACTAAAACATCACGCTTTGGTCATAAGCTGTGATGACCGTAGTGAGAATAATAGGCCATAGATATAATATAATACAATTAGAGTAATTTTAAATAAAATAATAATTGGATTATTTAGGCGTCTGTATGTGGGTTAAAACTAACTCACAAAATTCCAGTAAATTGATTCATACATACATACATATATATATATATATATATATATATATATATATATATATATATATATATATATATATATATATATATATAACGGTAAGTGGATGGTGTGGCTCATAGACGTTTGCATATACTCGATTAAGAATAAAATGGATTGTTTTGTTTCCAGTATAAATGGTATTTGGTTCTCTACAATCACAATACGAAACACAGTAAAAAAGTGCTAAAACCATAACATAGCTGGCAGTGTGGACAAAAACCTCCAAACTACCGCCGTCAACGTTCTTGGCGCCGCAGCGCAGAAAGCATAACTTTCTAATAATTTCAATTTATATATATACCTAAATTATATTTATGTTATATATTATTTTAAACAGATATTTCATGCTTCAATGCAAAATAAGTAACATTTATTATATTAATAAGTAAACATAGTTGTTTCTTTTCATATAATATTTGGTTTTAGAAGTATTGCTAAGTGATTTATATTCTTAGGCGAAACCGACCATAGCGACAACCTGTACAAAATTATTTAGTAAAGGCTGTCGCTTGTTGTTAATTCTTGGTAAAAGGCCAAAAGTATACGCACCAAACATTACAAATATTTGTTGCCTGGGGTTGCACATGGTTTCCTTTGAATAAGTAACGTTATGGGGCAACGAAAATAAAGTATTATATAACTCATTACATTTATTGAAATATATTTTGAATTTAAATTCAATATTGTTTAATTCAATAAAAACAGAAACTGGAACTTTTTTATTCAACAATAAATAAATAATACTTATCGAAAGTCACTCTTTTGTTTAATTTACCACTGGTTCGGAAAATACTTATGTCCTGGGAAGAATCAGCAAGAAACCCCGCGGGCCTTTCTTACTGTTTACAATCATATATGAACAACTTACAACCCAAAACAAATTAGAAATGGCTAGTTAGCGATTAATTATTAAAGAGTTAATTTACTTACACACATAAAAATGTTTGTTCTTCTTTTTCGTCCGGAAAGCTCCACTGCTGGACCCTGGCCTCTGTAGTTGTAGGGAGGATTTGCCTTATCGCCAGGTTTGTCAGGTGCACTGACGATCATAGGACCTAAAGTTTAATAATTTTGACGCTGCTGTGGGCCTAGTTGGAGTATTTCACGTCCAGTCTAAGCTAGAGGATTATAATGCTATCTTATGGAAGCCATTTCATTTTTCAATAATTTCCCATATTTGCTTCTTGTAATACTCATGGGGTGAAATTGGGTTATAGATTCAATTTAGACGTCACCACAAGTAGTGCAATAATATTTGAGTGCATTCTAGTTTTGTAAAAATTGATTACGCTAAGTAACATACTTCTGTGTGTGTGTCTTTACGCTAGTTTTCGTGTCTGATATAAAAATATGCGGTTTAAAAACGTGTCATGTATTTGTTTCATGAAATTAAAAATAGAAAATACAATTATTCTAAGAAATATTTTTATTCTGAGGATATATCAAAAAGAAACTCAGCTAACATCCTTCCCACTTTTTATTCCTTATTCAAATCATAAAAAATTAAATGGAAAGACGATAATATAAATTATATTTACCCACCCGAAAACTAGATGTACCTGTGTTTGAGAAACGCATATGGCACGGCGATAAATTAATAAATATGACAATGTAAATTGTTTTTTAAAGGAAATTATTTCATTTATTACTTCATAAATGCTACTCGTATTTTTTAGTTTAGGCATATTTAAATAACATAAAACTCATCTCTTTTATAAACTACATAATTAATTTAAAATTTGAACTTCTTTTTAACATATTTTATGACATG
Organism: Parnassius apollo; assembly: GCA_907164705.1. Lineage (NCBI taxonomy): Eukaryota > Metazoa > Arthropoda > Insecta > Lepidoptera > Papilionidae > Parnassius > Parnassius apollo. The sequence continues at coordinate 97,131 of CAJQZP010001153.1, forward strand.
TTTATAATATACAACATTATTTGCAACTTATGTACATCTGTTTTAAGTTATTTATTGTTTCATGTATTTTGTATGAAGACTAATAATATTATTTCTAAAATAAAAGTGACAATCGAGTACAAAGTTCACCTGGTGGTAAATGGATGCTGTGGTCCATAGAAACTACATCTATTCGTGATTTAGAATCTAAAATACTGATGCGTTATCAACCCCGAGAACTAAGATGGAATGCCTCGTTTCCAGTAAAAAGGGTTTCCGGTTTTCTACACTCACCATAAAAAAGACTGCAGCATTATGCTGCTATTTTACGCTCTTATTCTGTGAGAGCATAATCCTTCTCCTGTCGAGCCGAACCATTGGTTTTCAGCAGTAACATTACTTGAAAATAAGCGTAAATGTAATTTCTACAAATTGAACTCTTTTTTCTGTTTCTTTTAAATATTTTACACGCCTAATTTCACGACATAATGCGGTCGATTACTATAATGAAATTTTTATCAATTGCATGTTTACATTCCTATGCAAATTATTATTATTAATATTACTGACAACTTATTGTAGAGCAAGGAAACGCTTTTACACTAACAAAATCATAGATGGCAGGAGTTTAGCACTTCTGAACAGAGATCACAATTTAGTTCTTAAGTAAGAAGATAGATGGCAGTGATTTAATTTTATTAATACCAGTGAAAACGAACGAATAAAAAACGAACCAGGAGATGGTGAGCAGCGTCTTCTTAACAAAATTTCTGTTTAATAAAAATAAACTGCGATTACCAATAGAAGCGTGGTAACGATGACAAACATCCCACTTTTGAGGCAATATTCTGATTGCGCATATTTGACCATATATTCCAATTTCGGTCACATCTCAAGGGGTTACCTATCCGACTTCTCTGGAACATGCATATTCTTTCTATTCTGTACTGTGTATTATATTACCCTTCTACTCCCTATCTAAAGGAGAAATCCATTTTTGTAGGACTTCTTGATGAATTTCTACGCTCTTCATTTTAAGGGTACCAATTCATTTTTTTTAATAAATCTGTAACTGTACATTAAGCTCCGGAATGCTCTACCTTTGTGTATTAATAAAGCTTAAACTAGGATACTCATTAAACAACTACTTTAAGAGCATTACCTACTTGTTCCAATCGATCGGACACCGTTAGGATAAATTATGTGATTATGTATTTATTGTAATAATTTGCTTTATATTATTGTTTAAGAATTTTTTAATTAATATTTTTTATATCTTAATAAATATTAATTTATAATATATATATATATATATATATATATATATATATATATATATATATAATAATATTATATAATTATAATAGAAGTATAAAAACAAGTACTACCATAAATTAATTATATATTAGTAATTTATATGATTTACTGTATTAATTATTTATATGTTATTTTATTGCATATATTGTCTATATATCGCATGTATTTATATTATAGTATGGATATTTATATTGCCGCACGTACCTAGTGTTCATTGTTTTATTCCTTTACACCTTTAGTTGTCTAGAAGTAATCGCTATGTAGCAATAAGGGCCGCCATAATGTACTTATAATCTGCTTTTTGTTATGTTATTTGTATATTTGTTCGTGATGTACAAATAAAGTATATTCATTCATTCTTTCAATATATGGGCTATTTCCAGTGTGATAGGCTATCAAGATAACGATAAATTAGTAAATCTGTTTAACGGTAATATTTAAAGTACTGGGTTATAATTGAAGCGATTTTTACAAAAACAACATAACTGTGTAACACGTAATTATTCAGTATTGGAGAAAAAACTTAATATATTTTTAAATACTAAGTTTGGAGTGATTAAATGCTTTATACAATTTTTTGGTTATTTATTCATAATTAACTGATGTTTTATAGTTATATTTCATACCAATCAAGTAAAATAAAAAAAATAGACTTTGCAATCATATAGTTGTTGCCAATTATTTTTAGTTATGCGGTGTTTGTAAATAAATTTTTAGATTTTCCTGAAGTTAACTTGTTTTTGTAACAAAAAAAAGATGTTCATTACATTATGCCTCATAATAAAAATAATTTTAAACTTAACAACCAGATATTTACTAAAGAATTAGTACTCTTAGGTATATAATCATAAAAAATGCTAATTATCTTCTGTGTCACTGCTATTGTCTTTATTATCTACTTCATTAGGTAAAGAGGTGGTAACTTTATATGTAATAACTGAACCCAATAGATCTGCGTAAAAGTTGTGACTTACAGGGATAAATATTGGGTTAGTTTAAGTATATCATTATATTTATGAAAATTTATCGGCAATCTTTAGTCATAAGTAGGTTGAAGTTCAAGTTCTTCAGGCAGTTTTCTTTTATTGCAAATCTGTTTCCTATTCCATGGACCAGTAAATTTATACCTGACTGGAACGTAAGAAACATCTTTATTTATTTTAAGCATCCTTACTTCTGTCAGCTTTATTGCAGGTTTTGACTGACGTAAAAAAGGACTAACAGCTGCTTTCATATTCATAAAATCGGTGTGGTTTATTTTATCCAAAATAAAAGGCGATGGATTTTTTCTCACAGTTGCCATTCCAATCAGTCATTCCAGTCAGCTGGTACTTCTGCTGTCATTTTTTTTTATTCCTAATCAAGCTAAAATCTTGGTCATTTGGGAGATAGGTATGTCTTCTGATAGGACATATATATTTAATACTTTTGAACAGCCTCAACTCATGAACTAAGCAGTATAGAAAGTACACCATTACATAATTCTTATTCTGTCTAGGGCACCTATCACTTATCAGTACATCAAGAAAATTCCGTGGGTACTAAAATATCTTAAAAGTACAGACAACGTTCTGGTCTTTTTTAACATCTGTCTCTAAGTAGCTATTCAAAACCACTGGATTTTTTCCAACATTGTGGATACTAAATATATAGAGCCACAGCTGGCGACAAAAAACACATCACTAGTGCGAATATGGGGTAATGGCAGATTCTGCATTAAATCGAACGTAACACACATAGTTTTACCCTCCTGAACATTTTGTTGTTCTTTGCGTCTGATTTCGTTGAATTTATCAACTTTCAACACATGCAGTTTATGTTCATTTTTCAGTAAAGATTTTGTCTCATCCATAGCAGCCAGTTTTATCTTTAGTCTGTATTTGTCACATGGAGAGGTGTCTGTTTTTGGTAAACCGAATTTCAGTGTATATTCAATTTTGAAAACTAACTAATACATTATATAAGTAATTTTTATTTGATAGCTATTCAGAAACAAATTAAACATTTTACTAGTAAAAACTGTTAAATTTTCAGGCAAATATCGGCAGTTCGGGTCCTGTCTCAGGGAAATTTTTGACCAATTTTCCAATTATTTTATAAATATAATTTTACTTTATTTTTATAATATTTTCGACTTTTATTTCTATTAATCATCACATTTTGATTATTTCAATAAAGTTTTTAATAAACTTATAGATTTTAAAAGACAATATTAAGCCTTTAATTATACTTAATATCTGAAATAAATTTATTTTACTTTATGCTTGTCAATTTGCCAATGTATTTTTTTGTTTCATATATTTTTTTCCAAAATAATTTTTGACGGCTATATATAGAAATTAATTATTAATTGTTTATAATAATGGGCCGTCACAAAAGGAAGAGAGAGAGAGTTCAGTGCAGGCACCTACGTAGGTCAGAACAAAGGTGCTGCGGTTTTCATCATCGAGCTACAAACCGACTTGAGGCTGAGAGATATGCCCCTTTCGTGAAAACCGTGACGAGTTCTAAGTGAATAGTATTCACTTCTAAACAAACAAAAATACAAATGTAAGACTAATGGTAATAGCCCACACATGGTCACTTAAAATGATCAGTTGAACTGACGTACATACAAATCATCATGTGGGCCATCATGTGTTTCATTTTAAATATGATTTTAGTTACAAGTTGTTCATTCACATCAATAAAGACACCATCTCTTGTAATTTTTTTGCAGTGACAGCATATATTCTTCTATGTACCTTGTGACTCTGATGTACCTTGTTTCATATCTTTAAATTTCGCTCTAAACATAGCCACATTCGTTTTTGGGTTTTGAAAGTGGTTTAACTATTCACACAATTTGTAATATGTAAGTTTAATTTGGAGATAATGGTGAACAAAGACCAGATAAATTTTTATAATCACTAGTGCTTAATTTCGTAATCTCAAAAATCGAAAATCATTGGCACTTTTTCTCTTCTGATATATCATGTAACAACATATAACAGTCATTGTTCACAGTAACTATTTCAATAACCTCCACTAAAATTATTTAGGCTTGATGGTAATATATTTTATATTTTTATTCGTAATGATTCGTCAAGCGAATGCGTTTTTCACGTATGTCCGTAAAAATTTTCGTAATTACTCGATATTAATATGTCATTAACGGTTACTAAACCAAGGTCTCTTGCTAAAATTAACAAAGTTTCTTTGTTTTCTGATTGTAGCCAAGGATTTTTACCGCTTTCAATTTTATTTTTAGGTTCTTCCATATATTAGATTAGTGAAATTACCTGCTGTAAGTTCTCAACCCACTCCTGTCATTGCAGTTGTAAGCATGATGTCCGCCAATAAAATGTTCGGTAATTTACACACGTTGGTTTTAAGACCTCGTTGCTACTATTTTATATTATATTTCTGGTAATATATGTTATTATGTTAAAAATAAAAGTGCATTTTACAATAGAAATTTGAAATTAATTAACTCACGAATTTTATTTACTGCACACTTATATATGCTTTTACTTGGTGGGAGAGAGAGAGAGGGGAGAGAGAGTGAGGAACTTTATAAAAACAGTGGTAATGTTTACACTATATTAGTACATTATGTGTTAAAACATGTATAAAAACTTTTACAACAAATTTTAATATAATATTAAAATAATACGGCTGGTTTTTCATTCGTTGATAAAAGTTATATAAATTATAACATGGCTGAATATAAAAGAGAAAAATATTCTACACGTGGTCAAGCGAAATGGATCGGACGACAAGTACAGAACCATACTCTTATAGAATACCAGTTTAAAATAACACACTAATGTTGTTGTGTTTTTTATGATGAGAGTAGACAACCGTATATCCTTTTGACTGGAGCTAGGCATTTGATCGTAATCCACAGGGGTGACAATGAATCTGCATTTTGATTTTTAATTAAAAATAATCGATAGATGAGGGTGTCTACGGGCCACAGCATCAACTTACAATCAGGTGATCTTGTATATCAACTTTAATCATTTTATTTATTCAATTGTAACTTGTTTATTGCGTATTTTAACCTATGTATAACATTCGTCTGATAATTAAACAATCAGCACTAAATTAATATTTTCATAATGAATCTCTTTAATATAAAATCACACTTACATTGCTGATAATATAGAGCAATAATATGTCGAGGCTATTAGTCTTATCTTGGTATTACATTACTGACAATTGTTGTTTACTATCCAAGTACCTACGCTTTAAGCAATACAGTATTATCCAATACAGTACCGTGTAAAGTACCTACACTAAAAAGCCAGTTCTGTAATACAGAGTTGTAAATACAAATTAAGTAGATTAAGCAAAATCCTCTTTAGAATGAGTGAGTGGAGATCATAGTTGATAAAATAAAAGGAAAAAAAGAATTAATGATAAGTTAGCAGTGTTATAATATTAAATAAAGAAAACCTAAGAAATTTACTGCCTCATTTGAATTAAGACTTAATAACTATTTAAAGCCAAGTTGGTTAGAATATTAGTAAAATTTTACATTCATCTTCTTACGCTTTGGAGTCTGGTTGAAAGCTACAGTATTTTTTTATTATTTTTTTACAAGGTAAGAACAGCAAAATTATTTACACGCTTTGTACTTATAAAATCACACACACACACACACCATTACCTTAAAAACCAATTGCCACTTTTTTAATTTTAATTTTATTTTTTTAACTAAAAAATTTCTTTATAATAGTAATATACATTATAATACTTAGACAATAGATGGGGAAACCTGAGGCCTGTAGCACAGGTTTTACTAACGCAGGCTTCAGAGCTCAAAAATAATTGTAACAATAATGTAATGTAGGTGTGAGGTGTCTAAATACAAAAACGCTTTGTCCATTTTATGTGTTTTATAAACTCTAAACGCAGTTTTAATCTATGCTTATTTCTCTATAGATTGGTAACATAAATAAATTTCAACCTAACCTCAGTACTCTACGAAATGAAATTGTAAATCGCTTTTAGATGCAAAATCACCTCTCTTCCGCTTTGCTTAGAAGCAAAGTTAGTAGATTCTGTCTGTTTGAAGGCCATTCATTTCAAGAAAACTATCATGGCTGCCACAAACAGTTATAGTAGAATATCTGTGACGATTTTATTGTGAATTATCTTGTTCCTTGTTCAGAAAAGAGGTAAAAGGGAAAAAATGGAAGAAATAGACATATGCATATACGTACATATAGGCCGTGCCTCTGAATAAGGCCGGGAAAATAAAATGAAAACCCAAGCAGTGGAAACGGGCAGTATAGAAGATAGAAAGTTAGTTTGATTTTCGTTAGTTAGGTACCGTCAACATGTATCTTATTTTATTTAGTGAATTGATTTTAATGAAATTGAAAATTAAAAAGTTCAAACAATTTCATTAATATTTAATTATTAATAAAATTAAATGGAATATATTTTTTGTAAACCCAAGATACCTACCACCGGCATTACAGTGCGGTCATTATAGTAAACGCTATCAATGTTTGAGTCTTTTAACGCACTGAAAACAAATCCAGAACAAGATGAGTAAATGACGTTAGTCGGCGGCGCCCCAGAGGTGTACGCAAAATACAACGTGTCTGGTATTGCATAAAGTTGTTCTTAAGATAGCTGAATAAAACCAAGCTAATAAAAAAAATTAAGCCACCTTTTGCGATTCATATTCTGAACATAATTTGTAATATAAATAAAGACTATTTTTTTTTGATTTATATTTGATATCTAATTATAAATAAATGACTATATAAAATAAATTTGTAAGATTTGTTTGTAGTTTGTACTAATAATATGTAGATAGTATACGAAAACGCCTCTGTTTTGGCCGGTTAAATGCGAAGACGCCTATGTCCGGAGTTAAAATAAAATAAATATGATTTTCTTAAATAGCACAACAATGTACTTTCCTAATTAATATAAAAAAGATTCCTCGTGTCACTTTCCTCGTCACAACAACAAATATCGCTTTTATCACAGCTTAGGAATTCACGGATAAAGGCGCCTTTACCATTAAACCTCTTTGGTATACATTTCTCAGTTTTTCTACATTAAATTTAAATTTCTAAATTTCTACAATTTTCGTTTTTTAATTTATTCGATTTATATATTATTAAGTTTTGATATAAAATCATTCCCTTGATATTTATCACTGGCCTCAAGATTTGCGAAACACTGTTAGTTGAATCCTAGTGTGTGGTAACATATTTAAATATTAAAAGAAATATTTTATTATGTTAATAAAAATAAGGTGTAATGATAAAATATTTACGCAAATCATATTAGGATATTTAAAAAAAGCAAGCAAATTATCAATAAAAGGCAAGTTTTTCGCACTTTGTGTAACCACGCTGTTATAATAGGGTTGCACGAATGGGTCAGCTCTATCAGGGTATTTTTTATTTTTTATTAGTTTTAATAAAAAGTGATGTACCTCCAGTCTGTAAACACCAAAAAACAAACACAAATTAGTAACACAATTTTATCGAGTCAATGTATGCGCTATTACAATAAAGTCCTAAAAACTTACAAAGTCTCCCTATTACCAAAATTTAATAACTTTTTTTAAACTGTATATAAAGGATTATTATAATATGAATGAATACCTATATATATATTTATATATATGTGGCGGCGCTGTCATCGCGCCGCAAGCGAAAACACACCGAAGACTAATTCACGCTATCAACATTCCGAATCATAAACAGCAAATATATAGAACATCTCCGAACTATCACTCGGAGTGTTGGCCGCTCCCAAGGCAGAACACCTTGCCTGGCGGTAGATCTCCCCTTTTCCTTCCACGGCCACACTGGTGACCACCCGACGTGATCTGAACTCGCAACCAAACACCTTCGGAAACTACAACTTCAAGCCTTCGTCATTATCCCCAAGAACCCCTATTATTCACTACTGAGAATCGTCTTCTGCAGTCTTCAGTTCCTGCAAGCCAGCCCAATTTGTCTTCATCTGGACTCACCGCAGATTTATAAAACAGACTTCAGGCACTTGCTCCGGCACATCGTTCTCACCGGCATCACTTGCCAGTGCGTAGTACGGCATGCATTACACGTCGGCATATCATTCGCACCGGTGTCACTTGCCTTACGCACACAGCATGCATTCCCCACCGGCATTAAAAGGACACACCGGCAATCGGACTGCACTATCAACCTCCGGTCTGAGCAGGGGGTGATGTGGCGGCGCTGTCATCGCGCCGCAAGCGAAAACACACCGAAACCAAAATCACGCTATCAACATTCCGAATCATAAACCCTTTTTCTTCCACGGCCACACACACACACACACACACACATACACATATATATATATCATATATATATATATATATATATATATATATATATATATATATATATATATATATATATATATATATATATATATAAACATAATATACTATTAATATAAAAACGATGGTATAAATTACTTTAAGTACAAAACAGTAAATGCTTTAAAATATAATTAAACAAATACATGTAATAACCCAACTATTTAATATTGATGTTATTTAAGGTAATTAAAGCTAAGATACGTATTGTTATATAAACGTACGAAATATATTATGCTACTCACAATATTCAGTACTAAATTCAGCAATCGCAAATAAGAAGTGCCGCAGGCTTACAAAGCCTGCATCGTGTTTGCCGTCGAAATATATTTCGCACGTATATCAGCAATCGCAGTATATTGAGATATCCCTATATTGCTTTCATTATTGTACTGTTTATTATTGTTTTCTTGCTTTTCTTTTCTCATAAGGTGGTAGGATCCCTTTTCTGTCTAGGAAAGTCCGTCGGGATAGTTATATGTATATTAGTAAGAGGGTTCTTTTACCTATTTCTGTCGCCAAATAAGAAAACGCTTGCACTGCTGTGTTCTATATTGAAGGATTTAAAGAGAAAATTTAATTCATGGTTGTGGGGCAATCGATCTTAATCCTCAGAAGTGACCTCACATCTGTAGCCTTTCTTGCTGAAAGTTAGCTACAGAGGTACATAGATTAGAGTAGCCACTTACCAATAGGTGTAGGTAGTCGTTTGACATTTCAGTTTTTTTTTTAAATTTATGTCATGTCATTTATCTTGAAAACCAAAGTAATAAGCGAAGCAATAAAATTAGGGGTTTTAATAACAATATATTATAGCTGTGTTGTAACGGCGCATATTGTCTCATGTATGTGCTGTATGATGTATGTGTGTGTTGAGAGAGGCGACTATAGGATTTACCATATGGATCTTATAGCTTGCGTAATATGGTGATGTAAACATAACGTTAACGTCAGGGATTAATAAGTGGCAGGGGGACCCTAATTGCGCTAAGCTCTCTCTAAAAGTCGTCTGATATGAGTCTGATGTATATTCGTGGTAACAAAAAGGGAAAATAACTAAGTCAAATGGATTTTAAAATAGAGTATTCGGAAGCATCAAAATCGTTTGCATGATGGTTGATACCACCGACTGCTTTAAAAGTCTATTGCTATATATATATTTCTATAATTGAAGGGAGGATTTGATACGATCGCCACACTTCTTAGTTTACATTTGTCACACGAGATGGTGTACCGTCATCTGCTGGAGGACACGAAATACTATACTATAAAACTATAATCACCTTTTATGATACACAAATTTTTTTGCCATAAATTCTCTTACGTTGACATAATACTTTTAATCTTATCTCTTATATGGAACTATTAATCTCATAACCTGTTATTGCTACCAATAGCAATGTTTGCACTACTGCTTTGTGCCAGTCTACAAAACTGAAAATCGGGCTGAGAGACATTTTATCTTAATCCTCAGAGGTAACACCGCATCTATGGCCTTGTTTGTTATGAATATCCGTTTTTATTTTGAGTTAAGAATTGCACCTTTTCATACTGTAACGCTCTCCCCCCCTGTCATATAATAATAAATATATTAGATATAATTAATTTACCCCTTTTCGATAAAAATTATATATATGTGACCAGGATAAATAAAATATGTTTTGATCTTTCTAAATGATCTTTCAAAAGGTTTATTAATAGGCCGGTTTTAATATTTTGGCGTGATCGTCTTAGTTAGGACCCTTATTTACGTTGTGTTTGCTTAGTAACTTAGTTCTTTTAGGTGTCTTTTGGAAGAATGAATATTCACTAGAGCAATTGAAAGCTGTTGGTAGTGCCTTATAAGCTAAGTGAACCCCGTTCACGAAGACAGGGCTCGAAAAAGGTTAAGAACATAAAACGTCCCTATTCCACTTGCATCAGGTTTACATTATTAATTATCCCTTCCCGCTCGGAAAAGGCTCAAAATATATTTATACAAAATACCCGATACAAGGGCTTCGCTCTCCTACATTTATTTAAAAAAATGTAGGGGAGGTACACGGCCCCACACACGCCGTGCACGGTGAGTGCCAACCATTTTGATGCACTCCCCCCCGAAGGGAACGCTAATTCGGGAACTGGACCGTAGTCCACAGCAAAATAACTGGCGAACCAGTAAAAGAGGCTTGGCCCCTTGCTAGTGCGTAAGCACAAACATCGACCGAAGTCGCGCATGTCAATGCGTGTAAACGCCAAACAGAATACGAACGAATCCAGCCACAGTGAATGTACGTCACACGGTTTAGGCAAATAGGCACACTGGCCGTAAACCCTCCGTGAGCGCCACCACCTGCCAGACCGCCGCTCCTGCAGACGTGATGTAAGTGTATGGCATCACAACCAATTGCATGATCAGCACGGCTACTAGCCGCAGAGCGTGTCATGAGTCTACCGCTCACCTCAAGGGAATGGGGTCCCACGTTGTGCGGCTTTCGGCCGCAGCCTTGAGAGTCTCCTCAGATCCTCCCGCCAGCTACCACCCGCATGAGGTCGACACATATGCTCCACCAACCAATACAACGGCAGATATAGCCAGAAGGCAGTTATAAGATAAGAGTAATAATTCGCCATCAGAAAAGGTTTGTGTCACTGACGTTGAGTAAATGCATTTTCGATCATGTTTGTCTCACCCACCAACAAGTTGCCTTCAATCATTCAAAGGTGGGAAAGTTACAGAGATATAATATTATGTTGTTATATAAAACATCGTGGAGGGCAGACAGTCTGCAGCCCCGCAATGAAGGGACCCGACTTGGGCAAAGCTACTTAGGTGTGAGTCAAACCAAGACGCAGAGAGCGCCATTGAGAATAGCGTCCCACCAAACAACCATCGCAGAGACGCAATGCTGCAGAACGCAACAAGCATCAATACGACTATCGTCGGGCTTACACCATTCCAAGGTCCCCCATACATCCCAGCACACATCACCACCCGTATACCTTCATCGACCAGAACCACAAGAGAGCGTCGAATCAGGCGCAGCACACCCGGAGATCCATCACAAGACGCAATACCGCAAGTAGCAGTAAACATCAATGCAACTATCATACGGATGGTGCCCCCTCACAACACACCCAACATGATCCCTATCGACTTTGGTAACAAAGTTGGTATTGTTGTTACATAAAAAATATCACCAACGTATCATAGTAGCACGTTACTAAGACGCCAATGAACAAAACTCCACGTATCATAGCGCTAATGCACTAAGACATGAAGTTGAGTATGCCTGTTACACTTAAAAGTGCTACCAAACACACTCATCATCCCAATCCGAAAGATAGACGACACATCGCTATGCGCAACGACGTCGCCCACAAACGGTATGGGTGTGCGATGTCCACGGGAAAGCCGTATTGCTACAACAAACCCGCTTACCACCGGCACTAAGATGTTAATTGTATACCTCCATCGACCAGAACCACAGGAATGCGTCGAATCAGGCGCAGCACACCCGCAGATCCATCACAAGACGCAATACCGCAAGTAGCAGTAAGCATCAATGCAACTATCATACGGGTGGCGCCCCCTCACAACACATCCAACATGATCCCTATCGACTTTGGTAACAAAGTTCGTATTGTTGTTATATAAAAAATATCACCAACGTATCATAGTAGCACGCTACTAAGACGCCAATGAACAAAACTCCACGTATCATAGACCTTACTTTCATAAGCCATGTATATATAGGATTCGAACCCACGACCCTACTATTGTAATGCATATTAATCATAGAGACCTTCTATAGTATTGCTTTTGTATCATAGACCTTACTTTCATAAGTCATTCATATATAGGATTCGAACCCACGACCCTACTATTGTAATGCATATTAATCATAGAGACCTTCTATAGTATTGCTTTTGGATCATAGACCTTACTTTCATAAGTCATTAATATATAGGGTTCGAACCCACGACCCTACTATTGTAATGCAAATTCATCATGGAGACCTTCTTTAGTATTGCTTTTGTATCATTGAGTTTAATATCATAAGTCCCTAATATAGGACTAGTCATTGTGCTACAGTACTTCAGGCAGTCGGGCTCCCGACCACCCCCATATATATGTACAACTGCAGGTATGTACCTCCGACAGCTTCCTCCATACAAGACATCTATACGTGAACACCTTCCATAACTTAGGAAAATTTTCTTTAATACATGAACTCCTTCAACAACTTAGGAAATTTCATCTATACGTGAACTCCTTCCACAACTTAGAAAAAATTTTCTTTTATACACGAACACCTCCCATGACTTAAACAATTTTTAACAATTTTTCTAATTATCTTATAAACGTTATTTAACTTAATTTTATAATATTTTTTGACTTGTTTTTCTATTATTTATCTTATTTTAAATATTTTTTCAAGTTTTTAAATAAATTTATTTATTACGAAAAACAATAATTTGCCTTTAATTTACTATGTTATTGGGATAATGTCTGAAATATATTAACTTTATTTTTATTAATTTAACTTAATTGCTTAATATATATCTTTTAAGACTATTTTGACGCCCCTTTATATTGAATTTAATTATTAATAATAATATGGGGCCGTCACACTACGTTGAGAGAATATTCATGATTTATATGGCCTGTCATTTAAAATAATTCACATCAAAATATATCCCTAAATTTTGATGTAAATAATCTTTAATTGAAAATTAATTATACAGAAAACAATTTTCCCTACATAAACTCCCACATCCCCATTATCTGTCCCAGTAATCACATCCCCCGTTCACCCCTATCAGCAGAGCGAATCACTCTAATTCACAATCTAAAGCATTTCGTATCAAATTGAACCGTGTAATGGAATTTATTTGTCTCGTGAATTGGGCAGGCTAGAATTAATTGATGGAGTACTGAGTTACTTCAAGTGTGAATTAAACAGTGGCACGGCCTTGTTTGCTTGCTATACGTTTTTTTTTTAACAAAACAAAACTATCCGCACATTGCTATAGAAATTATCCAGTGAATAAACTGTTTGATTTTGGTACGTTTTTATTAGTTTGTATATTTGTACGTATGTATGTGTATCATCATTTCGTTTATCATAACAGTCCCTCACAAGACTACTGATGGTCATAGGCACCCACCAAGGAATGCCACGAAGTAAGTTTCTCAACAACCTGTATCCATCAACTTCCTGCAGGTCTTACCAGATCGTTACTCCATCTAGTGGAATTTCGCCCCAAAATTCGCCTATGGGTACGAGTCTACAACTCTAGAACCTATTTTCGCTATCGGTTGTCGGTTCTTCAACCTATGTGAACGGCCCATTGCCACTTCAGCTTACAAATCCTTTTGGCTATGTCGATCTCTCTGGTTCTGTGAATATCCTCATTTCTAAGTTCATCACGCAGAAAAGCCCGAGCATAACTCTCTCCTTAGCTCGCTGAGCAACCTTTAGGGTTCTCATATGGCCAGAAGTGACAAGACTCAGATCTATAAATCATCACTGGCAAAACGCACTGGTTGTACAATCTCGTTTTCAGGTTTTGAGGTATACTTGACGAGATGTGTCGTAATTTCCCGAATGCTGCCCAGCCGAGTTGTAACCGTCGATTGACCTCTCGGTCGAAGTTGGACTTATCCAGTCGGACTACTTGTCCCAGCTAAACATTAGGGTGGAGCGAAATTTTTTTTCACCTTATCATAATCTAATAGTATGCAAAAGATGCATTTAGAAATAAAATTAACTCATGCAAAATATCATGTAGATTGATTCAGAGTAACTGTCTCTGCATGGTCATTGAAATTTTATAAAACGATGATTTTCGACTCAGGGTTGAAGCTATGTAAATATGCTATTATTAAATAAATTTTAGCATTTTATTTTATTGTTTAATTTAAAATATAGCTTTTTTCATTATAAATCAATTAAATACCAAGTTTTTACGTAAACATATTTCAAATCAATGTCATGATGGCGCGCGCGGGAATAGTTTTGGCGCAAGTGCGAGAGGTAATTTGTCGCTCATTTATCGTGTGACTGCCAATATGCTATTGCTTTTCAATGTGAAAGGTTGCGCTTTTATCTATTTCACAATATTTTTAGTCGTTTGAATCATGGGAAGAACCTTTAGTGCATTCAAGTATACCTCTTTTGCTGATATCCAAGATATTAAAGAGAACATTACCCACGTATGAACATGTGATGACGTACTACGAGTGGACCAGATATCAACTAAAATTACAACTGAAAGCTGTGAAAGAGCCAATATTTTATCAATAGGAGATGTTGTGGTACCTAGATTTGAAAACATCTGGGTAACTTTGTGTATTTCGATCGTAACTAGAACACAAATTATACATATTGTTACGAGCTTGAGGTTCGTGACAATAAAAATTGCCGATAAAATTACCTAAATTAACACTTTAATTTACTTTGCACAATTAAAGTTAAAACACTAATAATTTAAACACACTAATTCACTTAATTCCACTCCGAAGCTTCGCTTGTGTCGCCGAGTTCACTCTGCCTCCTCGATCGCATCTTGCAGCGCCTACTTATTTAAATTAGCAAATATCCAGAATGTTCAAGCAAACACGCGTAAGGCACCGAGAATTCGAGTATAGATTTTCTAGAAACTTAGTTTCTTCGGATGGCGCTGTCGGTTGTGATGTCATTCACTGCAAAGCTCCCCTCGCTCTCGTTCCTGACACTAGATGGCGCTAGTGTATCGTCGACTTTAGCGCGTAACAATATGTTGAAAGCCTACCACTAAAGCAAAAATTCTCTCAAGTCTATTAGGAAGCTTTCTTCATAAAAAATGGATAGTTTTCGAGAAAATATAATAAATATTACAAACAACGACTGTTAAAGAGCACATTTCCCTAATTCAGTAGCTGGGTTCTATCTACATGGGTTATTTATTACCAAGTACTGGTTCAGCGAAGGCAGTATAATTAGCAATCACAGGGTCCTTAGCAAAGGAAAGTATTTCCCCAGAACATCTTGTAGCAATAGGTTTTAACTGTGGGACTAATATAAATTCTGAAAAGTATGGTGTCGTTATACGACTCCTTAAAAAAGGCTTTAAAGTCAATCCAACGGATTATTTATTTACTGCATATGAACGTGCTACCATAAAGGCTTTTGTTTTTACATATTAACGGGAGTACTTCGGGACCCAAGTCTTAAACTGGTCAGTTGGAAAAGATACTGGAACATGTGAACAAATTCCGAATAAGTAATTCCAACCAATCGAATAAAAATGACTCCCAAAATGGCCCCAGATTTAATCACAGACGATAATTGAATCCTATATTTGTATGTAGCAACAGAAAAACCATCAGAGAATTTCATTGCTCTGGCTACATTTGTCGTAAAAATTTACGCAACAGCTTGGTTCTCGATTAATATCAAACCATCATGTAAATGGAACTTGACATCAATTTAAAATTATATTAGCCTTCAGATATCTGCTGGAATACTTAAAGGAAGTGATCGACCCCGTCATTCAACGCAATAGCTACTTCGCACATCCTGAGAATTTATTTAGATGATAAAAAGCACATTCGTGAATTGACAGCCCGACCTACACTAAAAGCACAGATTATTAAAGTAATCCCCTGCACCAAGGCTATTCGAGATGCCTGATATTGATTTCAGTAAAAAACCTTCATTAATATGATGAACTGGCAACACACCATTACTGAACTGCCGATCTTAAAGTACTTAAGTGACCAAGAAATTCAGAAAATAGTTCAATCTGGTGGTGAGGGTGAACTTTTGTTTTTACGTCTCCGGTGTCATACTCATACTGTTATGCAAGCTGTAAAGTTGACGATAGAAGCGGTCATTTCTCAATGTAAGGATTTACCACGATTTGGGGCCATAAAAGCTAAACTGGAATCCCGTAAGAAATTGCTAAAATTCAAGACGAAGAGAGATTTTAAGACAAATTGACGATGTGTTTTTTAAAACATATGATTGAATTTTTTTCACCTTTTTATTAAATTACATTACAGATTTTCTAATTATAATATTGAGTTTCATTTGTAATCTCTATCTAACTCTTATTTATTATTTATCTTAGCCCAAACATAATAAGCTTTTTCGATAAAACATTAAACTTTAAGGCCCCTGCGGAGGCAGAAGATGTTATTCAATTGAGCTGAAAAAATGTAAATTAACTTTAAGCATAAGGCACTTATCTCGCGATAATAGAATTTAAAATTGAAAACACGTCATCAGTAGTCAATGAAATACAGCTAGTATTAGGGAGCAAGTTTAATGCTTGACTTTTGGCTCCTCTCACGGTAACATTAGAATTAAATCGGACTGTGGTGTA
This sequence comes from Parnassius apollo, assembly GCA_907164705.1. Taxonomy (NCBI): domain Eukaryota; kingdom Metazoa; phylum Arthropoda; class Insecta; order Lepidoptera; family Papilionidae; genus Parnassius; species Parnassius apollo. The sequence goes on from CAJQZP010001153.1 coordinate 114,142, forward strand.
GTCATCTCTATGTGGCTTAGGAATTTTGCCGGAGCAGGTTGGGCAAGTCCAATTTGTTGAAATACGCAGCACTGCTTTACAGTTAGTCATACAAGCATAATGGAGAGCTTTTTAGGGTTCCGTAGTCAACTAGGAACCCTTATAGTTTCGCCATGTCTGTCTGTCCGTCTGTCCGTCGTCGCTTAATCTCTGTGACCGTTAACACTAGAAAGCTGAAATTTGGTACCAATATGTGTATCAATCACGCCGACAAAGTGGTAAAATAAAAATTGGAAAAAAATGTTTTATTCGGTCAGCCTCCCTCCTTATATGTAAAGTGGGAAGTGATTTTTTTTTATTTCAACCCTAACGTGTGAAATATTGTTGGAAAGGTATTTAAAAATGAATAGGGGTTTACTAAAATCATTTTTTGATAATATCAATAATTTCGTCAATAATCCCTCCGAAAGTAAAAAACAATGTGTCCCCCCTCTAACTTTTGAACCATAAGTTTAGAAAATATGAAAAAAATCTGAAAAGTAGAACTTTATAAGGAGTTTCTAGGAAAATCATTTTGAACTTGGATGGAAACAACAGTACCCACTACCGGGAGCAGTTGCAGGAGCGCGGAGCGCTGCTGGAGCGCAAACATAATGGATACCCACCTTTAAACTCATAAGTGGGAAGACTTATTGTGACGGACGGGAAACTACAGAACCCTACACTGAGCGTGGTCCGACACGCTCTTGGCCGGTTTTTTTACATATCATACAGCTAAAGAAGTTTTCATTCTCCAATCCGCCAACGCAGCATCCCCGTACCAAGGATCTATTTACCTGCTCAGTCATAGTCGATGATAATGGTCGTCAACGTAGTAATAGGTAAGTATTTTTGTTGGTGGTTGGTAAATCTAAATTTTAGGTACACACACTGGCTAGACGAACGAATCAACTTGAAACGCCGATCTTAGCTCAATACTGCTCACAAAAGGTTGTAAGCGCCGTGAAATACGCGTCGCTTACGCGTTTTAATCAGACACTGAATTTATAAAATTTTAAACAGGTCAATTTGAAAATGTTATTAAAGTTGATTAATGTTATGTTTACAACGTATACGCTGTTATATTTTAATCACAATATTGGAAAAACAGTTTTTTTAATTTAGTTTCACAAAAGTTTCTACTTAAAAATACTCTCTAAATCTGGGGGCACGGCATTGCCCCCACCAAGGCGAGCAAAAAAGCGGCACGGCCGTACCATACTTTTATCAAAGAAATTCAGGCTATTTCCGACCTACTATAACTTCGTAGTGGATAAAATTAGTAGCCTGAATTTTCAGTAACCGAGTAGGCATTATATAGACATGATATATTTGACATTTCATTTTTCACCCACTTTCAGAAACTCCGCTGTGACTCCATTCTCATCTGGGGCTCTGCTGTTTTTATGGTGCTGGAGAGCCATTCTAATCTGTCTAAGGCTGATGTCCGGGGTATCATACTAATAGTGTCGGATAAGACTTTCCCTTGGATAATTACTCATATTTACGTGTTACTCCAATAATGACGTGTACAGCTGTCCACAGAACCTCTCAATTCCTCTCAAAATCTTAGGTGTTCCGGAAACGATGCCGCACACTCGGTCTTCAGCTTTGACAGTAGGCTCTTTCTGACAGAAAATCTCTGGCAAATAATTTGGAGCCCCGGTCCGCTCAATCGCTTCTTCAATACGAGATGTATTGAAGTTGCGTAAGTGCCGTTGCATGCATTTGGAGATATGTGTGTTCAGTTACCTAAATGTATTTGTAAATTTTATGTGAATTGATTACCCCTCCTTGGAATTATCGACAGCGGCGGGTGGCGGCGGAGCATTAAATACACCTGTTCTTACAAAAGAGCATTCATCCGTAAAAAGTACGCGGTTCAAAAACTCAGAATCTCCTTCAACCTTATCAAGGAACCATCTACGGTAATCCGACACGATCGTAATTTTTTTATGTTATTTTTTTAATAATAGTTACTATTTATTTATTTATTTCCGACAGCGTCCGTAAGTGTTATTAAGAAATTAAATTATAGCTAGGATTTATAAAAATACATTAAAACACTTTTATAACAAGAAACATTTAAAAAAATTTGTTATAAAACCCACACAATAACAAATACTTAAACTATTATGCTGCTATGTTTTTCAAAATCTAATAATTAGCATTTTTTATCGACCGACGATTAACAATACTTATTTATATTTCTATTCTTGACCACTGAATTGTGACAAAATTTTATGTTTATAAAACTTCCCATATTTTTAAACATTACTACTAAATATTAGCACAGAATAAATAATAGATACGACGAACACGAAGATGTTGTTCAATATGTCCACCTCTCACACATTTGCGGCACCGGCTTATATGTTTTATCGACCGACGATAAACAACCCTTATTTTTATTTTTATTCTTGATCGTTGAATTGTGACAAAATTTTATGTTGATAAAACTTCCCATGTTTTAAATATTACTACTAAATATTAGCACAGAATAAATAATAGATATTGGATCAAAATTAGTTAATCGCCATATAGTGGACGCTTCTTTTTATTACTCGAAGAGTGGAGTTTTTTGAGTTTTTCCCAGTATCTAAGTCCTTCGTCGGCTTCCGATTTTCAGTTCAAAGAGCGCGCAAAACGCCGCGTATATTACCTATTAATGTTGTTTTGTTTATTATATTCTAGCAATAAACGACAATATGAATTTATTTAAAAAAATAATTACTACCTACTACATAAATTCTTTATCGAATAATATTTCATATGAAAAATACATACTAAATTTCTCCTACAAATAGTTGTAAATTTGGAATTAATCACGATATTTTATGCATGAAATAACCTTTTTAAATATTTTCGTAGATCTATTTAGCAAAAAAGTGGAAATTTATAACATAACATAACACAAGTATTCATGACATAAGTATTCAAATGATACTTATAGTATACATAATGATACTAGATGTATAGTTGTAGCACGAATGGGTCGGCTCGACCGGGGAAGGACCACTCTCTCACAGAATACCAGCGTGAAATGGTTGCTTAATGCTGCTGTATTTCGTATGGTGAGTGTAAAGAATCGAAGAACCTTTTTACTGTACCTTTTTACCATCTTAGTCCTCACATCTCTCTCTCTGCATTTTGATTCGTAATCGAGGATAGATGTAGATGTCTTTGGGCCATAGCAACCACTTACCATCAGGTTGACTGTGTGCTCGTTTGTCTCCTTATACTATAAAAAAAATACTATGTGTATTGGGGTTAAAATAATAACCATTTCATTATTATTTCTATTATTTTGAAATTAAAATTTTCTGAGAATAACTGAGTCTAGATAGGTATAAATATTTACACAAAAACCTTGGGGAAGCACGCGCCGCTTAGCGATTTGCTTTGAGTCGGCCATGTCAGTGACCTCATATCGGCCGTAGACTATTATTTATTCTGTGACGTAGATAATATTATGTCGGTACGTGTCGGTAAGTTCAGAAGCAAATAACATTTTTAGAAATTTAATATTTCCTAAGTTATCTTTTAGAAACCTAAAAACCCCGTTTAAAGCAACCAAAAAAATTTTTCATTATCATAATTACCATGCCTATGTGTACACCTATACGTCCCTGAAACGACCAACAGGGTTTTTGTTACATACTGTATATTTGTAGGGGTTGTGTGTGTGTGTGTGTGTGTGTGTGTGTGTGTGTGTGTGTGTGTGTGTGTGTGTGTGTGTGTGTGTGTGTGTGTGTGTGTGTGTGTGTGTGTGTGTGTGTGTGTGTGTGTGTGTGTGTGTGTGTGTGTGTGTGTGTGTGTGTAGATATTTGTATTTTTGTATTTGTATTGTATATTTCAATAAAGTGCACACTTTGACTACTTCTATTTTATTCAACTACCCTAGGCTTGCTGGAAGAAATTTCACTATGGAATAAGCAGTGTCTTCGTAAATAATTATGTTTTTGCCATTTTCCTATCGAAGTTTGTGTGTACGTAAACTGTTAAATAAATAAATAATAAATAAAATAGTCTCAATTTTAGATTGAGTGACAAACTAGTGGTCCTACGTTGAAGCAATACGTGCAGCTTAGTTAAAGTGTTTTGTATTAATTCTTAAATAAATTATAGCAATATTGAAGACAGTACCTCTAAATGTAAATGATAGCCATTCCCAGGCAGCCCGCTGGCCGTGCTCCAAGCTGTTAAGCGATTTAGCTTAATAGAAAGCTATACCTAAATGTTAATCCTGGAACGAGAGTGGAAGAAATATTTTCCATACAAATAAAGTAAAATAACAAATTTATATTACTCTCATTACAGTAAAGAACGTAAAATTGTATCAGATTGTTTGTAATATCCCACCAGAGTGTCCTATATAAAATATAAAAAATATTTTTATGATTAGAATTATGGAATACTCACCTATAAAACTTTTATTTTTGATAAGCTTGAAATAAGTTTATTAATTCAACTGATATTTATTTTAATAATATTTAAGTATGTAGAATAGTATTTTCATTTTTTTTTACCTAGATACCAGTCACGTGGGTAAACGCGAGCAAATAAACGAACTTTTTAAAACATTTATCACTGGCCTTAAAGTTAAATGTTCGAGTTTGCGGTGAGGGAGAGAAAACAACTTGATTTGCACACATACCGTTTTGGAAATCACCTACTATCATATTCAGGTTTAAATTAAATACTATATTTCTTATTATGTTTGTCTTTCTGCTCTTATCATTAAGTTATCTCCGATATTATGAAGGATATACTACAATCTCGTTTAATAAGCATATAATTAACAATTGCGCTACTGGACCATCATCAGAGTACTTAAAATACGTACTTCCGGCATTGGAAACCCAAAACATACGCAGATTGTAATTTTTCGGATTCTCTTATTTATTTAAAAATATGTTCTATTTATATTATACATTGAACTGATTAACGGTGTGCCCTAAATATACATCATCAAAATTCATACAACCATTCTATGGAAACAAAAATAATAACAAACATAACAATATTAAACAACAAAACATGAATAAGACTTAACATTCAGACAGCTTCTTGCGGTAGCCATTAAAGATTACGTATCGCTTTCCACAGAAAACATTTAGGATACTATTCAACACAGTGTAATGCAAGTAAATGACCCTATTACGAAAAAAATGCGGTTGAAAGTTACGACTGGAGGAGTTGACGATAAGACCTTGTGAACAGAAATTAATTAAGTAACTAAAGTATTTCTGGGATTTCAAAGGATCAGTTCTCTTTGAATAAAAATTTTTTTCAGGTATTTTAATAATTTATATAGGGAATTCTCGTATATTATATTTAAATGTTCATTAAATTACAACATCGTATTAATTGAGCCCTTAACGGGAAAATGCTGATGCTCATATTCTGTTTCTGTTTCCTCCTGCCGCCTTTTGCGACGCTCACAAGATGAAACTGAGCAGAGTGAGAAGAGCATTCTGACACCTAAAATTTAAATAAAATGATATGTGTGCGTGAAGATGTAAAAGGGTGGAGGGAGGCAAAGATGTTTTATTTTGTTGTCCTAATATCAAAGCTGACCCGCGCATGCAATAGCTTTATAAATATGTTATATGGTCCAATGTACTGTGACGGAATGCACTGTGTCGTAGCAGTATACTGCTTCACGAGCAATTGTTCCGAGGTAAACTTGGACTCGCTAACCGATGTGTCCTAGATATATAATTTTAGTGCCGGTGGTAAGCTGGTTTGTTGTAGGAATACGGCTTTTCCGCTGACATCGTACACCCCTCACAGCGGGTGGCGTCGTAGCGCATAGCAATGCGTCGTCTATCTTTTGGATTGGGATGAGTGTGTTTGGTATCACTTTTAAGTGTAACAGGCATACTCAACTTCATGTCTTAGTGCATTAGCGCTACGATACGTGGAGTTTTGTTCACTAGCGTCTTAGTGGCGTGCTACTATGATACGTTGGTGTTATTTTTTATTTAACAACTATACAAATTTTGTTACCAAACTCGATAGGGATCATATGGGTGTGTTGTGAGGGAACGCTATCCGTATGATAGTTGCATTGATACTTACTGCTACTTGCCGTATTGCGTCTTGTGATGGATCTGCGGGTGTGCTGCACCTGACTCGACGTACTCTTGTGGTTATGGTCGATGGAGGTATGCGGGTGGTGATGTCTGCTGGGATGTATGGGGGACATTGGTATGGTGCAAGCCCGACGATAGTCGTATTGATCCTTGTTGCGTTCTGCAGCATTGCGTCTCTGCGATGGTTGTTTGATGATGTTTTATATAACAACATAATAATATATCTCTGTAACTTTCCGTCCTTTGAATGATTGAAGGCAACGTGTTGGTGGGTGAGACAAACATGGTCGAAAATGCATTTACTCAACGTCAGTGACTAAACCTCTGATAGCAATTTACTAACAGTCTTATAACTGACTTTTGGCTATATCTGCCGTTGTATTGGTTGGTGGAGCATATGTGTCGACCTCATGCGAGTGATAGCTGGAGGGAGGATCTGAGGAGACTCTCTAGTCTGCAGCCGAAAACCGCACAATGTGGGACCCCATTCTCTTGAGGTGAGCGGTAGACTTATGACACGCTCTGCGGCTAGGAGCCGTGCTTATCATGTAATTGGTGGTGTTGCCATACACTTACATCACGTCTGCAGGAACGGCAGTCTGGCAGGTGGTTGTGCTCACAGCGGGTTTACGGCCAGTGTACCTATTTGCCTAAACCGTGTGACGTACATTCCCTGTGGCTGGATTCGTTCGTATTCTGTATGGAGTTTACATGCATTGACATGCGCCACTTCGGTCGACGTTTGTGTTTACCCACTACAAAGGGGCCTAGCCCTCTTTTACAGGTTACCCAGTTACTTTGCTGTGGACTATGGTCCAGTTACCGAATTAGTGTTCCCTTCGGGGGGGAGTGCATCAAAATGGTGGACGCTCACCATGCACGGCGTATGTAGAGCCTTCCCCACAATATTTTAAAATAAATGTGGGAGAGCGAAACCCTTGTATCGTCCTTCCGCGAAATCCTTGTATATTCCAAGCGGGTACTTTAAAAACTGATACAAGCGAATAGGGGACATTTCTATATTCTTAACTTTTCTCGAGCCCTGTCTTCGTGAACGTGGTGCACTTAGCTTATAAGGCACTACCAACAGCTTTTAATTGCTTTAGTGAATATTCATTCTTCCAAAAGACACAAAAAAAAACTAAGTTACTAAACAAACACAACGTAAATAAGGGTCCTAATTAAGACGATCACGCCAAAAATATTACAAACGCCCCATTATTAAACTATTAGAAAAGAGATTAATGATTTATCAAACATTTTTAACAAATTTGAGTAAAATAAAATTAATTTTGACGGGATATTTTAAAACTGAGGCAGCCTAAACTCAATACTAAATCTTATACTCGTATAATGGGACAATTTTATCCAATCACGATGTCACGATAAGCTTCAATTAAACGATAAGTCGAATTAATCAAAGAGGACTGTACGCCATTTTCGTATGTTATTGTGTTGGTTTTTGGATTTTTCTAGTGTTTTAGTAAAGTGTCTTATTATAAAATTGTAATGAAAGATTTTGTGTGAATATAATTTATCTCTTTAAGTTTTTTTTACAGGACAGGGTGACAAACGAGCACATAGTTCACAGTTCATTAGTGATGGTAAGTGGTTACTGTGGCCCATACACATCTACATCTATCTTCGTATCGTATCCTCTCTATAATTTCGAGGAATATATATTGAAACAATTGTGAATTTCATGCTGCTAACATTCGCTCCGATTTTTTTTCTTATCAAAATACAATTTTTTTTGCAATGAAGTAAAAACTCACTTTTGTTTAAACCAAAAGATAGAAAATTTTGTATAGACTTTATAATGCTAAACTTCTTTATAGAAAAATAGTCTCTAAATATAAGTTTTAATGGTTTTAAGTGCTGTGGGTTTTTGTGTGGGTGCAGTGGGTTTGTGTTTGAGTGTGGGAGTTTTATGGCGCTTGAAGGGTTAAGCCATGCTTGACTACAGTCCCGCGTAGTGAAATAACAATAAATGGAAAATATCATTATCTTAGCGCAACAAAACCTATCCAATCTTGCATTGAAGCTCAAATATTGTGATTGCTGGGAAAGACAGATGCTGGTCAACTGTTTAACTCTTTTGGAGTATGTATTACGAACGACGAAGCATATTTCCGTATGCCGCTTAGTTCGAACGCATGCAATTTCGACTTAAAAAGGATGGGATCACTGTTATCTGCTGCCACCGACTAGCGACTGGTTGGCCGATGGTGGTAAGGTGAGAGAGGAATTAAGTCATGTAATTCTGACGCACATTCACTGACATGTATCCTATTACAAAATGCATTTACGATAGAGGATACATCAACTCTGTGTTTATGATTGATATTGACAAAATTGGTTTCACACAAATGTTAGTCACAACAAGTCTCTTGCTACGAATCTTAATGTTTCTATGTAGTAGAGCCACGCTATAGCTACAATATTATGATATTAGCATAAATTAGTCGGCTCGACCGTGGACCACGCTCTCACAAAACTGCTGTGGTGAATATAGATAACCGGAGAACTTTTTTACTTTAAATGAGACATTACATCTTTATCTCAAGTGGTAAAAACGCGCCTGCATTTTGATCCTTAAAGGAAAATATATTAGATATCTATGCGTCAAGCATCCACTTTCCATTAGTTAAATTGTTTGTTCGCTTATCACCCCTATTGTATAAAAAATAAGGGGCATTTGATGCACGACCAGACTTTTTTGCTATTGATTTTAATGGGGAATAGATATATGTGTCGAAAGCCCATAACATCAAATATTATCATCAGGTGCTTTTTGTGATCGTTTATCACTATAAATTTTGTACCGAAATATTAGGATTAGCCTATTTTTCATAGAATTATAACACTTTTCTTTAGATTATTTTTATAACTGCCTTTTAATATTATTTAGACATCACTAAAATAATAAGAAAGCCTATTTTTATATCAACCCTGACAACTTTGTTTCACACAGTATGTGCTTACATTTTTGGGATATTCAATTTTAACTAAATAGTTTGAGAATTTTCAGAAGCAAGCTTCGCTTAATTAAAGGCACAGTGACAATTTCAAGTATTTATTAAAGCATAATTTTGATATTTAATATTATGCGGTTAATATTTTCGTATAAAATATATTTTCATGATTAAAATACCAGTAAAACACAAAAAAAAATGTTTTATTTTTGAGATATTTTCAGTGAATAATACAAAAAAAGGTGCACGGTTAAATATAATTTATTTTATTATAATTTATTATATTTACAATTAAATTATTAATTAGAAGTTGCTAACTCATTCAGGTTGTAAACCCTAGTGTACCTAATGATAATAAGATTGTCGTAGTATCGACTATGCTAGTACCTTCAATGTCAATCAATGTCTGAGATGTTTCTAGTGCCACACTAGAAACATCTCAGATATTGATTACAACTTCATAGGCTCGTGTCTAACAGTTAACTAGCTGGTAGAGAATGCCATATAGCATTAAGCTCGCCTTTTGTACAAAATCTTTGGTGCAATAAAGAATAAAATAAATAAAATAATAACTATTTATAAGCTGGTTAATAAGAATAAATATCGAAAATTGGTGCTCCTGAAAACATTTGATATCGTTTTATTAATAAATTTTCGTGAATACTTTCAGGAATTATTAAATGCATGATACTTTTGCCATAAATGAAAATTGGTTAAGCAATATCAATTCAAAATAAATTTAGGTTCCCATCTATTTTATCCTGCACTTCAATTAAAAAAAAACTTTGACAGTATATTAACAAATAAATAGTTGATTTCACATTTAATTATTCAAACTAGTAACAAATCGTATTATTGTTTAACGGTAAGATGTATATATTGGATGTATGTATTGATTTCAGATCGATTCATGGCTTCTGGATTGTAATCAAAACCGGAAATATTAAAGTAAAGTTACAAACTATATTAATCCCAATACTGGAGACTGGCCTTTTGTCATTTCTGAGAGTGTTGGCGAACTTCACATGTCTTCAAAATATTTTTTCCTATTTCTCAGACATGCAGTTTTCCTCACGATGTTGTCCTTCACCGCCGGTAACGTGGTAAATTAGCACTTAAAATTGCAATTAACCATTTCATAGCTGCCTGTAGGGATTGAACCCGGGTTGATAATGTACTGTGAAGTTTACAGTGAGCCCTTAGCCTCTGAGCTACCATGGCTACCGGAAGTATTATTTGGTGAAAAACAGTAATAGTTGGTTTACTGTTACGTTCACGCGTATCTCAAACTGCATATAATTTATTCTTTGATCTTAATCGCATAAGAATTACATGCACATGCATCGTCCGGTACAGTTCTTATCAGTACAGTCGCTGGGTGAGAATATCTAGTCCCCTATCGTCTCGCTAGTAGTGTATGATACGACAGAGGGGATTTGAGCCAAGAGGCGGTCAGCAGTTCTTTGTGATAACTATTTGAAAATATTGTTTAAAAAAACTGCGGTTTTATGAGGTAAGCTATGGGGGAGGTGTACGTTCAGCAGTGGATTTTAATAGGCTGTAATTGTAATAGTAATATCACCCTAACTATTACATTCCGTTATTAGCTTGAGTTATTAAGCAACGTTAATGATAGTAGAGTGGGTATTCTGTCACGTCATTCTCGGTGGCTGGAGTCAGGAAGTTGGAGTTGTTTTACCCTCGTTCCTCGACAAGCACAGAAGGCCATGTTTTAGCGCATGATTTCTCTCTAGTTGTGTCGGATAGCCGTCTCACTGGTCACTTACACCAGAGGAAATACACACACTCTCACACTATAATACCACCCTGCGTATAGGTTATTCTTCTTTGCAACCGGCCGCTATGACCGATATTAAGTCTGGAACACATTATTATTTAAAACGTGGAAAGGCAAATTTTATTTCTAAATATTTTCTTTTTAATTTTGAGACAAATTTTGTTGACCTTTTTGTTGACGAAAATTATCGTTTCGTTAACAAAAGGGTACTTTCAAGCAACATTTTTAATCAAATACTTAACAAAATCCTCTTTTATAAAGCGAATTATAAACTCAAAATCAAATCGCAAACGATGTCCGTAAACTCAGGGAAAGGTCAATTTCAAACGCTAATCCAATCAAGGGAAGTAAAATCAAACTGAAATCTAGAACGTCTTCCCAGAACCGAATTCAATATTATATTGTTATAACAGTTTCATTGAAATTGAACACTAACAAAAATTACGATTATTTTCAACAGCAAAATCAATAAATTAAAGCCGAGCCGAATCATTAATTATTGTCAAATTCCCCATTTCGGTAGGATCAAAAATAAATAATTTATATTAAACATAGTAGTACATCTATAATATTCACTCTTACGCAAGTTACTAAAAAGGGTATGCAAACACTACGGACTTGCATTTGAGAGTGAAAGAGTGCTTTTTCTCACTACTAAGGGTACTTATTTACTATTAACTTGTACCGTATTCGATATATCACCAATTTGAACAATAAACATCCGTCGAGGGCATCCTTTTCCAGCTTTGCTACTCACTTCTGCAGAAGACTTCATGTGACACTCTTTTCTCATTTTTTCTTCCTTCACGTCTGAACCACCGAAATAGGTATTCTTTTCTTTATTCTTTTCGGAAACGTACCTTCTCGATCGCCTATAATGATAAGACATTTAAGGATCTATATTAGGATCATTGCTTTTTTAATTATCTTTATGTAAATGATCACACCCAAAAACACTAGCAATGAACTTAAAACAAGAAAGGCTACAGATTTTTTATAGCATAAGAGTGACAAACGAGCATGCAGTCCATCTGAGGTTAAGTGGATGCTGTGGCCCACAGACGTCTACATTTATCTTCGCTAAAGAATCAAAATGCAAATGCGTTATCACCTCTGAGGACTAGGATGGAATGCTACGTTTCTACTAAAACAGGTCTCCGTTTCTCTACACTCACCCTACGAAACACGGCAGCATTAACCTTTGACTAGCGTAGTGACAAATGTGTCACATGCATGCCGTGGTGGCGTCTAATAGACGTAATGTTTGAAGGGGAATTTCCCAGCATTTTCTTGATTCGGCAAATGTATCATTAATTATGTTTGTAAATAAAGCATTTAAAATATTGAACAAAACTTTTATTTATAACTTATTTATGTAACTTACATTGAGTGAGATCAATATTTTATTTTTTTATATACACTATAACAACATCACAATAAATCGCTGGTATAAACTAGTAACTCTACTTAACTTTGTTTTTCTAATACCTAAAACTCCAATAAACAAGATTCATTCATAATTAGCAGCCTTTAACATACTTTTATAAAAATCACAAGGGTCAAAGTAACCAGATTTGTAACAATTTCTTAATAGATACTATATACATTAGCTCTTTGTTCTAGACTTTTCTTATTATAGTTAGTCTATTATAACTACTTTTCTAGTTTGTTAGAAAAAAACCCTAAATTTATTTTTTAACAAAACATTAACAATCTTAGAGAAAACAAATATGTAACATTTGGTATTTTTTACTTGCAGTCATTGCAAATCTGACTGCAGCAACTAAGGCACATTGGCTTAGCACAGACACAACAAAAATACTTCGCCTTCTCATCTTACTTGGGCATATGGCACATGTTTTTCGAACTTCAAGGGCTTGTGGTGTTGAAATTGAGGGAGTCGAGGGCATATCATCTTTTCCGATTACTCTTTGAATAGTGCATCTTAGTTCTGTGGGAATTTTCTCGCTGAAAACTCTCAACTACATTTAAGGCAGTACTAATTCAGGAGCTAAACTGCGTAGAAAACCTCCCCCTGGTTCAATTTTTTTTTTGCGTTTTCGCAATCATTATGTAAGATAGCTAACGGACAACGTCTAGTTCTTCGAGAGCATGAGTAGTTTGCACATTTTTTGTCTACCTCGTCCACGCCTCTTTTGTTTCATTTTAATCAATGATTATCATTGCTTTTTTTGTTACTGGGTCTGTCTTTCTTTTATGGCGCATGGACTAAATATGCATAATTACAGCTTTATTCGGTTTTGGAACGAAAGAAATAATTGTACAGTATTTCGTAAACACGTACAGTACTTCTCCAACGTTCCTGTCCCTCTGAGCTTGAAACTCCGATGGTATTTCTCTTTTGTTCTTCTTCATTGTTCCTAGATATGTTAAACCTCTCTCTTTTATGCATTCCGTAGCTTGAATTGAAAAAAAAAATAATTATCCGCAGTAACATTTCGGTGACTTCTTTCAATTACTTTGCACAATTGTAACAAAAATTGAGTAGGCTCATGTCAGAGATGACCTCAGTTTCTATCTCCGACTGCTCCGAATCCGTCTCTTCGCCTTCTTCCAATATATAGTTTGGGTCAGCCTAACTGTCATCAAACTGGCTATAATCTGAATCGGTTTCTTTCCCTTCGATCAGGTCTCGAACAGCATCTTCTAAATTTTCAACAGGAATAGGTTGCGTGTTCTGATCACGCTGATATTTCTGTTTTCTTGAAGTTCATGCCTGAGATTCCGACATCCAAAAATAACAAAATCATTATAGCATATATACCATCGTGACGACTACGAAACGTTTAGTAAAAATATACATAAACGCTGTGCAGGCGTCTTTCAGACATAAAGAGAAAATAAGTACCGACCTTGCGTCTGTGAGACGTCAACTGTAGAGTGGCGGGAAAAGTATTGTGTATTGTGTATATAGTGGGCTATTGCGCTACACTGCGGGTTAGTGCAAGAGGCTGAAGGAAGGTACTGCGGGGGGTAAAGGTGGAGTGCACGTGGGATGGTCAAAATAATACCGGGAGAAGACTTGACAACGTCTGTCAGACGTCACTACGGCAGTTAAAGGTTAAGTTGCTATATTAGGCTGGTTTTTACCATCATTATGGTACATTTAGCACTAAATCCCATCACGGATAAATTGATGATTTTTGTAATAAAGGCGCAATTCAGTTATGTATTGCTTGGCCTTTTCTAAAGATGTAAATATATCTTCAGCATTAATTCTACTGACTGGCTTTTAAAATACAAACATGTTCTGAATGCAAAAATTCAGAATATCAAATAAATCGGTTATAAACTCTGTAGTAGGATCCGGATCTCGGAACATGGATGAATTTATTGTTATTTTTTTTGCATATTTCTAATGTCTTTGCAATGCTTCTATTCAAAAGATGTACAACCAGCCTGACCTCGATAATTTGATTTTGAAAATTTAAATGCCGATCTGTAATTTTGTTGGCGAAGTTCAAACCTTGTTTTTTTTGCATTTTTGCATTTTATTTAGATTTAAAATTATTCTTTTGGACTCAAAATTATTACTTTCCAATTATTTTTGGCATTGATCGAAAAAAAACTGCTACTTCGTTGTTTTCTACGGGATTTTGAAATGTAGTTTATTGGTTGTTGAAATCAACCAGATTGCATTGCAAACATAGCTGCACAACCGTCAAAGGTTAAACTTAGTACGTCAACACGGGAAGCGTGAGATAGTATTATGCAATTTGTAATAAAATTAGCCCTGGTCTCAGACGGTAACTCATTTACAAAAAAGTACACAACATGGATTTTCCAGTTTTCAGTTACACAAACTAAAATGAAATCATACGCCTGCTAATAATTTCTTTACACTATGAGGGTCCAGAACCATAATCGACTAATCCCTCTGAAGTTTTTCCCGTCCACTGTGTTTGATGTCTAAGAGGCATCTCATCCACAACAAGGCCACAATTAATTCTCTTACCAGATATAGTACTTTTCTGTTTCAATATGGTGAATGCTTCTATTGTGAAGCCAGGTCACATGGAATTATTTTGGTACCATTTGGCTAAAACGCTAGGATGAGGAAGAGCTTTGTGTAGTTTCGACTAGCATATTTGTAAGCCACCAAAAATGAATATTTAACGTTAATGCAAATATATATATATATATATATATATATATATATATATATATATATATATATATATATATATATATATATATATATATTATATATATATATATTGGAGGTATTTTCACACAGTTATTTTTCAATTTTTTTTATTTTTCTGTTAAATAAATCTATGGTTTCCGCTCGTAAATTAAGTTCTGAAAATTGTTTTTCGGTGAGAAATTTCTTTTCTTTTTCAAAGCTAAACATCTAATGTCTTTTAAACTTGCAATTTTTTTAATCGTTGATTTGAATTTTAAGAACTTTATTTTTTGTTCTCTAAATCATTTTGTTCAAAAGTTAATATTCGTACACGCTTTTTTAGGGTGACTTTTTTGGGGGGTATATGAACGTCATCAAGAATGGTAGGTGTACCAGCCTGACGGGCATTATCCTGAAAAAAAAATTTAATTGTTGATAAATATTAAGTACATAATTTAAACAAATTGGCACGTACTGTACTAGTCCTGAGTTTCTTTGTTAGGCTTGGAAGCCCCTGTTCATCATAAACTGTTTAAAGTTGTAATGAACAAGTACTTATGTTATTTAAAAAATCAAAAAAACCCGAGTGCAAAAACCAATTATATTTTTGAAATGTTCTTTTCACAAACTTTCATTTGATACCCATATTGCCATAATAAGTAAAAAAGCCTCGGAGAGGGGGGTTATTTTTTTGTATCCGCAAATGAAAAAAGAAGTAGGGGTTTTACAGGATACAGATAAGTTACATAGATTGACTTACATATTTTCGTTACACTTTTTTTTGCGTTTTGAATAACACTTCTTTGTTATCTGCGTAAAACTTTATAACTTACCGATAAAATTATAGGATCTGCAGATTTTTTAAGGCGCACGTATCCCTTTGTTATTATATATTTGTCCGACTCACTAAAATGTATCGAGTAAAGCGTGTTAAATCTCGTCGGTAACCAATCGTGTTCACTTCTATCAGTTTGAACTATTTCGGTCCATTTATTCCTTAATAATTCGTCATTCGGAAATCTGGACAACAAACAACCTAAATTATGCAAAAAGTAACATAAATTCTAACAAAGATGAACTTTTTATACCTGTACTGTTTTCACTTCTCTAGAATAATCTATGACGTTCATGACGTTCAAGTTAATGCTTTACCTTTTAGACTCAGCTAAAATTATATACTCTGTCCTTTATTTACAACAAAGTAGGAAAAAAGAATTTACAATATGTAATTATTATTAAATTTAGTGTAAAATTATCAAAATGTATGATAATTTTTGGACAAACTTACGTGTGATATGAAACTTCTTTGTCTTTTTTTATTTTAGACTAATAATTTTTACGGTTCTGCATGACACAATTCAGCATTTTAAAGATACTTTTTGCGTAAGTTGCGAGTGTGATACAGATCGCGGTTTCCACGCCACTAAATAGAATTCTTATAATTGTGTGATTTTACCTACCTTAATTTACACTAATCTGTCACTGGTACCACGTATAAAATTCAGATGAGTTGTTACTTTTGAGAACCAAGATGAGATGACTTTTATTAAATTACTTTATGACAGACACAGCGTTCTGTTCAGTTTGTTTGTAAGAGTGTAATTTAATCCGTAATAGTACTAGTGCACGCACTGCTATTTTTTGTTCTGAGGTTTATGGAGAGCTAGAATATTTAAAGCCTGTGGGGTATTCCATCAGAGGTAACACCGCATCTGTGGCCTTGTTTGTTCAAAGTTGGCTGTAGGTGTCCGTAGTTATTTATCATCAGATAGACCGTAAACTCATTACGTAACCCCAAAAACCATTATTTAAATAATAATACAGGATAAACAATTTGCCGGTGGATGAGTTTCGTATTACAAAACAAACTAGTGCATCATTGGAACTGGTATAAAGTTATAGGACGTAAAACAATATACCGTCACTGGAAAGCCAATACTACTTAAACGCGAAAAGGGAATTTTACACAAGAGCCTTAAAAATAAAACAATTTAAACCTATAATGTTTGACGGCTTGTACATAATGGCTCATCATTTAACTGTGACTAACTGCATCTAGTATTATTAGGTATACACTGCTGGGATACTGCAGGACACGGTTTTAAATATTATTCTGAGTTTGTGTATCTTACCTTGTTTAAATTATTTATGTAAAACACCTATACGATTTAAAATATTCATATAAGGCAAGGAGTGAAACCATATGGTATATGTTCAGGAGTAGACTTTGTATGGGCAGTAATAAATGGATGAATAAAAAATTTACGTTTAAATAACATCATTCTCTATAAACAGAGTAAATTGATTAGAAATTGTCATATACATGTTTTAATAGATACATTCTTCCACTTAATACTTATTAATATATCTAAACTAAATGTACCAACGTCAAATCATCACAATAAGTAAGGATAAAGTAATTCAAAGTATATTTAAAATGACTTCACAGTTTGCATTAACTGTGGCTGAACGGAAAGTTATCTCTAAAAGCCACTGTCACTTCTCTTCAGTTTGTTACACATCGTCTTACTACATTAGCGTTGGAACTAACTACACGTCTAACTTTCGACAACATGAAGCCCCAACGGGATAACTCGCTGACATAGAGCAGCAGTAATTTACTCGTGAAAGTGATACGTATAAAACATTTTCTATAGGAGTAATATTAATCCTTTGTACATTAAACATATATTTATATAAATTATCGTACATATGATATCGGTTTCATTAAAAAAATGTGTAAGCATTGGTTGCTACTTCTTTCTCTGGTAATGGTTGTAATTTTGCCAGTGTCTAGTATTATTTTAAATAATTTTTAATAATTTAAAATATAAGATTTTGACGACAGCTTGAGACCCTAGTATCAGACAATAACTTGAGATTCATATCACATCGGAGCACTTGACTAATATTTACCATGCGTAGATAAATTAGTCACAAAATTGCACCCTTTTGAGGTAATACCCTCAAACCATTATTTAAATAATAATACAGGATAAGAAATTTGCCGGTGGATGAGTTTCCGACTAAATTTCCGAATTGCTTCGTATTACAAAACAAACTAGTACATCATTGGAACTGGTATATAATTTTGTAGGACGTAAAACAATATATCGTCACTGGAAAGCCAATACTACTTAAACGCGAAAAGGGCATTTTACACTAGAGCCTTTTAAGTTTATTTTTATAAAACCGGGCTTAACTTTTTTTCTAATTAAGAAATTGAAATACAATGAAAACAAAAAAAAATTGTGACCCTATTATCTTCCTATTGGAATCGAGTTATTCTGCGTATTTCTTGTAATTCAGAAGATAGCTGTCACTTTAGTACATTTACTCTGTACATTTCGTAAGGAGAAACTACTTACCTTCATAATACTTTTTTTAAATAATAAAAATTATCGTCCTTACCACAATATATGAAATCAAAAAGTACTAAAACTCATTACGGGTTGATAACGGTCTCAGGATAATAGTACTTAAACATTATAACGTGTCACAACAGCAAAATATACTAACGCGCCATGCACATCAATTCCTAAGGCAAATTTACTTAAATACATATAAGCTAGTACCTATTTACGGCCGAGAAAGAATACTAAAGTGACATTAATAATTCAAACTACAGTCTTTGGAGTTGCTGAACAAAATTGAAATGTCTGTTGTCAGAAAAGAAAAATACTAAACTGACAACGACCAAAATTTTACGTTATTGTTTGTCAAAACATGATTATTATTATTATTTATTTATATATATTATTTGCCAAAAAGTGCTCATATCATGACGAAAACAGACTAATTGACGCAGAAAAAAATCCAATCAAACTATATTAATAACTCATTTTGGCCAAAATGTGGCATTTGAGTAGTATTGGCTTTCCAGTGATGATATGTACATCATACATCACATATGCAGGACTTGTTACTTAAATACTCTCCAACTGATGATTAGGGTAATACCTTATGGTGGGACTCTTTTTAGTCTTTGTCTGGGTGTACAATAATAATTTATGTTTTTTTATATAAAATTGAATTGAAAAACAAATTTACCGTCTTCCTGACGATAAATGGCCGCTGAAGTTCATGGATTCCTGTAAATACCTCTGACAAGGAAGGATAGCGATACGTTGTCACCTCTGAGGACTAATATGGGTAATACTACTATTACTACTAATAGCGGAACACGGTTTTGCAAACACTGCTATTTCGCGGTAGAAATATGTAAGAGAGTAACCATCTCAAACGGACACTTATGCAGAAAGCCCTACTACCTAGTAGGACTCGTATATATCATTAAGCAACAGCTATTGTGCTTTGAAAAAAATATTTAAAAGTGTGATAGATTAAAAAATATCGTTCGTCTTCTACTTCTTTATCAAACCCGTAAAAGTCTACTGCTGGTCAATGTTATCTTTCATTGTTTTAAAGATTTCTCTTAATCGTCATGCTTGAAAAGTGTTACGAGGATCACACTATCAGACGTCTTCTGTAATAAAAAAAAACTCGTCTCAAGTCTATGGTTATACTGCCATTTATCTGAAGTCACAAAATCTTTATCTATTATCCCTTATTCAACTTTACGATACTAGACGAAATAGTATGATCAATTCACGTAAACCACCAACCGATGCACGAATGAAACTTTAACATCGTTATGTAAGCATGAAGACATTTAATTTAATTTTGAACCATACTAAAATATCTTCAAAAATAAGTTTGCTGTTCTCAGTATTTTATAATTTTATTAATCCGGCTACGGATAGAAATTAATGGGTATTAATAGCAATTAATATTTATTGTTATTCGGTATTCATAAAACGACTGGTATTATAGTTAAAGAATGAATCCGATATTTCTGTATGAAAGATAATTTAAATTTATATTAATTTAAGAAAAGCAGATTATCTCGTTAAATTCTACTCCTATCCTACAAATGTTACATTAATGTAATGAAATAATTGCCTTAAAATTAATTAAATCGTACGTGCGTGCTAATATATATATATAATTATATATATTACTATATCTCGCCTGTATATATATACGGTTGGTTGACTTTTCTTATTCCGTTGGTGTCGTAAGAGAATCCACCACCACCTTTCACCCGGCGGAGGTCGAAAAAAGATCTTGTTGACGCCCAACTTAAAATACCCAATCCAGAATTATAATGTAACGTTGAGAATGCAAAACTATAGCCATTGAAAGTTTCAAACATCCCTGATTGAAACTGCGAAAAGTGTTCTTAATTCCACAGTCAAACAAGCTATTTTCGATAATGTGCTAACTAACATGTATTGTTTGGTAGACTTGTCCGCCTCGCTAAATTTGGCGACTAACACAGCGCAAATTATTTTTAAAAAAACAAAGGTAATGATTCTGTATACACCAATTCACATAAATTGGTTTCTACTCCTTTGATTTCCCACCATCTGTTTCTCACCAAAACCTCGTTTGTTAATCAAGTGGTGGCAAAAATGCAATTCAGGTTAGTTTTTGGAGAAAAATATAAGATATTTCCAACACACTGTATTTTCCCTTCACTTTGAGGTGTATGTAACAGTAAGTAAAATCCCTCATAGGGAGAATATGTTGTGAACTCTTCCTCCAAAACCTTAACCTTACCTGTACGCGGTGCGCACTTACGACCCACAGATCGAAGAAAACCCGAAATCTGCAACGTGCACTAACATTACACGTGCAAGAATTTCGTCTATACACCTACAATCCTGAGCAAGATGTTGTATAAAGGGGTTTATTTTGACAATGCGTCGTTTTGGGGGATTCTTGGATAGGCCGGTGGATGGGTTTATTGACTACATTATGCAGAATAAAACTACTGTTTTAAATTATTTTATACACAATAAATCTGTTTTATTAAATTTAATTATAAATATCACCACCATCGCACGGTATCAATAACATTTTGTCTCGTTGGATTTGAACTCGACTCAGCTATATCTTAAAAAAGTTTTTATATATCCCATGCGGCCTCAACCATTAAACTAGGTTTAATAGTTCACAAATCCTTGCGAAAGAACATCGATTCTTACCAAGGATGACACGCTAGGCTATTGAAATCAAAAAACATTCTAATTTCAATACAGAAGAATGCTGGGTGCTACCACCTGCTTGGGACCCTGTAATCAATAAAATTAAAACTAAACCCAAGCATACCACTGCATGACTTCAAGACACAGTAAGTTCATTATAAAGCTATTCCGGGCTAATACTGACATCGGAACGTCAGTCACCTCAGTCCCCCGTGACCATGGTTGCTGGAAAGCACTTAAAAATATCGGGAATTAAAAATCATATATACTAAATGCGATAAAATCCGTAAAAGTAGTTTTAATCAATGTGTAGTGTTTGTGTTAATATAAGAAATCATTATGGTTATTCATACATTAATAGCATACAAATAATCACCTGATATTGAATGTAGTTGTTTCAATATTACATATAGACAATTTAATTTAATTTTATATAGATATCGATTGAATAAGCACAAAAAAGTAAAATTTATATCGTAAATAATATAACTTGTAACGCTAAATAATGAAAAAAATGTACCTATTTGTTAAAAGTTTTACTTTCTTTTAGTAGGGAACCTTAATGTTTACTATATAACACTATAAAAGCGTATAATTTTTACAATGCGCCCTGTCAGCATTTTATCCCACCCGAGTTTCACGGTGAAACCAGTTAGACGTATAGTTAGTTCGAACAGCGAACGGAATCAAATTAAATTTTTAAGAGATTTGAGATTTAAAAATCCAATCAGTATATTATGAACTTTAAGTGTTTATACTGTTTACTTAATTTTTTAGTTATTACCTCATTGATTTAGTCGTCGTAAGTACGACTGCCTACCAGGATGTGGTTTCAATAGGCTTTAATAAGCTTCGATTTCTGGGTCGCACATAAATCAGTTTATGGGTTTCACTGTAAAAAAATTTAACTATCTGACGGGACGTCAATTCGACACGACCAAAGAGAGATTAGGCGCGGGATAAACGGTTTTGCGTGCCTTTTCAGGCACATGGGTGAAACATTGTCAACTTCCTGACTACTATTACTAGTGAGAAACAGAAAAGCTCGAAATTTGAGCACATAATCACTAGTCACGATTCAGCATTCCGAACAAGACGTTTTACTCAAACGGCGTCAGTTCCATATTAACTACTACAATCGATTTCTAGTACAATCTGCCACTTTTTCTTGCATATGTTGACTATGAGAAAGCTTTTGATTCCGTCGAAATTTGAGAAGTGCTGCAATCCCTTCAGCAGTGCCGAGTTGACTGTCGGTATATCGAAGTACTGAAATATTTGTACAGTAGAGCTACTGTGACTATCCGAGTACAGAATCAGAATACAAAACCTACTACCTACCACTGCAGAGAGGTGTCAGATAGGGAAAGTCATATACCCAAAACTCTTTAATACTGCATTGAAAAACGACGTTTTCAACCTACTGGACTGGAAATGATACGGTAATACAATAAATGGCAAAAAAAATCACTCTCCTTCGATTTGCTGTCCTTATGGTGGAATATCTGGAGGATCTAGGCACTATACTCAATGTCCTTACCAACGCATAGGTCTTAAGATGAACATGTGCAAAGTGAAGATCATCCGTAGCGTCCATGTCACACCTATGCCATTAGTATTTGTTAGCACTAAACTCGAAGTTGTTGACGAGTACGTTTACCTAAGACAAATAGTCCGACGAGGTAAGTTCAACTTTGATCGAGATATCAATCGACAGATTCAACTCAGCTGGGCACCTTTCGGGAGCTAACGCCACATCATCTCTTCAGTTATACCTCAAAACTTGAAAAGGAGTTTGTACAACTACTGCGTATTGCCAGTGATGAATAAAGTATCTGAGACGTGGTATTTCACAACCGACCGTATAAGAAAGCTCACGGTCGCTCATCGAGCTGTGGAGAGAGCTACTCACGGAGTATCATTGCTTGATATATTTAGAATTGAGGCTATCTACGGTAGAACCAGAGTAACAGACATAGCTCAACGATTTGTAAGTGACGACCGATTTGAAGTGGCAATAGGCCTATCCATATAGCTCGAAGTACCAACAATCGATAGAAAAGAAAGGTTCTCAAGTGGTAGTTTCGTATCGATAGGCGAAGTGTGGATGGCCACCCACTAGATGAAGTGGCAACCTGGTATGACTTGCAGGAAGTCTATGGATGCAGTTGGTTCAGGAACGTGATTAGTGGTATCCTTTGAGTGAGGCATAAGTTCAGCATTGGACTTGTGAAGTAATGCTGATGATAATGTTTAAACTTTAGTCTGATTTTTTTTAAATTTTATTTATAATAGATGACATGATAAGTCATTAATGCTTTTACGGCTTGTTCGAAGAAAGCCTCTGCCTAAAAAAGAATCAACAAGAAAATTAGCTGCGGCTGCCAAGCCGCTTGCCAAGTTTGGCAAATATTGAAAATATTACCACCATGAGGCAATCTTTGGGGGAGGCTTATATTAAGCAGTGGACTTTAATAGATTCTAAAGCTGACGGTACCGGTATCAGGAAATCAAAATAATGTTATGTCTCTCCCTCTCTTTCCCTCGTTGTCTTTTCATGGAACATAATAAATGAAATAATTTGCCTTCGTAAGACTTCGAACTCGCGGTAGTTCAGGGGCTAATCACCCACTTTAAAATTTACAACGTGAACAACTCTGGTTTGATCTCCACCGTCACCGTGGGGATCGTTGAAGAAGTTTTCCTGGATCCGACGGAGTAACGAGGATGACTCGTGTTGGGACCACGACCGGATCGTATATGCGTCATGTTGTCGGTCTCTGTCCTTTACCTAACCAATAGTTTTCTACATGTATTTCTAGGTTAGGTTAGTAGTATTTTTTGTGGGTAGGAGTGAAATAAGTAACACATGTTTTTGATCAGTCTCGCGTAATTTATATTTTAAAAATAGAAATTAGGATATTTTGATATGTAAAACATATAATAATAATCATCTGTTTACCAGCCTTGATTCCTTGATATATTTTTCTTAAATTTGTTAACACTACACGAAACCATGGAAGCCCTCAAAGGACCAATGTCAGCAATATCAGAACTCTTCAATACTCGTATGAATGAGTTTCAGCAGGACTTAAATAGGACTAGTCCAACTGTGGCCTCAAATATATCTGTACTCTCAACGTAGTTCGAAATCAGATCTTGTCCGCTCTTGAAACTGTTCAAAAAAGGGTTGAATTTCTTGGGAGAGAGATCGACCGCTTGGAGATGAGACGGCGTCGTAAGATTTTGCTGCTTCATGGGATCCCCGAGTACAAGTCCGAGGATATATCTTCAATGGCTTCTAACCTTATAATGGACAAGCTCAAGATTCCCAATCTGTCTAACACTTCTTTTAACCGCTGCCATCGCCTTGGACGTCCAATAGAAAAGAAGCCAAAACCAGTTCTTGTAAAGTTCCGGGATGTCCGAGTCCGTGATCAAGTTTGGTTCTCAAAAACAAAACTGAAAGACAAGTTTTTAACAAAAGATCGTCACAAGATGTTCATGGTGGCCAGGCAGAAATTTGGCATAAGTAATTGCTGGACTAGGGATGGTTATATTCATATTATCGCTTATGACGGTTCGCGCCATCAAGTTGAATCCCTCGTTGAGTTCTAAATCGTACCAGTAGCACCAGCTGCTGCTACCCAAGCACAGAAGGCAGTCGCTGGAAGTAATAGATCTACTTACAAAGTAGTTCGGCGCTCCAAGAGGATAGTGAAGAAATGATAATTATGTGGTATAGGACCTTTAGTTCTCTTTAATAAACTATATGTGTTGTCTTTTATCACATTACGATTTCTGTCAATATTTCAGTGTTTCTGCATTCGCTAACCTTATTTCTTTTTTACCAGTCTTATGTTAAGTGTTAAATAAGATGTGAGTTAATTAGCAAATTAGTCGTTATAGATCCCTATTATATAGGAAGTATTATCATAATCTTAGGTTTTGAACACAGATTAATACATTTTTGTTTTACAATTATGCAAAGAGTATAAAATCACTATATTATTTAGCTTAGAGAAATATTCTCTCATTACAGTGTATTAAATGTTCTTGGAGTATTAACATGGATATTTGTTTACTTGTATTTTTTTAATGCAAAGGTATCCATGCTTATGCGGCCTTGTCGGACGTGTACTTTGTTTACATTATTGCAAGCATAAAAGTGGTTTTGACTTAATGTTTAATTTGTGTTGTAAATGAGTATATATCACAAATGACTCTTAACGTACTACTCACAGTACATAATTCTATTTAATATCAGTGTCTGTGGTTTCAGTTATTTCTCATAAGCACCTTGTGTTATATTTTTTTGTTCAATCAAAAATAATCTGAATGGCATATGTGTAGTATAGTCCACATAAATGCACAGAGTATTCTGGCTCATTATCCCGATATGTTAGCTGGTTTTGAAAGTTATAATGTTCATACATTTCTCGTTTCAGAGTCATGGTTAAAGCCATGTCTTCCTTCTACATCCTATTCCATTCCAGGATTCCAGTTAATACGCAACGGCCGAACTGCGCGAGCTGGTGGTGGTGTTGCCATTTACATTCGTGCTCATATTCCTTTTTCTATTGTTTGTTTATCATCTCCATCTCAAGCTGAGATCGAAGCAGAATACTAACTTGTTGAGGTACATCTTTCGCACAACAAATTACTTCTCACAGTGGACAATTTTACTACTTTGGATAACCTTCTTGAAGAGTTAACTCAATTATATACATATACAGTGCTAATCATCATCATTATCATCATTACAGCCCTTCACAAGTCCACTGCTGAACAAAGGCCTCCCCCAAGTAATGCCACAAAGCACGGTCCTGAGCCACCTGCATCCATCGACTTCCTGCATATCTTACCAGGTCGTCACTCCATCCAGTGGGGGTCGCCCTACACTAAGCCTACCGGTACGAGGCTGCCACTTAAGAACTTTTCTTCCCCATCGGTTATCGGTTCTTCGAGCTATATGACCGGCCCATTGCCACTTCAGCTTACTAATCCGTTGGGCTATGTCGGTCACTCTGGTTTTACTGCGGATATCCTCATTTGTGAGTCTATTACGCAGAGAAACTCCGAGCATAGCCCTCTCCATAGCTCGCTGAGCGACCTTGAGCGTCCTTATACAGCCAGCAGTGAAGGACCACGTCTCAGATCCCGAAGTCATCACTGGCAACACGCACTGGTTGTACAATCTAGTTTTTAGAGATTGAAGTATACCTGACGAGAAGATATGTCGTAATTTCCCGAACGCTGCCCAGCCGAGTTGAATCCGTCGATTAACCTCTCGGTCGAAGTTGGACTTACCTAGTCGGACTATTTGTCCCAGGTTAAACGTACTTGTCAACAACTTCGAGCATAGCGCTCCCAACAAATGCCGGCATAGGTGTGACTTGGACATTAAACATAATCTTTGTTTTGTCCATGTTCATCTTAAGATCTATCCGTTGGAAGGCACTATTGAGGTCATTGAGCATAGTGCTTAAGTCCTCCAGCGATTCTGCCATAAGGACTATATCGTCGGCAAATCGAAGGTGAGTGATGTACTCGCCATTGATGTTAATACCGTATCCTTTCCAGTCCAGTAGCTTGAAAACGTCTTCTAATGCAGCGGTGAAGAGTTTCGGGGATATAACGTCACCCTGTCTTACACCTCTCTGCAGTTGGATAGGTTTCGAGCTCTGGTTCTGTACTCGGATAGCCATCGTAGCCCTACTGTACAAACACTTCAGCACTTTGATATACCGACAGTCAACTTGGCACCACTAAAGGGACTGTAGCACCGCTCAAATTTCTACGGAATTAAAGGCTTTCTCGTAGTTCACATATGCCAAGCAAAGTGGCAGATTGTACTCTTCGGTCTTCTGTACAATCTGCCGCGGGGTATGTATGTGGGCTATGGTAAAGAAGCTTTTTCGGAAAGCGGCTCGTTCGGGAGGCTGGAAGTCGTCGAGTCTGCGTGCGAGACGATTCGTAATGACTCTCGAAAACAGCACGTAGACGGGGCTCAGAAGGGAAATTGGTCTGTAGTTCTTCAAGAGAGCGTTGTCGCCTTTCTTAAAGAACAAGACCACCGCACTTCTGCTCTATGTCTCTGGAGTAGTGCCACCATGGAGGACGGAATTGAAGAGCTTCTGAAGGACTTCAAGTACCGGTGTTTCACCCGCTTTCAGAAGCTCCGCTGTAATTCCATCCTCGCCTTAGACTGAGTCCATATCATCGGAATATCATACAGTGCTAATGGGCGACTTTAATACTTGCCTTCTCAAGAATGATGCCCGATCTCTTCGGCTTAAGTCCTTTATAGAATCAGCCAATTTAAATATCCTTCCTCTCTCTGAAACTCATTTTTTCCCTAACTGTATCCCATCCCTACTTGATTTCGTTGCTTCTCTGGACCATGTTGATAGTTTTGGTCAATGTGCTGCCAATGCTTTTTGGTATCGTGATCTCCTGTTACTATTTTATAAAATAAGATCACCCAAATTCAAATCAAGGATACTTCTGCAGCGTAATTTTGAGAAAATGGATTTGTAAAAACTTCAAATAGACGCTGCTAATATGGACTGGAGCGTTATATTGAAGGCTTGTGATGTTGACGAACAGGTAGCATTGTTTAATTCACTTCTTGTCCAACTTTATGCTCATGCTCCTGTCCATCTTGTGCGAATACGTCATCCTCCAGCTCCGTGGTTGGACGAAGATCTTAAAAGATTAATCTGCAGGAAGAATAACGCAAAGTCGATTTACAAGTTAGATCCGAAGAATGACAGGATTCGGTAGAAGTATAGACTCCTGCGGAATCAAAGCAACAAAATGTGTAGAGATTTACGACACCGCCAAATCCATAAATCAGTACAAAACGAAGATCCATGTCGTATTTGGAACTTCTTAAAGTCTATTGGAGTTGGGAAAACACGTTCATGTCCTATTCCAAATAACGTTGATTTAAATTTGCTTAATTAGCATTTTTCTTCCGTTTCTTGCCTGAACAATATGGCGAAATCAGCAACACTTACTCAACTTTCATCGTTTCCCACTCTTGACTTTTCTCCATTTGTGTTTAAGCAATTTGCAGATTGTGATGTTAGGAAACACATACTCTCTATCCATTCCGACGCTGTCGCAAGTGATAATGTCAGTCGTAAAATAATCATTCCCTATAAATGTCTAACAAGACATTTTAATACCTATTATAACCCATATCTTAAACTTTTCCATATCCTCACCTGCTTTCCCTTCCCGATGGAAGGACGCCCAAATCATACCTTTACCTAAAAAAAGCAAATCTTCCAAGTTCCATCCAAATCCAAATCCAATTTTTTTTGAATATCGTCCTATTTCAATTCTTCCTTTCCAAAGTTTTAGAACACCTTGGCCACCAACAAATTAATTCCTTTTGTTTAAGAAATATCATCCTTAGTCCTCTCCAATCTAGCTTTAGATGTGTCCATAGTACGACTACGGCGTTATTAAAAATCACCTATGACATTCGTCAAGGTATGGAGAATCATCAAGTCACAGTATTGGTGTTGCTGGATTTCAGCAATGCCTTCAATACTGTTGATCATGATATCCTGTTAGGGATTCCGCATTCTCTTAACATATCTCCAACTGAAATTTCCTGGTTTCGTAGTTATTTGCATGGGCACCGGCAACGTATTCGTGTCCAAGATAGGATTTCTTCGTGGCTTGATACCGTAGCTGGCCTTCCACAAGGTGGTGTCTTATCTCCTCTTTTATTCACAATCTTTATTAATACGATTACATCCCAAATATCTTCTCTCTACCATTTGTATGCAGATGACCTTCAAATATATTTATAAACAACCATCGAAGATCTTCCCAAAGCTGTTGAATGTATCACCAAGGATCTGGCTTTTATTCTCGACTGGACACGATCTTATGGGTTGACAGTAAACCCTTCAAAATTGCAAGCTATAATTATTGGGAGTTCAAGAACTATTTCCAAAATTAAAAAAATGTTGACTTGAACCCGTTGTATTTAATGGTGTAATGGAATAAGAATTATTCCATATAATGAAGTAGTTAAAAATTAAGGTATCCTTTTGGATTTCAGTCTTTCTTGGACACCCCAAATTAATGCTGTGAGCCGAAAATGTTTGCGGCTTATGCTTCACTCCGGAGGCTTAACTACTTTTTACCCATTTCCACCAAAATTATGCTTGCACAATCTTTGATACTCCCTATCCTAGACTATGCTGACATATGTTACCTTGATATTACCGAGGAGCAACTTAATAAACTTGAGCGACACCAAAATCTCCGTATACGGTTCATATTTGGGCTTCGTAAATATGACCATGTCTCGGAATACCGCACTAAACTCAAGTGGCTCCCAATGCATCTTCGTCGAAATACTTATATACTTTCTTCGCTCTGCTGCGTCTTATTTAATGTATCAAGTCCTCCCTATCTAAGAGAACGTTTTAAATTTCTTAGCTCTTGTCACGATTTTTCCTTACGGTCCAAAGAAAACCTTTCGCTCCAATGTCCTGTACAATCCCCGACATTTTATGATAAATCTTTTGCTGTTCTTGGTGTAAGACTCCAGAACTCCTTACCACAGATCATTAAAAGTGCTCAATCATTAAATGTGTTCAAGAAACAAATTAAGGAACACTATTTGTCTCTTTAAGTCCTCTCTCTTCCTCCTCATAGTTATGGTCATTAATATACCTTAAGTATGTTGTCATTTTAAGTGTAAGTGCAGAGACAGTGGGATTTGTACGACAGACTACAGAAAGTGAAGCGCATGTGCGACCACGCCCTCTCCTGGTTCGCTTAGCGCGTCGTAGTACCCGGGATGCCTTATTACAAGCCGCGCGAATTCAACGCGATCTGAACACCGAAGGCTTGCAGTTCCCGGGACCGGTTGGACCCTTGTACATAATTGAACGTCTGACCAAGCAAAATCGTCTTCTGTTTCAAAAAGCACGCGCTCTAGCCCGCGAGCTTAAATTCAAGTATCTGTGGACGCGAGACGAAAAAATCTACGCACGTAAGGACCAAGGGAAACCGCGACATCGGTTGCGCACTGAAACAGACCTCTCTAGAGTTTTTGGAAAGCCTGATATTTGATCTCATATGTCTTTCCATTCCATTTATTACTATTAATAAAAGTTTTTTTGTTATTTGATTTAGATTATGTTTTAAGATGTAATATACTTTTAAGATATATTCTTGCAACACAAACAAATACACTCACACTCTACACGTTCACACAAATAGATCACACTCACTTACAACGTAACGTTTATCTTTATAGCTTTTATCCCAGTAATGTATTAACCCTGACGCGCGATAATGTTTAGCTTAAAGCAAAATTATTTGAGATTAGGGCTATTAAACGCTAGATCCATAAATACCGGAAAAGAAGAATTATTTGTAACTTTTCTTAACTACTCGCCTGATATCCTTGCCCTTAATGAAACCTGGCTAAAGGTAGGAGAAGTGGCACTGGCACCAGTGATACCGAACTACTAATTTATACATAGAGTAAGACAAGTTAAAAAATGTGGAGGAGTGGGCTTCTATGTAAGACAGAATATAAGTACAAGGATACGAGAACATCCAAGATCTCCACTGGAACAAATGTGGCTAGAAGTTCAACTACCAAGTACCACTATGGCAATCGGTACAGCATATAGACCGGAGTATGTTAGTGTTCAAGAAACTCTAGATGCACTTAGTGAGACAATGAACTCTATGGCACGATGTGACATCACATGTATCCTGGGCGATTTCAATATTGATATGGCTTGTGTAAGCTCTTCAAAGGTGAAAGAAATTAAGCATTTTTGTTATCATCACAGTCCACAGCAACTCGTAAAGGAACCGACTAGAATACCGACCATTCCCAAACCTATGTATATATATATATATATATATATATATATATATATATATATATATATATATATATATATATATTAATATATATATAATAGACCTCGTTATGACTGACAGCCCTTTAAAATTCAAAAATGTTGATGTGATACCTAACGACTGTTTAAGTGACCATGCATTAGTAATTGTAGATTTAGATATCAAAAAATAAGATAAATAAAGAAGTAAGATTGCAACGACCATTATATTATAGTTTATATAGTTAGTTATAAGTTTACAGAGGACTTAAAACTTATTCCCTGGGAATCTATATATACTCTACATAATGTAGATAAAATGGTTAAAACTTTAAACATGTATATAATAAAATTATTTGACATATATGCACCAATTCGCAAGGTAGTTCTCAAAGATAAGCCTAAACCATGTATTACAAATATGGTTAAATTTATGATGAAACTTCGCGATAAAGCTCTAACGAAAGCGCAGAAAGACAAAAAACACAGCTCGAAAGATTATTACCGAAATTTAAGAAATCGTGTTACTGCAACAATTGAAAGAGAACGTAAAGCCTACTATAATAATTTTGTAAATAACAATATGAAAAATCCGACTCTACTTTGGAAAAACATAAAAAACAGTACCCAGTTTGATTACATGCACAAATCCATAATTCCTGAACATCTTAATGACCCCAATAAAATCAACGTCCACTTTTTGAATTTACCAGTCAGTAATGAAACAGTTGTTCAAAAAAACTTCACTTGTTTAATTGATACATCAGAGCTTGACATGCTGGTCCTAAAATCTACTACAGAACAGGAAGTAAAAGTTATTATTGATAATATAAAGACCAATGCAGAGGGACACGATGGTATTAGTATAGGGATGATTAAGCTGACTCTAGATTTGACTCTTCCTATTATTACGAGGATACTGAATAAGTCAATTGAAACAAATAACCTAAAAAAAATTCTCCTACCGATATAAAAGACTTGCGTCCTATTTCGATTTTGCCAGTACTATCTAAAGTTTTAGAAAAAGTAGTGTTAAATCAAGTGCTGAACTGCTTAGAAACCAAAGATATAATACCTAAATTTCAGTCGGGCTCTCGCAAGGTTCATGGTACAGAAACTGCACTTTTACATGTCACAGACGACCTGACCGAGGCTTCGGATATGGGGAAGAGTAGTATAATGGTATTACTTGATTATTCTCGAGCATTTGACTGTTTGCAAACTAAACTGTATATATATATATATATATATATATATATATATATATATATATATATATATATATATATAGCGGTAGTTACTTAACATCAGGTGAGCCGCATGCTCGTTTGCCCCCTCTTCTATAAAAAAGAACTACTTTTAGATAAGCTAAGTTGCTATGGATTCTCAAAGAATACATGTCTTTGGTTTCACAGTTTCCTCCCTAATAGAGAACAAATGGTAGAAACTGACGACAAATACGGCGAAAAAAATACGGTCGTGTCTCAGGTCAGTTCAGCGCGGCGTGCCTCAAGGCTCTCTACTTAGTCCAGTCCTATTTACAATTTTTACAGCAGATCTACCTAGGCATATAAAGTTTTGTAAATATCACTTATATGCTGATGATACGCAACTATACTACTCGTTTCACAGTAATGACGCTTGAGAAGCTATTGAGAAAGTTAATGATGACCTGAGCAGTATCCACACATGGTCTGAAAATAACTCTTTGGTTCTCAATGCAGCTAAATCTCAAATGTTGGTCTTAGGTACCAAAAGCCAAATAAAAATGTATTAGACGTTGGAGAGAAAGTAAAAATAAATAATTTTATTCTGGAACAAGTAACCTCTGCCCGTAATATCGGCCTGATTTTAGATGGGGAACAAAAATTTATTGATCACGTTAATAACAAAATAAGGACAGCATTTTTCAAGCTGAAAACGCTCTACAAAATCAGACCATATATTAGGGAGGATTTACGTATAATTTTATGTGATACTCACGTACTATCTCAATTTAATTACTGCAGTTCTACCTTTGGTCCAACACTAAAGTTTAACACAGATAGGGCAATACAAAGAGTGCAAAATGCCTGTGTTTGTTTTTGCTTTAATGTGCCCAAAAGAGAATTGTAGCGGTGCTGTCGTCGCGCCACAAGCGAAACACACCGAAGCCTAAATCACGCTATCAACATTCCGAATCATAAACAGTATATAATAGAATATCTCCGAACTACATATTACACGGAGTGTCGGCCGCTCCCCGGGCAGAACACCTTGCCCGGCGGGAGATCTCCCCTTTCCCTACCACGGCCACAAGAATCTATTACCCCGTACTTAAATAAAAAGTGCTTACTTAACATGAGTGCTAGAAGGAGGCTTCAGTACGATTGTACAGTGCATAGGGTAATATGGAACAAAAAGCCTGAGTATCTATTTGAAAAACTCCTATGGATCAAAGACATTTCACATAGAAGCCTTCGTACGAACTCGTTAAACATGTTAAGTATGCCATATCATAAAACAACGCGGTACAGAGGATGTTTCAAATTTGTTGCAGCAAGGATATGGAACGATTTGCCCCCTCCTATGAGAAATAAAATGAGTACGGAAAGCTTCAAAGCTAAATATAAATCAGCATTGCTGAAGCGGCAATTGCTGCAGAAAACTTGAAACATACCTACTGGAAATACATAAACTTAAGAGACTTTTTTTAACATTATGATATAACCCTTATAAAACATCCCCGTGTATTATAAACTGAAAAATCACGCAACACACACACACACACACACACACACACACACACACACACACACGAATGCAAGAATTGTTAATAAATAATTATGAAATTTCACAACCATACCATGTTAAATTCCAATGATAGATGAGTAAATGAAAGAGGTGATTTTGGAACTCGAAATTCTCATAACACCCGTGTAACATCTCAGGGAAAGAGTGCCTGAAAACCAGCGCTTCATGGGATCTAGTTCCATGTAAGCTAAAGCTGAGTCACCTTCGTTTGCCTAAATTAAATTAAGATTAAATAATTGGTTTATATATAAACATGTTTTTTAAAAGTGGCAATATAATGATTAAAAAATTATGGTATATAAGTTGTATTTTTTTGTCTAATTTTTATTTTTATTAATTTCCTCTTCTGAGTTGTGTGGAAGAGATTGCTACTCGTATGTAGCAATAAGACCGCCTCTTATTTTTCCCTTATTGTTTGTTCATTATTTGTTATATTTATGTTTCGTTGGTGTACAATAAAGAGTATTGTATTGTAGTTTAAATTAGGTCTTAGTTGTAGCTGTTTTGAAGGAAACTCTTCAAGCCGTACGGGAATAGTTGCGCCAAACGCACATTTACTTGACTGTCTTAACTGGAAACTATCAATTTCTCTTCATTTCCACTTCCTTTTTGCAGGGGTATATCCAATAGAAGGCGAGATATGGTGGCGTCATTTTGCGTGACCAATGAGACGCGCTGGCCGAGAAGTGAAAACTCGAAAACACGTCACCGGCCGTCCAGATTTGTCGACGTGCCGCGGTCACGCCAAGCAGTTAAACCTCAATTTTGGATCTGATAGCACCTCCGTATGGCAGTTGGACCACAGAAAAATTTAATAGTGACCACTTTGCATAGTGCAATTTTCATCGTGCGCAAATGCAGTTATCGTCGCGCATTACCGTAGTTTCATCGTAGCGCCATCAACCTCAAGGCCTGAATAGAAGGCAATTAGAAGATCAACACCCAAGTAAGTGCATTTCCCCTTCTTTCGTCTTGAGCTGTTCTTATTTGTTGTCTTTTTTCCTACAGCAGCTCATGCTCACTCCCTGCAGGCTGATATAGTAGATTAGGTCCTAGCAATCATCCAAAAAGTCCATTGCCCAAAACTCGCCCACGCACAACGTCCGCCATTTTGTTTTGGTTACAATCAACTACGCACATTCAGTCCACCTATCGTTAATCTCGCACACAATTTTTCGAGGTTCAATATTCCCAGATCAAACCCTCTATTTTGGAGTTCCTTCTCTCCGGATACCAAGGGCAACTTAGTCACCGTAACATTTAGTTACCATCCATTTCCGGATTCGAACCAGGGAACTTACCGCCACACCATTTTCCGATCATTCACCCCCGATTTAAAATTAGCAACCCTTCCGCTCTCCAATTTTCTGTTTCCTCCGAACTGGATTCGAAGGGGTAGCCTGTAGCAACATCAGTAGGTATTAGATACCGCGCGTTCTCCAGAGTTGTACAGTATGAAAAAGGTGTTCAAAACTGGGTTTCTTTAGAAAATAAAAATTGTACAGAAAAATAATCTAGCTATTATAATACCGTTTTAGACATATACACATAAACACTAGCACCTATCACGCACAGAAGTAGGTAGAGACTACAGACTCCTATTCAGCATGATCCTGACATGATTCTCTCGCCTCCTGCACATTCATATACCTACACGTACATGCTCGTTAGTTAAGAGTACTCCTAATTTGACCCATTTTTAATATATCGCCAATTTGGTCGACAAATTTTTGCCTAGGAAGTCCCTTTCCGACTCTTCCATTCAGTTTATTTATTTATTTATTTATTTTATTTATTTATTTATAAGATACATGTCTACAAGCTAACAGATGATAGCATCCAACACACTTGCA
Organism: Parnassius apollo; assembly: GCA_907164705.1. NCBI lineage: Eukaryota > Metazoa > Arthropoda > Insecta > Lepidoptera > Papilionidae > Parnassius > Parnassius apollo. The sequence goes on from CAJQZP010001153.1 coordinate 149,764, forward strand.
ACATTAGATACATTTAGTTAAAATTGTCTATTTTAAGTCATAATAAATTTTACCAAATAAATCACATTAAATTAAAATTAAATTAAAAAAATAAGTTGAAATAATTGCAGAACAAATAAAATAATAAAAAATATAAAACGAAAATAATCAAATTAATAAAACGAAAATAGTCAAATTAATTAAACAAAAAAAGACCAAATAGTCAAACAAAATAGTATACATCATTAAAATAGTAGTTATAATAATCAATGTCAAGAATAAAAATTTATAAAATGTCAATTGCAATATTTCTTAATTTACTTATAAGTGTACTCAATCCATCAGCAAATAAGTCAAGATCATCGTACTGAGCAAGTATGTCGCCAATCATTCGTAATGCGCGGATAGTAGGCGCGTGCTCGCCGCGCCTGGTGCGCGCGACAGGGCGCGCTAGCAAACGAGGCCGGCGGCGCGGTGCTAGCTGCATCCCTGACTCCTGTCGTATATTACGGGGAACTAAGATGCGTACACTCTCTAGTATTTGCGGACTATCGATCTTATGATAGAGTATAGAGAGATAATGTGTCAGCATTAGCATAACCCTCCTAAATTTTAAAGTTTCCATACCAACCATGCCTGATACGAACAAAGAAGGATACAGGTGAGGATAGTACCTGTATTGCTTCCGAAAGCACCAACGGGCAAACTTACGCTATATCTTCTCGACCATAAGGACATAATCCTCAAACGGGTCCCAGACAACAGCACCGTATTCCAGCTTGCTAAGAACAAATGCGTTAAACATTATTTTAGCAACTACTTCATTGTCAAATTGTGTTCCAGTCCTAATAACAAACCCTAACATTCTATGTGCGTTCTTACAGATACTTGTCATGTGAAGATGAAAGTACAATTTGGAATCTAATAACAGCCCTAAGTCTCGAATATTATTTACTCTTTCCAGAGGAGCGTCAAGTAAGCTATATACATTTACAATTGGTCTAGGTTTTCGAGTGAAATTAATTACTTTGCATTTATTATTATTTAATGGTAATATATTTTCTTGGCTCCAACTCAACACAGCATGATCTTATAACAGCTGGTAGTAAAGCATCAATGTCTCTTTGTAAATTTATGGTATCTGATTCAGATTCAATACCCAGACTGAGTTTTAAGTCATCAGCAAAGAGGAGACATTCAGAAAAACAAACGGTGTTAGGCAGATCATTAATAAAGAGCAGGAAGAGGGTTGCACCCAACGTACTGCCCTGACTAACACCTGATCTCGTGAAGTAATCGCTGGAATTATACCCGTTCACCCGCATAAACTGACATCGATTATTCAGAAAGCATGCAAAAAACCGAATGAGTTTGAAGGTGAAGCCAATAAATGCCAACTTTTCTAACAATTTGTCGTTGTCGACGAGGTCGAAGGCCTTCCTGAAATCGAAGTATGCCGTGTCTACTTGTTTGTAACTGTCCATCTCCTTATATATGTAGTCTACATGTGCAATTAAGTTTGTAGTAGTAGAACGAGCCTTACGGAAACCGTGTTGGCTATTGTGTAACAAATGACCAACCTGATTATTAATATGTTTGCTGAGAATAGACTCAAATATTTTGGCAAACACTGATAAGACAGCAATTGGCCTAAATTCTGATACGTTCATACTCCCATCAACTTACGGCACTGGGGTAACCCTGGAAAGTTTCCAAATTTGAGGGTACCTAGCATTAGCTAGTGAAAGGTTAAAGAGATGCAAGAGAGGCCCCTCCAGTACAGCTATACAATCTTTAGCCAAGAAACTAGGAATGCCATCAGACCCACTGGATGAACGCGGTTTGAGACATTTCACAGCCTCTTCAAATCCCTCGTATCGACGGCGTTTATAGATACGGACGTAATGTCCTGGTTAAAATGTGCAGCTTGAACAGCCTTAATAGGATCCAAAACGGGTATATTCGGATGAAACACAGAGCTGAAAAATTCTGCAAAGGCATCAGCAGCAGCCTGCCCCTCTACTTCAGTATCCTTATATATATAAGTATCCGTACGTCTTCTACCTCCTGATTTTTTGTCTTTAACGTAATCCCAAAATTTGACTGGATCGTTAATAATATTACGTTGTACCGTTTTTAGGTATTGCATATATTCCCTATCTATTAGTTTTTTTACCTGCTCCCTATAATACTTAAACATTTTCCTATTGAATTCTTTGCCTTCCTTTTTATACTTCTTAAGATGATAGTATTTACTTTTAATATTATTTATAATTTCAGCAGTATACCATTTAGGATATACATATCGGTGATTAGTAGTAGTGCGCAAAGAAACGGGTACAAAGAGATTTATACAGTTGTACAATTTCTCGTAGTACAACTGAACAGCACAGTCAATATCAATCTCTTTAAGTAAATCTGATCAATCTAATTTGGATAAAGCCGCATACAGACCATGAAAATCCGCCTTGCGCCAGTTCCAGCGGTAGCTCTGCGTATTGGAAAGGGATGACGTTGGCGAAGCAGGAGAAGAAATGAATTTTGAAAAAGCGAGTGGAAGCTTGATTATAGTATCAAGCGCGGGATGATATTCATCAATTTCTACCAGAGGGTCTAAATTTAGAGATACACTTAATTGACTGGGCTCTAAATTGCTCAGTACGAGATCCAACATACCGCGTCGTCTATTTAACACTGTATTAAATTGGTGGAGCGAACAAAAATTACAAAAAAAATCAAATTGGGTCTTTACATTAGCGCTACAAGAATTCAAATTGAAATCACCCAAAATTAATACATTCATGTCGGTGTATGTAAAAATAACATCTTCAATACAGGCCAAAACATTTAAATATTGAACGTCATTATAGCTCGGAGGTAAGTATACAAGACAGCATAATATTTTAATATTTTTGCCGTTAATAATTACAAATATTAATTCTTTGTCGTTAGTCATACGATCAATTTCAGTAACAACCCGAACAGATTAACAGTCTCGAACAGCAAGCAGTACACCCCCCACCCAGTATCGTTCGCTCTATCTTTACGTATTACCGTGTAACCAGGAGGGAAAAGTTCGCTATCAAATACTGAACTAGTTAAAAAGGTCTCAGTCAACCCTATGATGTCAAATTCACTATGTGTAACATTCTTCATAAATGTACTTGTTTTAGATCTTAGGTCTCGAACATTCTGATAAAAAATCCAAATTGGCTGTTATTTCGACACGAAAGTTCTGACGCCAAGGCTTAACACATATGCCTTCAGCCCAGTTGCCAGATGACATGACAGTTTCAGCAATTTCAAGAGGAATACCGAGCTTAAAAGAAGCATAGCGCCCACGGTCCCAGTAGTCCCAGATGAAAGCAAAGCCCGTCGTACAAAATGAAAAACCAAGTATCTCGCTTACAGATTCAGTACCTGATGCAGATAGAACTATGCAGAAGTCCTGCTCTATATCTACTCCTACAGTTGGCAATCCTGACTCCGATAATCTTGACAAAGGCGGATGGGTGGAGGTAAGATGCAGACGATCTCGTACCTCGCTTCCTGGCGTACTTAGAGGTACCGCAGCGCCTGGATCGACACCACTTCAAGCTGCCGCTAGGTGGAAATACCTGCATCTGTACTATCTTCAAGAAGATACCACTGTGGAACAAGTGCGGGATCACCTTAGTATTATATGTCGCGGTGACATGAGTACCGTCTTACGTCTTTTTGCCACATATATATGCTTTATCAGTCTTTCCTCATTCATTTTTCTACATGACCTAACCACCGAAGTATTTCCTTCTTAATCCTGGTCACAGTATCATCTTGCAAACCACACTCTTCACTGTCATTCAGATTCAGCACTAACATAATCCTTAGCGACCGCAATTCTACTGCATTTATTTTACTCTCGTGTTTCTTCTGCTACCCCCAACTTTCACTACATACGTCAAAATAGGGACTAATACAACTAACACACTGTGTGAACTGCCATACGTGCCTTTTTCGACTTTTCACAATAGAGTGTAGAGCCCCATTCACTTTATTTCCTGTTTTTACTCGCTGTTCTATATCCTTATGCTATCTCCCATCCTTGCCGAATACACATCTCAAATATACAAACTCATCTACTTGCTTGACCATTTCCCCTCTATTCTTATTTTACATATCGTTTTACTTCCTTCTCTTTCATAAACCGTAACTTTCATCTTACTTGCATTAACTTTCATTCCCCTTTCTTTTAATGATCTGTTCATTAATATAACCATCATTTGCAACGCGGTCGCTGACGATGCAAATATGATTTGATCATTGGCGTACAAAAATGATGTGGCGGTTACTCGTAACTCACCTATCTTTAACCCGCATTCTTCAACTTTCTAATTTTCCAAACAACTGACCATAAATAGGTTGAACAGCCACGGGGAAGACACACAGCCCTATCTGACACCTTTGTGGATGCCAAACCATTTCCAGTTGCCTCCGTTAATCATAACACAAGCAATCGAATCCCTATACAAAGTCTTTAATGCCTGTATCAACCCAGCGCTCAACCTAAATGAGTTCAGCGTTTGCTATAACACATCCCTGTCCACTCTGTTATAAGACATTTCCAAGTCCATGAACGCACAAAAAAATTTTTTTTTTTCCAAAAACTTTTTCGCGATCATGCGCGTGGAAATACTTGATCTGTACCCCATTCCCTTTTTAAACACAACAACACACAACCCAATTTTTTCTATCGGTTTCTTTCATAACTCTTTCAATTAGTACCTTAGCATACAGTTTTCCCATAAACCAATTTAGAATCCTTAACAAATGTGCCAACTTTATAAGTTTTTTGCCAATGTAGATTAGGGCATTTTATTTAAGAATAGTTAATGAGTACTGGGCGAAGTGTTAACTTTGAATACTGTCCTTGGACAAGAATGACATTTTCTTCGAAGCTAGAGTAGTTGGCATTAAATTTTAGGCAACAACTTACAGAAGTATTATTTAGGATTACATAATAAAAATAAAATTTAAAAAAGGATTTGTAGCAACAGGAGTTAAAAGACTATCACAGGCTGAAGGTTTTCTCGATTTTTTTTAAAATGCCTATTATTTAAAAAAATACATAACTTAATTTTTTATTTTGTTTTCTAGTAACTATTTTGACTTGACCTATCACGAGTTTCTGGTTTAGAGTCGATTCTATCGCCACTTGTATATATGTTTGTACATAAAAACATAACGGCAAATGGCATAATGGCAGGCTGTATTGCATAAATAGCGATATAAATAGATTTTATTTATATCTGTTTAAGTCTTATAAAAGCTACATTCAAAATGGCGTTATTTTACATTGTTAGCTCGCGTACCATTAAACTAATCTCGTGATGTACATTTGCGGCCAGTACGTTTTTATTCGACTTAATCCCACCACCCATGTAGATGAAGGTTTATGTTTTGTACAGGCGATAGGCGATCGTATGTGAATTGTATTTATTTAATTTTGTTTAATATACATTTCTCGCTCTTCTTTTTCCATAGCAATTTACCTTAAATAATTAGTATGCATTTATACATTTCATCAATTTTAAATCGGCATCGATTATAAGGTTTGTCTGCTAGCAAGCTAATTGAGGTTTATTTGGTAAACTATGTTTAATGTAAAATATCATTCTATATAAACTTCTAACTTTTTTCATGATTTTTTTATAACGAAAGAATTGTTCCTAAAAATATTTATTTTTCTTTAAATATTTGAAAGTCCTCAGCTCTTGATCTATCACGGCAATATTAAATTAATTTTGAGTTATCTAAAGTACATTCTATGAAGCATTTGAACTAAATTAGAATCAACCACTACAGTTTCAACTACAAGTTTCAATTCAATTGTTTACAAATTCAGTGTTTGCCCGCGGGAATAGTCAACATCCTCTGTAGATTTGTCCGGCAATATGAGATCTTTGATAATTGATGAATTTGATATATTATGTATCTTACATTAATTATTGAAATTGAGCAGTGTATAATTATATAAACATAACAAAACTGGCTTTATTTATATGGGTAAAATGTCCTGTAATATTAGTGGTATAAATCCACATCTTGTTCCTTGAGACCAGTGAATGCTAAATAAATATTATTTAGAATTTAATTTTTAGCATAATAATTTCAAAAATATATATTAACACGTTATATTTCTTATTTTACACTTAATATTTAATATTATATTATGAAGATGTTTGTTCATAACTAATATAATTTGATCTTTCTGGAAAGAGTAGTTTCCCCGCTATAATTTTGATAATATTATTACAGATTAGAGGTAAAATTCTTAATAAAAATGCACTCAAAACAAAACTTGTAATATAAATCTTTTATAACACTTTTACTATATTAATCAGCAATTAATGATTTAAAGTAATATCTAATTCTTAGCACAAATCTCCGACCGCTTGAGCCAAAGTGACCCTGCAACCTGCTACGGCGAACGGCTCGCATTCTGGGCGCAAAACCCCACCACCGCGGTGACGCAATTATTAGCCACGCCCCCTGCTAGTCATCATCGCGTAACACGGCCTCTCCTGACATGTGGTCGTCCTCGTCCGCAATCTTGATGTGTTCGGGATTTGACCTCGCCTCATCCTCCTCCGAAGTATCATGTAATGAGTAATCAGACTCCACTAAAAGTTAAAAATAAATTGAACACATTAGAATTTATCATTACGGTTCATAATAAGCGTACTCCTTACAAAGCAAAGGTTCATACTTCATGACATTACATTCGTTTCTTTTACAAAACCGTTCAAACCATTCACCACGTTCATGCATATCGATCTCTGGAGTCCTCCCATACACCAGTTGCCTATGCTAAGGTAGTGACTAGTATACCGTGACATCACCCCTGTTGGACCGTGCCGTGGTAGAGAATTACACTCGATACCAACGTGAACATGAAAAACTCCGAATGAGTAGTTCATATGCCGTGACAGAGAAAACATCTCAACTTCAACGTGAGTATGGAAGAGATTCTTTCAGAACCCTCCATCTGCCATGGTAGAGAATCACACTCGATATCAATGTGAACATGAAAAACTCCAAATGAGTAGTCCATCTGCCGTGACAGAGAAAACATCTCAATGTCAACGAGAGTATGGAAGAGTTTCTTTCAGAACCCTCCATCTGCCGTGCTAGAGAATCACACTCGATACCAACGTGAACACGAAAAACTCCCAATGAGTAGTCCATCTGCCGTGACAGAGAAAACATCTCTATGTCAACGTGAGTATGGAAGAGATTCTTTTAGAACCCTCCATCTGCCGTGGTAGAGAATCACACTCGATACCAACGTGAACATGAAAAACTCCAAATGAGTAGTTCATCTGCCGTGACAGAGAAAACATCTCAATGTCAACGTGAATATGTATAAGCATACACCAGCTTATGCATACAGCAAAACATAAGCAAAACGCCTACATGACAATAAAGCTTAATCACATTGGTAACTTACAAGCAAAACACTCAGCACACGTCTCGGGAGTCCACTCTCCTGCCCAAAGCACCAAGTTTTCAGCTGCAGCTTCAGTGTGCTTCCCGTGCGAGCCAGCCAACAGCTCCAATTTGTACCGATGATGTGGAAGCCGTTCCAATACCATGTAAGGTCACCGCATACAGGAATCTAATTCTTCCCGCCGACTGTAAAGCCTTAATCACAAATACCTTGTCGTTTACTGCAAACTCGTTAGGTGATCTACGGTCTTTATTTACATGATCGTCTTGTTTTTGGTGGTTGATTGACAATAGTGACGACACTCGTTGTCTCCGCAGCGCCATAAGTGCTTGGCGATTCGGAATGCAATATCTACCGCAACGTCTCAGACAAGAGCACGTATATCAGGGTTAGAAGAGTCTAGTTAACCATTATTGAATCTATTGATGACGTTAAGTGTCTCCTCATCTGCGGATTGAGCTAACTTGGCCCAATTTTTTGGGTTTTGAGTATGACATACCTCTACATGATTTCTACTTAGGTAGTCGGCATGAGACATCAAAGACCCCTTCCTATATTTGAAGGTATACTGGAATTCTTGCATGGACAACCACCAACTAGCTACACGGGGAAGTAAGTCCTTTTTATGTTTGATTAGCTTTAAAGCATTACAATCCGTAACAATTTTGAAAGATACACCTAACAAATATTTTCTAAAATTTTGGAGAGCTTTAACTAGAACTAGAGTTTCCAATTCATAAGAATGATACTTGGATTCCGCGCCTTGGGTTAATTTACTAAAATACGCTACTGCGCGCCTAAGCCCACCCTCACGAGTCTGTATTAAGACTGCACCATAAGCGATAGCGCTTGCATCTGTATGTACCTCCGTAGGTAACAGAGGGTCATAAATGGCAAGGACGGGTTCGTTTGTTAAACAGTTGATAATATATTCACGAGCTTTATTTTGTTCAACTCCCCACTCAAACGGCATGTACTTCTTAGTTAAACGCGCGATACAACCTGTTCGCTGGGCATAATTTGGAATATATCTTCTGAAATAGCCCGCAAGGCCAAGGAACTGTCGAATTTGTTTGACGCTTCGAGGCTTTGGGGAATCGACCAGAGCCTGGATCTTACGCATGCTCGGCCTAACCTGACCATTACTGATAACCCTCCCAAGATACTTTATTCCACTACTAAGAAAGGTACATTTCTCGAGATTGATAAAAACCTGACGACGTAAGGGTTTCGAAGACTTGTCGTAGAAGGGCTAATCCTTCAGGTACCGTATCGGATAGCAAAAGAACGTCATCTATATCCACAAGGACAACTCCTGAATCGATGAAAGAATTAAGCGTCTTTGAAATGATCTTTTGATAAAATAATGGAGCATTAGAAAGGCCATACGGCATCTTAACGTATTTGAAGTGACCCTCTGGGGTCAAGAAAGCGGTTTTGGCGATTGGCCGTGCTTTCGTAGGTACCTGATGAAAGCCAGTCGCCATATCGAAACTCGTAAAGAATCTACTTGACACTAACCTTTCTATGTGATCCTTTATGAGTGGCAAAGGAAACATCCTTTACAGTACGTGAATTCAAGACCCTATACTCGTAATCAATGCACATTCGGTCTGTGCAGTCTTTGCTTTTGAGCAAGATTACGGTGCAAGCGTATGGTGATTTAGATTTACGTGTTAGCCATTAAGTCTTTAACTATACTTCGAACGCAAAGCTCAGCACACGATAATTTGCCCATAGAATACTGGTTCGTTGTTGGAAACTTCTATTTTCGTACTACCCGTCGTGACAGTGGTCGAAGCCCTGCCGGTTATAAATAACCTTGAAAAATTATTTATAACCAACAAAAGCTGTTCTTTCTCTTCATCTATGAGAGATGTGTTCACGTTATTAATACGGAAAGCATAGTTTACCAGTACAGGTATGACTGGTATGCCTATACGAGTCAGAATTTGAACACCATTCTGTCGGATATATGTGATGCCTTCACGATTCAAAATATCGGTGCCTATAATGACCGGAGTACTGATGCAATTGTGGGGTAACACATAAAAATCAGCTTAGATAGATATGTGGCGTAGCTCCACAATTAATGTCACAAACGAGGTACATTCAATAAGCTGACTTCCTATACCACGCAAGGCGCGATATGTTGGTTTTTGGTTAGCCTTAAAGTGTTTTAACTAAGAACTCGATATACAAGAGTGATATACAGGAACAGCTGCCTAATAATAAATCAATCGGTATGCCTTCGATTACCGCGCTTGTAACCTTTAAAAAGAGCTTACTCCTTTCTAAAGGGCCGGCAACGCCACCTGCACCAATTCCCCTGGTGTTGCGGTTGATCATGAGCGGCAGTAGTCACTTAACATGAGGTGAGTCGCATTCTCGTTTGCCCCCTCTTCTATATAAAAAAACATCGATTGTCGATCTCGAAACGTTACAGTCTAATTTACTACAAAAATTTACATTATGCGGGTTTAGTTTTGTCGACTCTGAACGTTGTTTGATAAAACAGTTACTAATTTCATGACCACTCTTTTTGGAAAATGATCATGTTACAGCATGTGTGGACTGCTTGTTAGACGGTAATGACCCCAAACTATTACCTAGTCGCGTTCTTAGTACGTTTATGCCCAAACCTTCCACACAAGTGATATTTTAAATCGCCAACTCCCTTTTATTTTCATTCCGTCGAGTAATGATTGATCCAAAAATAGAACGCGATCCACGAGATATATCGCGGGTAGACGGAAAATAGTTTTTTTGGTTTTATGTACATCGACAAAAATTTCACTAAATCGTTGGGTTGTAATTTTGCATTATTTAATTCGAGGATCTGTGATGCCTCTAAATACTTAATAGTTATCAGCAATATATTAGTTCGTCAGATAGTCCCTTAAACAAACCCAACCTTAACAATGAATGTCTAGCGTATTCGGCATAAGTGGGGTAACTTTTAGAATCTTTGGTCATCACTTATACAATATTAATCAGCTGTTACGCGATGATGACTAGCAGGGGGCGTGGCTAATAATAGCGTCATCGCGGTGGTGGGGTTTTGCGCCCAGAAAGCCGGTCGGCGTAGCAGGTTGCAGGGTCACTTTGGCTCGAGCGGTCGGAGAGAGCGGTTGTGGTAAGAATTAGATATTATCTTAAATCATTAATTGCTGATTAATATTGTAAAAGTGTTTTAAAAGATTTATATTACAAGTTTTGTTTTGAGTGCATTTTTATTAAGGATTTTGCCTCTTATCTGTAATATCAGAAGTGGGATAGTGCTTCAAAACTTCCTACTCGCTTTCGGAACACCTGACTAACATTAAAATTAAAAAGATTAGCGTTATAATTAGATTTTAATGATTTCATAGTTTTCTTTTTATTTAATCGAAATCGAATCTTTTTATTTTCAGACAACATAGGTCTATAAGGGTTAGTAATTAATTCTAATAGTAAGGGGGTTAGTAGTACTATATTATGATAATAATTTAATCTAAATTATTTACGAATCCGGACATTGTCCGCACATAGCTCCTTAATATAGGTGCATGTGGATCATCTGCTACCGTCCTCAGGATGCTGTTGTCACTTCCCCGTAAGCGACTTATTAGAGACGCCACTTTCTTGCGCATGAGTGCCTGAAAACAATCCGTTCTCGCCTGCGCAAACGTTTCAGATGCACTACAGAAACGAGGAAGTTTCAACATCAAATTGAAGATATTATTATACTGGACGCGAAGGATGTTTAACGATCCTTTGGTGTAGCTGATCCACAGACCGCTCGTGTACATGTTTTGACAAAATGCTTCAAAAAGCGTAATCTTGACTTCAACCGTACAACGAGCGAATCTACGGACCAGCATGTTACCACGGACCGCCAAAGCCCTACGCTCCCGTTCTATGTCTAAATAGTCTCTAAGGTCGTCGGTAAGTATGTGGCCCAGGAACTTAAATTGGAAAACTCTATTCAGCTCCACTCCACCGAGGCAAATTGGAGGTATAAAATCGGGACACTTACCGGCGGCCTTAAAGACCATAAATTCGGTTTTTCTATTGTAGGCCAGACCATGCGACTTAGCATAGCTCTCACATACGTTCAGCATTTCTCTGATAGCACTCGTAGTGAGGCCCAGCAGCTCCATGTCATCCGCGTAACTAATATTGTTTACATTAACGCCACTCACTTTGCACCCGACTCGCATGCTGCTGAGCTCCACTTTGAGGTCATTTACGTACAGGTTGAACAACTTTGGAGACGACAGCCCATCTTGCCTTACTCCGCACTCCAACCTGTACGACTTGGACAATTGGTCAGCCCATTTAACGCAATTTACTTGTTTTGTGTACCAATACTGAAAGAGATTTAGCACCTCCACCGGAACACCCCTGTCCTCCATCTTCCTCCAAAGCACATCATACGAAACCAGATCAAATGCCTTGGAGAGATCTAGAAAGCAGGCGTACACGGCGTCCTCCGGCTTGTATAATATTTGACAGTGTGCTTTAGGCTTAGTATTGCGCTTTCAGTGGATAGTCCGGGCCTAAACCCGAACTGCACGTCATGTAACTTCAGATACTTTTGTAAGCATGAATCAAGCAGACTGTCCAATACTTTGGCCACCGTGGTAGCAAGAGAAATAGGGTGGTAGTTGCCCTTATGCGAGATATCACCTACCCTGTTTTTGACAATGGGCACCACAATGGTTTTCATTTGATCCGGTGGTAGATATGAATGTCCAATGCACGTATTAAACAATAGAGACAGGACCCTTGGCAGGTGTACACCCGCATGTTTTAGGTGCTCGATACTGAGCCTGTCGTGTCCAGGAGATTTTCTTCTGCTCATCCGCTTGATTACATCTCTGACTTGACTAGCCGTAAACAATAGCATAGGCTCATCCACCCGCACGCCAGGCTCAGGACCAGGCATCGCCGTGGAGGGGCCCAGCGGCGATCGTACCCTGAAATGTTCCGTAAACAGGATTGCGATTCCCTCCGGGTCACAAATCCCATCTACTCTGGCCGTCAGACCAGGCTTAATCTCCAGTTTACTAGTGGACTTCCAAAATTTCCCAAAATTTTTATCCGCTCGCAGTTTCACTATTTTATCCATTTTGATTTGCTCCTGGTTATTTATGCACCATTTGAGTATATATATATATATTTCGCCTACAGCGGGTCTATTATATAAAACCCACATTTGAAATTTAAGCCTGGCCTCCCGATGAGCATCCCTCACATTTTTATTCCACCCACACAGGATCTTTTTTCTACGAGGCTTATCAATTTTAACGCAATTTGTTTTAATAGCCGCCATTTTTAGTGTACTTACAATTTGTTCATAGAAATTGTCGACCAAACTTTTATGACAGGCGTTATCGCATGACCTGTTACTGCAACTAGCGAATTCGGGAGGAAAATCAATGTTTCGTAGCTCTTTATGACGTAACTCCTGGTACTTTCCTATCTGAGACTCAATTCTTTCTTCCACGAAAATGCGTAAAACCATCAGAATCCCACCACACAACACCAAAGAATCCCACACAACCAGACCGACAGAAACGACTTAGTTCGGTGTAGAAAAGTTCTTCGGGATGTGCATTATAATCTCCTAATATATACACATTCTCCACATTGTTACTAGCTTCAATTGCACTTATTTCACTTAGTATTTCTGTAAAAATAGGTAAGTTTTTATCAGACTTAGTCGGCATATAAACAGAAAATATCAAAATGGATCTATCCCCTACTACACCCTTGATGGCAGCTAGCCGCTTACTAGAACATTCTATGGCCGATACACAGTCGAACAAGCCCTTCTTCCAGAGAATACCTACTCCACCGTATGGTCTCCCCCTCAGAATACCAGAGGAAGTGTCCACAGCAGACTTACCGGTGTACTCAAACTCGTCAGAAACAGTTCCTAATAACGGAATATCATGACTAAGAAGCCAAGTTTCCTGTAGACAAACTACACTACCCGTTCTACATAAATTCCGTACATCGTTAATCGATGTCTTAAAGTTATTACAGTTATAGCTATACAATCTGCAGTAATTTGTTTTATTTTCACAACACATATTAAAATTTTATTTATGAACTTTATCACTAACCTCCTCACGTACAGTTTTGTACCTAAAATGCACAAACCTCCTAAAGCTTATGCCATCTGGCCAGAATTCATCATCTAAAAATAAACTCAATTTATTTTTCGAAACAAATAATTTATACGCACTATATTTTCTTGAAGAATTCATTTTTATCATTTTTAGTGTCACAATTTCATTGGTTTTGTCTTTAATGTAACTAATAATATTTTGTTCACACGCTTCCTTACTAACGTTAGATATAAACAACGGTATTTTGACATCCGCAGCTTTAAACTTCACATCAGGGTTCGTGGACGCTTTACCTTTCTGACCAATGAGTTATAACTTTTAGCGGTTTTAGATCTGACAATTTGCCACTCGTTAGTATCCTCTATAACCATTGTATAGTCTTTTATTCTACTTTTCCCCACATTACTCGTTTTACATGCTACCGCAGCCGCATACAAAGAAACAGCTGTTTGATTATTCAAGGTGCGACTCGGCTCGTTGACGTCACCGCCGTCCGCGCATGTAAAGATATCAACAAGTGTGTACGGAACCACAGTACTCTCCGTGGCCTCCACGCGCTCCAAGCAATGCTCCGTTTTGCTCCCCTTCCGCTTATTATAGCTTCCCGAATGTTCTTTCCGATACCTCTCACTCACGGCGTTCGAAACAGCAATAGGAGCCTCCACGAGTTTTTGGTGTTCTGTTTCATCTTGTTTACTGCTTTGAAAAGGGACAGTCTCAGTCTCGCTATGATAATGCATCTCTGGCATTCGTCTTGGCGTTGAATGGCCGTTATTATTAATTTTAACAGCTGATTCCTGTGCAGATTTTATATGCACATATTGGAGTCCCATTGGGCCACTGTTCAGGTCAATGTTATCACTGTCTTGTAGGCAAGCACCTCATCGTTTATTAACGCAACTACGAAGTGGAAAGCTTTCTACTTTATATGGCATGCTTCATGTTGTCAAGCTCAAGTTTTAATGTCTCAAACATCTCAATTGTTACAGTCTTTTCTCGTAATAGATTTACTTGCTTTTGTAAATTCGCAATGTCCTTAAGCAGTCATGTACAATCAATGTGGTCAAAACGAACACTCGGAACTGCATGTAGGTCCTTTGCCACAAATACGGGAAGAAGCTCCGAGTTCACAGATTTTAGACGAGTGATGATGTCGTCTAAGTCTTTTGACGTTCGTTTTTTACCATCTCCACGCCGCAGTGGCATCTTCTTCACCTAGGGTAGCGAATCAAACAGCAATGTTTTTTTCTGTCACAATCTGGTCCACACTGAACGAAGACGTAACCAGGTGATGAATGCTTTCTTCATCCATATAGTCCAACACATTAATTAAAAATGTCAACAGCTCATTAATCACCACATTACAGTTGGTGCACTTCACGATAGACGACATCGCAATTCTGTGAGTCACAGACTTACGTCGAAACGCGTTCGCACGCAGTCGAGTGCGACTTAAGACTCAGTTTAGTTTTCGGTTTATAAATTTCAAAATGTCTGAGCAAGGATCTAGCTCTCGTAAACGCAAGCATGAGTCGAACAAGGATGTGCTGGATGCTATCCTTGCTAGATTGAATACGCTCGAGGAACGTTTTACTTCACAGCCGCCGCCGTACGAGCCACCTTTACAGGCCGCATTAACATCTTCGGGGTCGGTATCGCATCCGGTACTGTCCGCGCTCATGATTGGTGTAGCCACCGACGACGTACATGATGGCGATTCGACGGCAGGCTGCGCACCTGTTTTGTTATTACAGGAGAGCGTTGCTACAGGCGGGGACGCAACTGGCAGAATCGTGGAGGCCATAACTTCGCTAGTTAAAGTAAGGTCTAATAGTTATTATATTTCTAACTTTTAGTTTGGTGCGAAGAGGTCGATAGGGCTAAAGAAACTAACGGATGGGACGATAACGAGTGTCTGTCGCGAATCGGTAATTTTTTAAGGAATGGTCTAGCCGACCAATCATTTATGGACAAATTTCAAACGAGAATTTAAAATGTTGTGCCCGCGAACCATCGATATTGCGTCTATTCTCTACGAAGGCATAAGTGGCGTAACTTTTAGAATCTTTGATCATCAATCAAAGATTCTAAAAGTTACGCCACTTATGCCGAATACGCTAGACGTTCATTGTTAAGGTTGGGTTTGTTTAAGGGACTATCTGACGAACTAATTGTTGTTTTAGTATTTAGAGACATCACAGACCCTCACATTAAATAATGCAAAGTTACAACCCAACGATTTAGTGAAATTTTTGTCGGTGTACACAAAACCAAAAAAACTATTTTCCGTCTACCCGCGATATATCTTGTGGATCGCGCTCTAGTTTTGGATCAATCATTACCCGACGGAACGAAAATAAAAGGGAGTTGGTGATTTAAAATATTACTTGTTTGGATGGTTTGGGCATAAACGTACTAAAAACGCGACTAGGTAATAGTTTGGGGTCGTCACCGTCTAAAACGCAGTCCCCACATGATGTAACATGATCATTTTCCAAAAAGAGTGGTCGTGAAATTAGTAACTGTTTTATCAAACAACGTTCAGATTCAACAAAACTAAACCCGCACAATGAAAATTTTTGTAGTGAATTAGACTGTAACGTTTCGAGATCGACAATCGATGTTACAAGCGCGGTAATCGAAGGCATACCGATTGATTTATTAGTAGACATTGGTTCCCGTATATCACTCTTGTATATCGAGTTCTTTGTTAAAACACTTGAAGGCTAACCGAAAACCAATATATCGCGCCTTGCGTGGTATAGAAAGTCAGCTTATTGAATGTGAGGTACATTCAGTAAGCTGACTTGCTTGACTTTAAGACATTAATTGTGGAGCTACGCCACATGTCTATCGAAGCTGATTTTTTGTGGTACCCCACAATTGCATCAGTACTCCGGTCATTATAGGCATCTATATTTTGAATCGTGAAGGCATCACATATATCCGACAGAATGGTGTTCAAATTCTGACTCGTATAGGCATACCAGTCATACCTGTACTGGTAAACTATGCTTTCCGTATTAATAACGTGAACACACCTGTCATAGATGAAGAGAAAGAACAGCTTTTGTTGGTTATAAATAATTTTTCAAGGTTCTTTATATATATACGGCTTCGACCATAGTCACGACGGGTAGTACGAAAATAGAAGTTTCTAACAACGAACCAGTATGCTATAGGCAAATTATCGTATGATGAGCTTCGCGTTCGAAGTATAGTTAAAGACTTAATGGCTAAAGACATTACACGTGAATCCAAATTACGCTAGCTACGTAATCTTGGTCAAAAGGAAAGGCTGCACAGACCGAATGTGCATTGATTACGAGTATAGGGTCTTGAATTCACGTACTATAAAAGATAAAATTCCTTTGCCACTCTTAGAGGATCACAAAGATCCTAGGCTAGGATCAAGTAGATTCTTTACGAGTTTCGATTTGACGACTGGCTTTCATCAGGTACCTACGAAAGCAGGGCCAATCGCCAAAACCGCTTTCGTGACCCCAGAGGGTCACTTCGAATACGTTAAGATGCCGTATGGTCTTTCTAATACTCCATTATTTTATCAGAAGATCATTTCAAAGACGCTTAAATCTTTCATCGATTCAGGAGTTGTCCTTGTGTACATAGATGACGTTCTTTTGCTACCCGATACGGTACCTGAAGGATTAGCCCTTCTACGACGAGTCCTCGAAATCCTTACGTCGTCAGGTTTTTATTAATCTTCGAGAAATGTACCTTTCTTAGTAGTGGAATAGAGTATCTCCTCGGAGGGTTATCAGTAATGGTCAGGTTAGGCCGAGTATGCGTCAGGTCCGGGCTCTGGTCGATTCCCCAAAGCCTCGAAGCGTCAAACAAATTCGACAGTTCCTTGGCCTTGCGGGCTATTTCAGAAGATATATTCCAAATTATGCCCAGCGAACAGGTTGTATCGCGCGTTTAACTAAGAAGTACATGCCGTTTGAGTGGGGAGTTGAACAAAATAAAGCTCGTGAATATATTATCAACTGTTTAACAAACGAACCCGTCCTTGCCATTTATGACCGTCTGTTACTTACGGAGGTACATACAGATGCAAGCGCTATCACTTATGGTGCAGTCTTAATACAAATTCATGAGGGTGGGCTTAGACGCGCAGTAGCGTACTTTAGTAAATTAACCCAAGGCGCGGAATCCAAGTATCACTCTTATGAATTGGAAACTTTAGCCCTAGTTAAAGCTCTCCAAAATTTTAGAAAATATTTGTTAGGTGTATCTTTCAAAATTGTTACGGGTTGTAACGCTTTGAAGATAGCCGAGCATAAAAAGGACTTGCTTCCGCGTGTAGCTAGGTGGTGGTTATCCATGCAAGAATTCCAGTATACTTTCGAATATAGGAAGGGGTCTCTGGTGTCTCATGCCGAATACCTAAGTAGTAATCCTATAGAGGTATGTCATACTCAAAACCCAAAAAATTGTAAATAAGTTACCGATGTTATTATGCTTTATTGTCATGTAGGCGTTTTGCATATGTTTTGCTGTGTCTGCAGTTAAGCTGGTGTGTGCTTATACATATTCACGTTGACATTGAGATGTTTTCTCTGTCACGGCAGATGAACTACTCATTTGGAGTTTTTCATGTTCACGTTGGTATCGAGTGTGATTCTCTACCACGACAGATGGAGGGTTCTGAAAGAATCTCTTCCATACTCATGTTGATATTGAGATGTTTTCTCTGTCACGGCAGATGAACTACTCATTTGGAGTTTTTCATGTTCACATTGGTATCGAGTGTGATTCTCTACCACGGCAGATGGAGGGTTCTGAAAGAATCTCTTCCATACTTACGTTGACATTGAGATGTTTTTTCTGTTACGGTAGATGGACTACTCATTTGGAATTTTTCATGTTCACGTTGGTATCGAGTGTGATTCTCAACCACGGAGGACGAAGGGTTCTGAAAGAATCTCTTCCATACTCACGTTGAAGTTGAGATGTTTTCTCTGTCACGGCATATGAACTACTCATTCAGAGTTTTTCATGTTCACGTTGGTATCGAGTGTATTTCTCTACCACGGCACGGTCCAACAGGGGTGATGTCACGGTATACTAGTCACTACCTTAGCATAGGCAACTGGTGTATGGGAGGACTCCAGAGATCGATATGCATGAACGTGGTGAATGGTTTGAACGGTTTTGTAAAAGAAACGAATGTAATGTCATGAAGTATGAACCTTTGCTTTGTAAGGAGTACGCTTATTATGAACCGTAATGATAAATTATAATGTGTTTAATTTATTTTTAACTTTTAGTGGAGTCTGATTACTCATTACATGATACTTCGGAGGAGGATGAGGCGAGGTCAAATCCCGAACACATCAAGGTTGCGGACGAGGACGAGCGCCTGTCAGGAGAGGCCGTGTTACGCGATGATAACTAGCAGGGGGCGTGGCTAATAATAGCGTCACCGCGGTGGCACCAGAAAGCCGGTCGCCGTAGCAGGTGCAGGGTCACTTTTGCTCGAGCGGTTGTGCTAAGAATTAGATATTACCCTAAATCATTAATTGCTGATTAATGTTGTAAAAGTGTTATAAAAGATTTATATTACAAGTTTTGTTTAGAGTACATTTTTATTAAGAATTTAACCTCTTATCTGTAATACAGCAATTAATGATTTAACGTAATATCTAATTATTAGCACAACCGCTCTCTCCGACCGCTCGAGCCAAAGTGACCCTGCAACCTGCTACGGCGACCGGCTTGCTTTCTGGGCGCAAAACCCCACCACCGCGGTGACGCAATTATTAGCCACACCCCCTGCTAGTCATCATCGCGTAACAATATGTTATATTTTGAACGTAAGTCCTTTTTACTTGTTTCAGTTTTATTCAAACATTCATATAAAAATTAAAATATGCATTATTAATTGTGAAAATAATTATGTAATCTTTTCAAAATTAAAAATATTTAGAACCTATTTCGAATTTCTGAAACGGTATTATGAATTATTTTATTAGTTTTCATTGTTAATACATTTTGCTTTAACTGCATAGATTTTTTTGTAAATCCACTCTGTACAAATATAACTTAAAGTTTTTTAAGATAACTACATAGTTTCAAGTAAAGTAAAAGTCAACGAGGGATTACGGATTATATCGCGTTTAATTCACTCTATTTTATATATTTTCAACGTCTCATGTGCTTTTTCACGCTGGTTTGGTCACAAGATGAGGTTCGATGTTAAACGCCTTCATATCCTTAACACCAAATAGTACAATACTATACGATACAATACAATACGATACAATACAGTACATTTATTTCAGGCATCAAAGACTTAAAAATTAAGAACAAATGTCCATAGAAATATATACCTTAACAGAAAAATATATATAAAATATAAATAAAAATATAAACCTATTTAGGGGACTTTCTTAATTGGCGTATCCCTGTATCGGCGAAACACTACCCCAGAGGGTAAAAAATTGGGAGCGAGGAATGTATCTTTGTATGTATGTAACACATACGAAGTTTTAATTTTTACGTATTGAAAATAATTACAAAGACTTACTTGAAACATCCTTATATCCAAATGAGCAGTATTTTACACTTTAACAGGAAATTAGATCAGTAAAATTTTGTTGTTTCTTTAAAAATGACGTGTATAGTAAAATAAAAAAATGACGTTTTTCCAAAATATGTACAAGGTAATAAACAATCAATGTATTCTTATTATACATTTAATTAACTATATTGGCTGGCAATATCTTTCCTTCTCACTTCCGATTCATTTCTAAACGGACAAGGCCAATAGGATGGTAGACATGGTGGCGTAATTTTATTCGGTCAATGACATGCACTGACAGAAGTGAAAGGTCGAAAACACGTCTCCGATACAGACCAGAGTTTTCGACGTGCCGCCGCCGCTCGAGCAGTTGAAGCTCGGCCTTAGATATGATAGCATCTCTGTGCCAGTCGGGCCACAGAACAATTCTTAGTAACCGCTTTCACAGTGCTATTTGTCGTACACTGGTGCAAATAATTCGTCGTTGCGCCAACAAACAACCCCAGTGCAATTGTTATCGCGCACCACCGCAATAGCAACATAGCGCTATCAACATCGGGGCCTGAGTAGGAGGCAATCAGAAGAGAAACGCTCAATTAAGTGCCCTTTCCTACCTTGAGCTGTTCTCATTTGTTGTTCTTTTCAAACAGCAGCTCATGCTCCTGCCGTGCCAGCTGATATAGTAAATTAGGTCATAGCAAAGCTTAGCGTCTAAAACCGGCCATGTACCACGTCCGCCATTTATTTTGGTTATAGTGAACCACGCTAAATACAGTCGAGTTTCTAAATTCTTGCAACCAATGTTTTGAAGCCAATGTTCCCGGAAATCTAACCCGAGACCTTGTGGCTGCAGCAATTTTTGGTTCCTACACTCCGGATACGAAGGGAAACCTAGTCACACTAACCATTTTGTAACCATCCGTTTCCAGCTTCGAACCCAGGAACCTTACCGCTCCACAATTTTGCGGCCCTTCATTCCGAATTAGCAACCATTAGCGTCACCATACACTATTTGACTGAAATTCTGGGAGATCTAGTTTGAAGGACACGAGTTTTTAGCTATCTTGATTAAAATTTTTGTAAAATATTAATCAAGATAGCTAAAATCTGTTATTATATAAATGAGATGATCGCTACCATGCTGTCTCTAAATGTTGGGTATTTACCTGAGTAACATAAATTATTGTTTGACGAGAAGATGTGTCGTAATTTCCCGAACGCTGCCCAGCCGAGTTGAATCCGTCGATTGACCTCTCGGTCAAAGTTGGACTTACCTAGTCGGACTATTTGTCCCAGGTAAACATACTCATCAACAACTTTGAGCTTAGTGCTCCCAACAACTACCGGCATAGGTGTAATATGGACATTAAACGTGATCTTTGTTTTGTCCATGTTCATCTTAAGACCTATCCGTTGGGAGACACCATTGAGGTCATTGAGCATAGTGTTTAGGTCCTCCAGTGATTCTGGCATAACGACTATATCATTGGCAAATCGAAGAGTGATGTGAAGAGTGATGAATGAGTGATGTACTCGCCATTGATGTTAATACCGTATCCTTTTCAGCCCAGTAGCTTGAAAACGTCTTCCAATGCAGCGGTGAAGAGTTTCGGGGAAATAAATTCGCCCTGTCTTACATCCCTCTGCAGTTGATGTTTCGACCCATCGTAGCCCTACTGTACAAATACTTCAGCACTTCTACCTACCGACAGTAATCTTGGCACCGCTGAAGATGTTCTAGCACCGCCCAAATTTCGATGGAATCAAAGGCTTTCTTATAGTCCACATAAGCCAGGCAAAGTGGCAGATTGTACTCTTAGGTCTTTGTACAATTTGCCGAAGGGTATGTATGTGGTCTATGGTACTAAAGACTTTTCGAAAACCGACTTTTTCGGCTGGAAGTCGTCGAGTCCGCGCGAGAGACGATTCGTAATGACTCTCAAAAACAGCACGTAGACGGGGCTCATAATGGAAATCGGTCTGTAGTTCTTCAAGAGGGCGTTGTCACCTTTCTTGAATAACAAGACCACCGCACTTCTGCTCCACGCCTCCAGAGTATTGTCACCATGGAGGACGGAATTAAAGAGCCTCTGAAGGACTTCAAGTACCGTTATTCCACCCGCTTTCAGAAGCTCCGCTGTAATTCCATCCTCGCCCAGGGACTTGCCGTTTTTAAGGTGCTGGAGAGTCATTCTAATCTCGCTCAGACTGACGTCCGGAATATCATCGGAATAGTGTCGGATAATACTTGCTCTTGGATCGTTACTCACACTTGCGTGTGGCTTAGGACATATAGGGAAGAAAATTTATCGTAATAAAGCTAAAATATATTAAAGCATGGTAGAGCCATGTTACAGCCAACTTTTGGTAGTAGCACGAATGGGTCATCTCAATCTTAGAAGGACCACCCTCTCATAGAATACCGGTATAAAATAACAGCTTGATGCTGAGACCTTTTCACTTGAAATGATGTATTCTATCTTAGTACTCATGGGTGATACAGCATCTGCATTTTAACTCTTAACAGAGGATTGACGTAGATGTCTTTTTGCTAAAAAACGTGACAATAAATATAATGTTGCGATTAAAATCAGTAAAATTAGTTTCATTTAGAGTGTAGTATTAAGTCCATAACAGTAACATAAGTCCTCCCATCGGAGTGAAGCGCTAAGCATCTCACTGCGTTCCTTTTTTTGAGTGGAAGGAATTGAAAAAAATCCTGTCTGTTCCTCAGGGGCTTATTTTCTCTGCTACTCTTTTCCTGCTGCACTTCAATGACCTAAGTTTACCAGATATTATTGGGTAAACAGATGACAGCACCGCCACAGAAATATTCATATCCCAATCAAAAGATGTTAATTTAGAAAGGCCACGATAGAGCGGTTAAATGCAACTTTAAGCCTTGTTTCAAAATTGGCTGACGACAATTTGGTCACCGCCGCCAAAACCAAGGCATGTCTATTCTTCATAAAACGGAGTCAATTTGATCAGCTCATACTTTCCGAGTTACATTTGTAGAGGTTACTTATCATCTAGAGCTACTCAGTATACAGTTTATTTTATGTATTTATTGTATTTATATTTATTTATTAAACACTTTATAGATGCAAACGGCCCTAATGCCATATGGTAATTTCTAGCAGCCAACTGGAAAGTTAGTGGGAGAAGTGTGTACTACAGTGGGCTAGGGTGAATAC
Source organism: Parnassius apollo (assembly GCA_907164705.1). Taxonomy (NCBI): domain Eukaryota; kingdom Metazoa; phylum Arthropoda; class Insecta; order Lepidoptera; family Papilionidae; genus Parnassius; species Parnassius apollo. The sequence goes on from CAJQZP010001153.1 coordinate 173,092, forward strand.
CTTAAAATTCATAAAAAAATTACACACACAGCTCACACACACACACACACACACACACACACACACACACACACACACACACACACACACACACACAAATACACACGCAATCACACACATTTAGTTCATACTTATTTAACATATGTACAGGGATATATAGTATTTTAAATTTATATATTGTTAATTTAATGCCTACGTAATTGTCTGCATCTAAGTAACATACAGTGGCATAATCAAACGTAGGAAGAATAGGAGATTGAATTAGAAGTATCTACGTACAAGGCTCTAGGTATAGAATATAAAGTTCATACGTGTGTGTACATAAAAATTATGTGGTAAGTAGTGTAGGTATGTAAGTATGCATATTATCAACAATAACATCATTATTATTATTCCAGCTCATCGCTTCGCGTTCGCTTCCTGAATGTCTTGCCAGGTCGTTACTGCATGTAGCGGGAGGGAGAGGGGCACCCTACGCTCACCGGGGGGGGGGGTTTACCATTCAAGAACTTCTCTTCTTCATCAATTGTCGTTTTTACAAAATTTTTATTAATATTAAATATTGTAAAATTATTACTAACATCTGGAAAAGAAACATTTTTTACACAAATTAACAACACAACGAAGCTAGATCCAGATAGTAATACTTTGTATGTTGCATATTAAAGGTGTGTTTGATATATTTAATAAATAACCATCCATCATTCATTCACTACAGCCTATCAAAATCCCCGGTGGAACGAAAGTCCTCTTATAGATTTCCTCATAAGGAGGATTTTTGCCATAGTTGCCATGGTTGGCAAATGTGTATGTCACCACAGTTTTTTTTATTGTTGGATATTATAAAGACGCTGCCTCCTCATTTACCGGTTTGTTTCCCATTGTCACCTCTTACGAGTATAACACCCTCTGGACGATACGGGGTAGTAAATATTTTACACCGCCATTAAACGGCGGTTAGCCGTTAAATAACATATATATTAAAGTAAACTTTAAATTTTTTAGCTATTAATTATAACATTAATGCTTGGTCGACATAAAGTCAATTTCAACCACTAGTTTAGGTGAGCATGCTCTCGTGTTACCACAATTTCGCTCTCTCTACTAATGGGTCAAAGACGAAAGTTAGCGGTCAGCTTGTTATAATAATATTCACTTGGTGTCCCAAAAGTTTGAATTTTCCCTGCCATTAGAGTGAACAAACTAATGGTGTGAGAAAATTGATGGACTTGTGTTTTTGTGGTTTTCTCCTTTTAAGTTATATTTACACTGAATATTAAATGAATTGTTCATTTATTTTTCAGTGTATGTATAACTTTAATCATAATCACACGTACATATCAATTGAGCAATCAATTTTTGTATGTAGAATGGGCCCACTACAAATTTTTGCGTCCCGCAATGAAATGCATGTCGATTTATTCCTTATAATCTATAGATTACAATAGTAATATTAATTTTACTACATCTAAACGGAAAACGGAGAAATTAACAATTAAAATATGAATTATAAAATAACCTAGAAATAAACTAAAAGCTGTTTATAGTAGTTTTTACCGGTATTTTAAGTTTATATAGTGCACTGTTGAATAAAAGTTCATATAAAACAAAGTTGTAGGTACATTCAGCATTTACAGGTACTTCAAAATCCATAGAAAATGTTTTTAGTAGTTAGGGCAAAATATGGTGCCTGTGTGTGTACAAATAAGATACTATTTTTTACATATATTGATTGTGAGTGTACTTTCCAAATACCATTAAAATGATATGATTAAATTCAAGATGACTAAGGTATAATATGTCCATTTATATTTATAATATTACCAACACACGTTGTATAGTAAGAAAGATGTTTTAAACTGACTGTGTAAGAAACAAGTTATAATGCAACCGTATTTATAGATAGTAAATCATCATTTCCAACGTAGTCTATAATTCAGACATATAATTCAGATCTATTAATGCAGACAGACAGACAGGCCCGGTGTCGACTTTTTTTAATATCCTTTGGTTGATTATTAAATACCCAATTATACATCTTAAAATGACTGGGTTCTAAAATACCAAAATGACTAGGTAACATCATGCTTATCTGTTATTACACACTGATAAATAGTAAGGAAGTAAGATGTTTTGAACTGTTTGTGCCAGGATAACAAATAAACAGGTGTAGTTTAATTGTATTTATTATTAGCGATCCGCTTCGACTTCGCACAGGTGATTTCTGGATTTCGACAACAGTGCCACCTACCGAGTCCATACGTGAATATGAATCATATAGAGACCCATTCGAAACACACATAAACATTTCATCAAAATCGCTTTGATGGTTTTATAACGGACATAGGTAGAAACATTTTTCGTGTTTTCATATCAAAAGATCATATCAAAAGATTTTTTCAAAATAACTTGATGGTAACATGTCTATTTATGATATGATATTGATATGTAGTAAGTCCCAAAAATCATGTATAATCACTGCATTTATTATGGTAAAAATCGTCAGCGTTTTATGAGTCCTCTCTTAAAAATAACACAGCAGACAGGTGCAGTACGGGCCCTTTGGTCATTAAAGTATTCATCTATTAGCAAGTATAAATCCAATACATCATTAAAATATAATGTATCGCCCGTTTATTATATTATTAGAAATCAGAAGAATATTGTCAATTAAAAGAGATAAAAAAGGGCGTTTATTTATACATTACACATATAACAAAATATATAACATAATAAAGCACACAGTAAAATAGAAATAGTTCAAATAAGCAACAAAAATTACAATTTTTAGTGATCATTATTCATCATCATTACAACAGTCCACTGCCCTACATAGGGCTCCTAAATTAAATATATACGAGTAATGTAAAATAGTAATATATCATCTAAAAAAGATGCAGGTGGAATCTCGGTGCCGTACCCAAGATAGAAACCAGACAACAGACACGACATGCCCATAGCAGCCAACAGTGCGTCTGCCAACCAAATAGTTGCAACAGTACCCAGTAAGAGCAGCCCTAGTGTTATCAATTGATGGGTTGGTGTCAACTAGTATATAAGTGTAATAAGTTTTTTACTAGTGTGCCTTGATTGTATCCTACCTCGCAATATATAACTATTTGGGCCAAAATCATGGACAGATTGCAGGTATACCTTGATTTTATATTCTCCAGAGGCCCTGACATGCTCCTCGTAACAACTACGAGCTTAATTATTTCTTATATTTACGCGAACACTGTACATTGATTAAAACTACTTTTACGGATTTTATCGCGTTTTATTTATTTTAAGAATTTAATTATTATTTTTAATTATTAAAATAATAAAAAATTAAAATTAATGAAACGTCGGGTATTAAAAATAAAATAAATAAAACGCGATAAAATCCGTAAAAGTAGTTTTAATCAACTACGAGCTTGTTTAATTTGATAAATTCCTAGACTAAACAGAATTAGATCCTGGAATGTCAGTTGAGGAAAATTATCCAGCTCTGGAAGATTAACATTAATGCTGGCAAATCGCACTCTCACTCTATTTAAATTGTGCATTTATACTTAAGAGGCTAAATTATTTGGAGTATTTAGTTTGACTTTAGTAATTGCCAATATCTCTACAGCATGAAAATTATTACGGATCAACGTATGAAATCGATTTATTAATGTAGCTGCAATTTTAAAGTATAGCATGAGATGAGTAGAGTAGCAGTATTAAAATATTCCTGACAAAATAATTTGAAATCCCGTTTAAATCTCCCATTTACGATTTCAATCACCCACCTGCACAAAGTTACATATCTGGACTTGCTGGCAGCAATGGTTGCTAACTGGATTTTCACCAGCTTGTTTAGATTCAGGCATGTGAGCCTGATAACCACATTGCTGCAAGAATGGAATTGCATCCCTAAAATCTCTATCAAGAATAAATACATCGTTTTCTCTAAAATAGGTTCGCAGTGGACTATTATCTAAGTAGTAAGTATCAGTGGTCTAAGAAAAATAGAAGCATCTGATTATGTTGCAGGATATGGTCTAAAAACATCAAGGATATACATAACCATTACAGCACACTATTAAAAATGGCTTAACTAAGTTACGATACTTATGTAAACTATATGTTTGCTTTTGGTACAAGTAATTACTACGTTTTTGCACATAAATTTATGTACCATCACATATTACTATGGCTGGCATAAATTCAGGATCCATATTTGGATTACCAAACAAGCCATTTGGTATTGTCAAGTTATATTGAGCAACTTGTTGAATGCATAAGGTATTTGTCCCTAAATGCAGTTGGATGAATTGCTCTTCAAAGTACTGACTTACAATATTTAAGTGATTGAACACAGTCGATGAAGCTACATTAAACAGAGAAGCTATGCTTTTATTGCTATTACCTGTACAAAGTTTCATTAAGAACATAGCTAGACTTCTTTTAGGTGATTTAACTCTTTCACTGATGGAATTTCAACTAGTAACTGTTGAAATTGGTAGTTGGTAAATCCTAATCAATATTTGAATACTATTGAATTATGTTCAATGATATTTAAAATATTATAATTTTGAGTAACACTACTTTAAGTAAGGAACAAAGGTTGTCTATCTGAGATGCTATGAAATCTGAACAGTTACTACTCGTGTAAAAATTATTCCAATCATTGTGAGGTTCATTTAAGTGGTTTTCACAAATACGAGCGCACAGTGGCACATAAAATGAGTGATGAATCAGCAATCTCTCTTTAAGTAGTTTAGGTATTAAAAATCTAGATGAATGATTGATTACATATCTTAAAAATACAGTGACGGGTAGTAGAAGCAGCACGCTTATAATTAGCCATAATAATTGTTGATACCGCTCTGGAAATGGCAGGGGTTACAGGTGTAGATATAGGCGGTGGTTGTGGGATGTTACCAATGTCTTCTATATTCATGGATTGTAACTCAATATCCCTGTTCTCATTTTGTTATCTCTGTCTCCATACAGCTCTGGAAGCCCTCAGCCAGCAAGGACTGCATACTAGTTCTAAACGATCCATCTGAAAAAAGTTTTTTTTTTTAATCAACTAACAGAATGAACTATAGTTTTACAGTGTCTACTCTAAATATTAATAACTAGCTGCTGCCCGCGACTTCGTACACGGATGATTTTGCTTATGCCAGCGACAACGGGGTCGTCAAAATCGAAGATCTGAAACGTTTGATGTCGAATTCTAAGAGCCCGGGGACGAGAAAACAACGTGATGCGCGAGACGATTCGAGACGTTCCAGATCTTTCATTTTTGTAAGTCAACAGGAAATGCCCATCAGACTAAACAACTTTTGCTAAGACGTCATTCTTATATATGTTATATATGTTGTCGCTGGGCTTTGGAGTTCCACAACAGTTGTTCTCGATCTTTAAATTTATTCTCACAGCAGAAAATACTCTTCACGTGGAATATTTTTTGCTATGGCACTATTTTTATATCTTCTTATACTTTAGCTGGTCTGTTGCGGTTCTGCATCATGTGTTTCATTTTCCAAAATAAATTATAGCCTATATGTTATTAAATAATTTTCATCCTATTCATACAGGGTACACAATAAAAAAATATTGCAAATCACTTTAAAAAAAAATTCTTTATAAACTATAGCTGTACCCTTGGCTTTGCCCACGTTCTCGGTCACGCGCAAGTCGTATCTCACGCTCCTGACTGCTCTCAAGTGATCGAGCAGTCTCAGAGCGGATATTCTGAAGACTCAACCTCTGATCCCTCTGTGTAACCGTTTCGGATGCGCGAAACAAAGAATGACGATCCCGGTCGATAGCTAAACGCATTTCTTGTTATTCCACACTTTCTTGAGATCGAGAAGCAGTAGTGCGGACTCGTTTAAATTCTAGTCGTAATTGGCGCTGCGTGCTAGTTTCTGCGGACAAACTTAGTGCATTACGCTCACGGTTAGCACCTAGCCGTTGTTCACGCTCTGCGTGGGTTCGAGAAAAACTACTGCTACTACTAACTAACCTGCGCATCTTAGAAACCCTTAAGTTTCGAGACAGATTTGATCTTTTTCTAAAAGGCATAGCTAAAATTCCTTCTTAATACGATACTAACGATATTCAAAACAATGAAAAGTAATCGAATAAGTACGTAAGAATTGCTAGTAAGTAGAAAAATAATTATTATTCGCAGGAAAATTAAACACATCAACCAACACAGACAACAAAGGTAACCCCCGTTTCTATAGGATGAGAGCGGCCCATCGGCACCTATAACATCACTTTTTGGGAACGAAACCATAGTGCGATCTAACTCGACGCCAACGCCATGTAGTTAGTAAACGGAAACTACATATTATTTACCCAAATGAATTAGTTAAATTATGAATTTAAACTAAATTGTCGTTAATTTAATAGACAAGTACATTATATTTGCATTAAAAAAATATGGTAACAGCAGCAAGAAACAAAACTAAGAATTACATACGTAAATCAATTACATAATTAAATGTGCTTGGTAAGATATAACTTAGAACCAAAAGTTTGACTTGATTTCATGATAGTGCAACTTGTTATACCACCAATCAATATGTTTGGTAATATTGGTGTGAAACTCTCAATACAGTTAGATAGGACATGTAAAGTTCTCAGATTTCCTAATGCACATAAGAAGTGCAAAATTAAACAAAAATTACGATTTTTCAAAACAATAATTATGGGATTTAAACTCGCACCATTTAATGCGGTAAACGGTCACCTGACCTTACCGCTAAATTCCCTGTTGACATATTGTTAAACAGCTGTTCCCTTGCAATTTATAATATTACTGCCCCGCTCCTTTATAAAAATAGCGTGATTATTATGTTCCCAGAGTTAAATTTTTATTTTTATTTTAACTAATAACATGTCATTTTGTGCATTCAATTATTTTGTGCATTCAATTACGAAGAAAAACTTTTTAAAATCAATATTGCTTACCTCCCATAACATACGGCGTGATAATATGTAGCCTAAAGCCTTCCTTGATTTACAAATAACATTTTTGCTGAATTTCAATTCAATCGATTCGGTAGTTTTGGCGTGAAGCCGTACCATACACACAGACAAACAAACAAACCGACAAAAATTCTAAAAAGTCACTTTTTGTCATCAGTTACGTTTTTCTAACAAAAGCCACTTATTTTTTCTCGAAAATACTCAATGTACAGTTTTTCTTTCGTTACTGTTTTATTATATGTATAGATATTTATTATTGTTCTATTTATTTCAATGTTTCTAACACTAAATAGTTTTAATGTCTTTTAAAATTATAAATATTAGCATGCAATTCTTTCCCTTCATAATATTTTTGTTGCACTACTTATTTAAAAATAAATAAAAAATAACTCACATATCAGACAAGAAGTAATTATTTTAGAATTATAACATTATTTGACTAAGCCAAAGTTTTTTTAAAGTTTCAGATAACATTGAATGATTGAATTGAAAAACTGTCATTCTTTACGATTTGGGGTACTTTCAACTAATTGTAAGTAATTTTATAAATCTTAATAAAACAAAAAAGATTCGATCTCAACTCTCTAGGGTGAAATATCGATTCACTAGATCGATTCAGTGCTATATATCGATATGACATTGACAGATGAAACATTAAAAACGTGAGAATATTTAATTAATTACTCATTTACCAATATTTTTAAAAAATAATTAAATACTTCGACGCTGCTCCGGAAGCAAAAATCGCGTGTGGGTGCTTCAGATAAACCCCCCTTGACCCCCCCCCTAAAGTAACAGAATCTTCAAATTGAGGCGACCGAATTGTAAACACAACCCGTTTTATTTATACTAATGTAATTTAAGGTAAAAATTATTACTTGTATAATAAGTACAAAGACATACAAATATGGGTGTATGGTAAGGAAGAAGTAGCGTTTATCTAATAACAACTAAAAATAAAAAAACTGGTTATTAATGGCAAATGTCAGGGATAAGATAATCTATGGGGGAGTTCTATGTTCAGCAGTAGACTTTTGGTAGACTGTAAAGTTAAATATAACTTATATTTACGCGAACACTACACATTGAAATAATACTAGTTTTTACGGAATTTATAGCGTATATTTAACTTTTTAAATACCCGAAGTTTCGAACGCTTTACAGCACTCATGGTCACGGGCGGGACTGAGATGTTCAACGTCGTCCATATGTCATAGTTAACCGCGGTTACCATAGATTAAAATTTAACTTTTGTTCCGATCTATACAGTATGAACTTATGGTATCTTGAAGTCTTGCAGTTGTATGCTTGGGTTGGGATTTAATTTTATTTATTATCGGATCCCAAGCAGATGGTAGCACTCAGCTATCTTCTCTATTGAAATTAGGACGTTTTTTGATTTCGATAGCCTCGCGAATCATCCTTGGAAGGAATCGGTGTTCTTTAGCGAGGATTTGCGGTCTATCAAATCTGATGTAGTGACGGGGGCGATCCTGTACGTGTTCAAAGACTGCAGACTTCCCGGAGCGTCGATTCTTCTCATCAGCTATATGTTCTTTAACGGAATTTTTTGCATATATTTAACTTTTTTTTTTAAAAAGTTAAATATACGCGATAAATTCCGTAGAAACTTGTATTATTTAAAGATAACCTGTTAGTAAACAGCCATGTTGAATGAGCATAAATATCAGGCCAAACTGTGTGCAAGGTGTCTGATTTTACAAACATCAATCTGTGTACAAAAGCGATTATGGCAAATCCTCTGGGCAGGCTTATTTCAGGCAGGGGACCATTTACAGCCTTTTAAAATAAAGTAACCTGGTGTGATGGTATCCACTGCAAAATAATATCTCTTTCTTCAGAGTTAATAGGCACAGCCCGTGTACGGCGTGCCCTTAAAATTGAAGATCCACATGGAATACAAATATACCTGTACCCAAATCATCTAATGGAATGAGCAGATGCAACACTTTCTTGCAATATTCTTAGACAATTACAACAAACTGCATCAAGTGGGTGTAACTGAAAAAATCAGGAACTAAAATTAAAAATAAAAGAGTAAATAAATATTAAGTTCAGATAAATGTACATTTTGAGGGGGGAGGAGGGAATCGAAGTTGACATGAAAGTGAATGTTTGATGTGGAACCCTATAGTATTTGAAATACAATATATTTTCAATTAAAAAAAAAATGGAAATCCAAAAGATAAATATATTAATATATTATGATTTCACAATATTCACAGTATTTCAGGTATATTATATAGTGATAAATAAACTTTATAATATTAGAGTATTATGGAGTTGTGTAATATTAGTAATATATGGGGAGGCCTATGTTCGGCAGTGGAGTTTAATTGGCTGTAACGGTAATATTAGAGTGGATTGAAATATTTTTCATTGCATAAAATACCTTTTTTTTCTAATTACATAATATTTAATCCTTAGTATAAATATTGACTCATATGTATACTTTTTCAACTTTGATTTCTCATTGACTGACAAAAGATAGACACACATAACGTGTGATATATAATACCATGCCACAAAAACTTCTTTTGTGTATATTGTGTGATTTCATTTTATCTATTATTTAAATTAGATTTCACTAATAACATAAAACTTCAATACTTTAAAACTTAACACATTAATAAGACCTGTGTTTATCAATGGTATAATCTAGGAGGAAAAGTAAACTCTTATATTACTCACATGGCCTTTTACTCGTCAGTTTGCATTTTCGAATGTCATTGGCGAATTAAATACATAAATGTGAAATAGGTAATTAATATTTGACTTACGTGCATGATATATATGATATATAAGTGGTGTTTAACCTATAAATATATATATATATATATATATATATATATATATATATATATATATATATATATATATATATATATATATATATATTGTATAACCCGAAGTTAAACATTTTTTGCATCAATTAGACATTAACATACGAATCCACTTGTAAGCAGAAAAACTACGTGAATTTTCATTTTTACACTTTTACTTTAACACGAACACAGTTGATATCAATTTAAACAAACGAGTTTATACCATATTATATTTTTTCTACCAAATAGTTTGTAACTACAGACATTATTCTTACAGACAATGCCAGTCAATGCAAAGAACTATGCCCATAAGTTGGTAAATAGCAGGAAATAATGCATCATTTTTTAATTTAATATAACGAAAAATTAAAATTATAGTTGTAGAAGGTATGAATTTATTAATAATATGAAGGGATATTTAATAGTACCTTTAAAAACTTAAAATAATTAAGTACTTAAACATGTATAGATCGTTATGTGTTTCTGGAGTCTGTGGATCGTTTTCCCTTCTTATCATTTCTAAAAAATCGTACCATATCCCATATTTTTCAATAGAAATAAAAATATTAAGTAATACATTAAAAAGAAAATATGTAATTTTCGTTTCCGCAGTATAGTAATATAGTTGGAATAAAACGAGAGTAACAAAAATAATATATATTTCTCATAAAAGTTTAAATCTAGATATGTAAGTAGATAGATTTTATAGTGGAGTTATTAGCTCTCCATGAGATACTCGTAATATACTCACCTCGTGAGAAATCCACACAGATAAATGTTGGCGCACATCAGCAGCTGTCTCGGCCAGTAATTGTCTTCGCACACTGCGTTGAAACCTGACTCCACAATTGCAACATACACTTCTATTTTCATTGTATGCTGATCTTGCAGATTCCATTTTCTTAAAGTCGCATATAAATACAAAAAAAAACAGTAGTGTGACAAACGTCAACGCCGTAAAGATTAAAGATGTAATACCCGTCCGCCGGCCGCTGGGAAATATCGGAAGTCAATGACAAAATAACGTTTTGGTTCACAGTCATTTATAACTATGTTATAACATGATATTAGCTAAAACTTTTAGAAACTAATCATAAAGTTCTTAGTGGTATCTTTTTTAGTAGGCTTTGTGAAAAAATAGTTTTCGTTTTATACAAACTGCAAAATGACTAATTACACGCATTTTTCCATATTACACTAATCAGAACACGAATATCAAAACAACTTTTTTTTCAGATTTCTTTATTCCATTTACATTTTCGAAAAATCTATAGGCCATTTACAATACAATACAATACAATAAATTTATTTGCATTCCATAATGTAGCAATTAATAATATTCAATTTTCACAATATGGAGTCGGGTATAGCAAATTAGAACAGAGGAGGACGCAAAAATGTTTTATTTATTATTCATTATATTTATATTATTCTTTATTATTATACTATCATTATTCGTTTTATTCATTCATTTATTTATAGTTATCATTATTACATTTGTCATTCAGGTATTCGTATAAAGTATAATAACATTTATTGATTATAAACACTTTTAATTGTCTTATAAAAATATGATCATTTGTTTCGTTTTTTAATGAGTTTGGTAGTTTATTATAGACAGTTATTGACATTATGTAAGGACCTGAGGAAAAAAGCTTCATTTTAGAAGTTGGTAGGAATAATCTATTTCCGTGTCTTAAACCATAAGCCGTAATTTTAGTTTATCTTTTTACTTATAAATTAGGGTATTTTCGCTCAAATTTGCATAATTCCAATATATAAATACAAATTAAGGTATTTACTATTATAATTTGATGAATTTTTTGATGTAATACAATTAAGTGACGTTAATATTTGTAGTGGCCCAAAAATGATTGTCCCCTTTATTAATGTAAACAACTAATTATTCAAATAAATACTGAAATATTTATTCGAATAATTATTTGCTAACACTGCAAAAGGACGAACCTCGAGTTTAAAACAATACAGTAGAGCAACTAAACGTTTATTTTCTTTCCGATAAATAGCTTTCATCCAAAAATTAAAAATATTAGATTTTATGGAAAACTACAAATACGATCAATTTTCTGATATGAAAAGCTAGAAATCTGTAACCAATAAATGATTTATTGCTCTCCTGTAATATTTTAAAAATTGAGGTTCACCCCGTTGTAGCGTTAGAGCAGAATTATTCACCATTACTCACTTGCGTTTTTCATTAATGGTTTGGACTTTTTTCGGAAGTATAATTCGAGTAAGAATTTTATAATTTTAACTATATTTTACTGTTCTTACTAGAGGGAAACACTATTAGCAAGTTAGTCTATGGCGATTACGCATGGCATGTGTTGAACAATTTTTTTTTTGTGTAAACTGTGAACTACCAATTTCAATATATAACAAAATAGAATATCTTAGAATTGTTATTTGCTATATTTCCATAACACTTAACACACTTATTATAAACAGTTAATACAATTATTAATATAGTTTGCAAATATAAATTATGTTATATAACAGCATATTTCACGCGTTTTACGTGCGCGTTCGTTGATCAAGTCGAATCGGTTTCCTATTACACACTTCCGTCCCTTTTTAAGAAATCACTCCCACATATTGCGAGAAAATGAGACGAAAGATGTTACACATCAAAAAAATAGTTTTGAAGACATGTTAATTCCTCCAAGACTTATTGAAACTGCACACTTACATTGCTTCTTGTGAACATCAGAGGCATCTAATATATGCCAAAAGTCTCGCATGGATGGCAGTATAACCATATTGTGTACATTAGGTGTAAAATATCAGACCGGCGAACCATGGGAACAACTTCAAATGTACGAAACGTATTTTTCATACACAATCCACCTGTAACAAGTGAAACCTTTGGTCCATGGACATCTACGCCTATCCAAAATTCAAGTGCTTAGTCACCCCTAGACTAGGACTTAGATAATATGCCTTGTTTCCAGTTAAAAGTAGTCTCTGGTTTTATACACTCATCATGCGAACTACAGCAGCATTATGTTATTATTTTACGTTGGTATTCTGTGCGAGCTTGGTCCTTCCCTGAGCCAACCCGACTGGCTGTAACATGTAACATGGCGCTACCATGTATTAAATCACGTATTTTGCTACGATTGTCAATAAACCTGCAAAATGTAACTATTATTGAATTCTTCCTACAACGGAAAATGCTCAAGTCCAGGGACATTTACAGGTTTATGAAAAAGAAAAAGAAAACTGATAAAAAATTCATAACTCATATATTGTTTATTTCAATCTCTGGATAAGGATTAACTAATTACTTAATAAAACCCATAATTTTTATTAAACGGATGAAAACTTGGTAGTCAAATAACAAAAATCTATAATAGTTTATCATTAATTTTTATCTACAACATTTTACCCGTCGAATTATTTAGGTCGTATAATCACGCTGCTCTTGGAGAGCACTGACTGCCTTCAGTTTTTAGTGATTGAGATTTTTTTAAATCCCTACTTTGAGCGGTACATCGAGTCGTTTCTTAAAAAAATGTGTAGTGGTACTTCATGTCAAGTTAGTCTCACATATATGGGCTGGAACTGCAAAATAACACTTAGCGGAATTCAAGTCAGTGGAGAGACATACCAATAGACTTGTGGTGATATTAATTTCGGTTATACCAATCCTGACAGCCTCGAGCATAGGAGCAGAGTAGGCATACACTCAATATTATTTAGCAACCATTTTGGAGATTATGCCCATGCTACAATCGAACAACCAGCTCAGCAAGATTCCGAGTATTTGTTGTCGACAATCTACTCATTCCAACTACACACGGCTTGCTTTGAAGTTGAGGAGAGGTTAATGTTGTCTGTGGTTTGTAATGAACTACATATAACGCCTGCAACAAAATAGGCTTGACCGTCCTTTTAGATAATATAATAATCTATATTTTAGATTTATCTTTGTTACATTCCTAATACATATAATAATACCAATCAATTCAAGCAAAAAAAATCCACTGTTTCGTCGGGTTATTGACGAGTACAAAATACCGTTTTATTGGTGATGAGATACCATTACTGTTCTTATGAATTACAATGCATCTGCATTTGATCCTTAATCAAGGTAAGATGTAGGTGTCTAAGGCTCTCTGTTTACCATTAAGTGGACTATGAGGTTATATTAAGCTCATCGATGTTTATCAGTCAAAGAGTTATTCGGTAGTCTATTGCGGTAATATTTCATCATTATATCCTTATGTTGGGAGACTTATGTTCAGCATTAGACTAGTGAAGACAAGTCCAATGCTGAACATAAGTCTCCCGCAAGAAATGAGAAAATGTAGATGCCGCCTGCACCCATAGATTTCCTCCATTTCAAACCAGGTCGTCCCTCCGTCTAACGGGGTTCACCATACTTCGCCTATCCGATACGAGGCTGCCACTCTAGAACTTTTTCCTTCGTCGGTTGTTGGTTTTTCTCAGCTATATGGCTGGCGCATTGCCATTTCAGCTTACTAATGCGTTGAGTTATAGTTGTAGTATATTGTGGGTATATTGATATTTTATGTGGATACTGTACCTTCATAAATAATAATAAATCAGTGTTGAACCAGCTAGCGTTTATTTTATTACATGGTGGCAGCGGTCTTGAAAATAAATTACATATTCAATGTAAAAGTAACATTGTTGATAAGGGAACTTATTTTTGACGTAAATTGTTTACTTTGTGTAAAAGTAAGTGATGGAACACGCGCGACCTCCCGTAGAATTAGTGCTCGAAGGCGGCCCGCTGCTCGAGCAGACTCATGGCGCAAGTGGCGGAAACAATTTGAGGTATTTCTTAAATCCTCGGGAGTGGCTAACGAGAAAATTTCAGTGCAGGCCAGTTTACTGGTCAACCTCATTGGATCGCCGGGTTACGAAATTTATTCGACCTTCACGTACATCAAGGACGGAAGTGAAGACGATATTAAGTGTTTGTTAAAAAAGTTTGATAACTATTTTGGGACAAAACCTAATGTCACGTTATCCCGGTTTAAGTTTTTTACGCGAGGCCAAGAGGAAGGCGAAAATATAGATCAATATGTTACTGCACTAAAATTGCTAAGTCAATCTTGTGAGTTTGGTAATCTAAATGAAAGCTTAATACGGGACAGAATTGTCTGTGGTATCATAAGTAACATTGTACGTGATCGGCTACTTCGTATGGATGATTTAACATTGGAAAAGGCGGTCCAGATATGTCAAGTGGCAGAAATATCGAAGGAGGAAAGTTCATGCATCGAGAATGGTCCTGGCGGTAGTGAAATGCGAGTTGATGCTGTAAGGGATGCAAGCGGTCGCAGCAACGGTGGTGTACGACGCAGCCGTGGAGTAAAGTCGCGCGGGGCGAGGCGCAGCGCTCGTGGCCGCGGACCGGGGTTCGGGGCCGGGCTGGCGGCTTCGCGAACACGCTGCTTGTCATGTGGCAATTGTTGGTGCTGCACTGACGACCGGTGTCGGCGCGGGATGCATTGTGTTATGTGTGTGATAAAAAGGGCATTTTGCTAAAGTGTGTGTGCATAAATATACATTACGGGATAAGGTTTTAAACTTGAATGTGTGTGAGCCTGAAAACATGTCTGATGCCGAAATGTTCTATGTGGACATGATATTAAGCCAGGATAAAAAATGTAAGTTACCTAAAGAATGGAATGTTATTTTTCAATGTAATGGTAGAAAAGTGCAATTTAAACTAGATACAGGTTCTATGTTAAATGTAATTTCGAAAAATGATTATTTAAACTTAGGCATGTCGATTCCTAACCTAAAATATTTTAACAAAGGTGTACAATCTTTTACTGGTAATAATTTACCTATTCTGGGCATGTACGAATTATCATTTATTCATAAAGGTAAACATTACATTTTACCATTTGTGGTAGCAGATTTAAACTGTCAAAATGGTCTGGGATTGGAAGGCTGTGTCA
This sequence comes from Parnassius apollo, assembly GCA_907164705.1. Classification (NCBI taxonomy): domain Eukaryota; kingdom Metazoa; phylum Arthropoda; class Insecta; order Lepidoptera; family Papilionidae; genus Parnassius; species Parnassius apollo. The sequence continues at coordinate 188,873 of CAJQZP010001153.1, forward strand.
TGTTAGGACTCGTATCCCGTGTTGACGGCATAAAAATACATAAATATTCTGATCTCTTCGAAGTACTGGGGAAATTGCCCGGACAGTATTCGATTGTTGTAGATAAGAAAGTGCAGCCAGTGATTTTCCCTACTAGGAAAATACCACTGGGGATGAAAGACAAACTCTTAGCAGAGTTACGTAGGATGGAAAAATTAGGCGTTATCAGGATAGTCACTCATCCTACGGAATGGGTTAACGCTATTGTGCTAGTAGCAAAAAAGAATGGTGATATTCGTGTGTGTTTGGACCCGAGACCGCTTAACCACGCGGTGCGGCGCGCGCATTACTCGCTGCCCACGGTGAGCGAGCTGGCAGCGCGGCTGCGCGGTGCTACGTACTTCAGCGTGCTAGATGCGCGCTCTGGTTTTTGGATGGTTCAAATTGTTCCTGCCAGCGCAGATCTTTGTACATTTGGAACACTGTTTGGTCGATACCAGTTTCTAAGGCTACCGTATGGAGTAAATTGTACTCCAGAAGTATTTCATGCAAAGTTAAGACAATATCTGGAAGATTTGGAGGGTGTTGACTCTTTTATTGATGATGTAATAGTATGGGGGAATACTAAAGAACAACATGATTGCAGGCTTAAATATTTACTGAATAGGGCTAGAGAAATTGGTATGAAATTTAATAAGGAGAAATGTAAGTTTAGGAGTTCGAGAAATTGTTTATTTGGGTCACAAATTCGATAAGAATGGGATGAAACTAGACGAGTCTAAAGTTAAAGCTATTATGGGTATGCCGTATCCTACAAATAAATAAACCTAAATTTATTCAAAACTATTCGGATAGTGTGTCTGTGCTTCGAATTTTATTAAAAAAGAATTCTGAATGGCTGTGGGAGCCACATCATTCAGATGCTATAGACAATCTTAACAATAAAATTTCATCTGCACCAGTGTTAGCACTTTACTCGACGGAACTACCGGTGATGGTTTCGGTAGACGCGAGTGCTAAAGCGCTGGGACCGGTGCTGCTGCAGGCCGGCCGTCCAGTGGTGTTTGCTTCGTTAACGCTCACTGACACTCAGACTCGGTACGCACAAATTGAAAAAGAGATGCTGACAATAGTATTTGCAGCAGAAAGGTTTAAAAACAGTACATTTATGGCAGGTCAGATGTTACCGTACAAACTGATCACAAGCCCTTGGAGGCATTGTTCAATAAAGCGTTGTCATCTGTACCGATACGACTACAACGCATGATGATGAGGATACAGGGATACGATTTCAAGGTGGTGTATACTCCGGACAAGTATATGTATATTGCCGATACGTTATCGAGGGCTCCTCTGTCGGAGTTTATGTACGATCGAGTGTCTGAGGATGTTGAGACGCAAACATGTTTTATGATTGAATGTATGCCGTTTAGAAGAGAAAAAATAGATAGAGTTCGAAAAGGCGACAGAGGTTGATGAGGAATGTCAGTTATTAATTCAGTACATATTAAACGGCTGGCCAAAAAATGAGCATGATGTTCATAAAAACGTTAGAAAGTTTTGGTCATATCGTGGAGAACTCCAATGTGTGAATGGGAACTCAAATTAAAAAATTATTGTATACTTATTCCGCAAAGTTTACGAGCCGAAACGATTGTAAAAGTACACGAAGGTCACTTAGGACTCACACATTGAGAGGTGTAAGAGGCGCGCGCGTGATGTAATGTTCTGGCCAGGGCTGTCAGCGGACGTAGAGCGCGCCGAGAGCCGCTGCGAGTCGTGTGCTCTGCATGCACCGGCTCCCGCGTGGGAACCACTACTTCAACATATCGTACCCAATGCACCTTGGCAAAAACTTGCCTCAGATATTTTTGAGGATAAAAAGAAATATTATGTCATGTTAGTAGACTATTTTTCTAATTATGTTGAAGTTCAAGAAGTAAATAGTATAAACAGCAGAACAATTATTATTTATGAAGGTACAGTATCTACACAAAATATCAATATACTGTGGGTATAATATCAATATACCCAAAACATACTACAATAGTGATTTCTTAAATTTACAAGAACACTTCACATTTAATAAAACTATTATTTAACGCGATAAAATCCGTAAATAATAGTATATATGTCGATCAGTCTAGTTCTATTATAGGTATCCCATTCCTAAGTCTATTAATAAATTAATAAATTATTATTCCTAAGTATATATTACGCAGAGAAACCCTGAGAATTGCTTTCTTCATAGCTTTCTGAGCAAGCTTGACCTTCCTAATATGGTCAGCAGTGAAGGACCACGTCTCAGATCCTTAAGTCACCACTGGCAACATACACTGGTTGTACAATCTCGTTTTCAAGTTTTGAGGTATACCTTACGAGAAGATGTGTCGTAATTTCCCGAATGCTATCCAGCCGAGTACAATCTGTCAATCGACCTCTCGGTCCTAGGTCGACTTACCTATTCAGATTATTTGTTCATGGTAAACACACTCATCAACTATTTTGAGGTAAGTGCTCCCAGCAACTACCGGCATAGGAGTGACATAGAAGTTATACATCTTTATTTTCTCCATTTTCATCTTAAGATCAATCTGTTGGTAGATATTATTGAGGTCATTGAGCATAGTGCTTTAGACCTCTAGTGGTTCTGCCATAGGGACAATATCGTCAGCATAACGAAGGTTAGTTATGTACTCGGTTTTTACGTTAATATCGTATCCTTTCTAAACGAGTAGCTCGCAAACGTCTAACAATGTAGCGCTGAAGAATTTTGCATAAATAATCTCACACTGTCACACACCTCTTTGCAGTTAGATAAGTTTGTTGCTCTGATTCTGTACTTGAATAGCCATCTTAGCCCTACTGTACAAAGACTTCAGCACTGACCGTCAACTTGACACCGCTGAAGGAACTCTAGCAATGCCCAAATTTCGACGGAATAAAAAGCTCTCTCATAGTTCACATACGCAACGAAAAGTTGCAGTTTGTACTTTTTAGACTTCTGTACGATTTGCCAGAGGGTATGTATGTGGTCTATGACACTAAAGCCTTTTTAAAAACTGGCTTGTTCGGGAAGCTGAAAGTCGTAGAGTCTACATGCAATACGATTCGTAATGACTCTCGAAAACAGCACGTAGACGCGGCTCAGGAAGGAATAGATCTGTTGTTCTTCAAGAAAGCATTGTCGTCTTTTTAAAAAAAAAAACACTGTACTTCTGCTCCACGCCTCCGGAATAGCGCCACGATGGAGGACGGAACTAAAGAACTTCTGAAGGACTTCAAGTATCGGTTTTCTACCCGCTTTCAAAAGTTCCACTTTAATTCCATTCTCGCCTCAGTTCTTGTCGCTTTAAAGGTTTTGGAGAGCAATTCTCATCTTGCTTAGACTGACGTCCGGAATATCATCGAAATAGAGTCAGAAAAGACTCGCTCTTGGATCGTTACTCATACTTGCGCGTAGCTCCTACAATGACATGTACACCTTCCCATAGAACCTCTCATTCTCACTCAAAATCTCAGGTGTAACGAAAACGATGCTACCACACCCGATTTTCGGGTACGACAGTTGGCTTTTTCTGGCAAACAGATCTCTGGCAATGATTTTGGAGTCCTGGCTCTACTCGATCGCTTTTTGAATTCACTTGGAAATTAGGCTCCTCTCCAACTTAATCTTAAACCTCAGTGTGTCTCTAACTATTCGGTGATCGCTGCCAGTTTTCATCCTCACGATCACTGAAACAACTGAACGGCTGTCGTCTAGTCTCCATAATGAAATCAATGTCATTTTCTGTCAAAACTGTAAGGCCTCTTCTGAAAGAAAGAGTTCATCATAAAGAGTCCCTCTATCTCCATGAAGTCGGCCAGCTACTGGCCCCTTGGATTTTTTGGCCTATTTCAAATTTCCCTACCTTCAGCTTACCGTTCTCTTTTGGACCTAGTTTGGCGTTGAAGTTTTCCATTAATATCGCATAGTAGGTTTTAGATGAAACATGTCTTTCGATATATCCGCATACATTTCCTCGATCTCTTCATCGGGATGTATTGGGGTTGGTGCGAAAACCTTTGTGGCCTTCAATGAATACCGTTTGGTGATTCTGAGAATAAGATACGCTACCCTCGTCGTAACACTCACAATGTTAACAACGTTGTTAACGAGAGGCTTGTGGATGGTAAATCCGACACCTACTTGGGATAGATGGTCGCTCTAGCGGTGATAGAACAAGTTGTTGGATTCGAGCATTACCATGTCCCCCATCTCTTCTCTTCGGTGCTTAGTTAATTCTATAATATCTCAGCGCAATATTCATGTCTATTCTTACAGCTCCAGGATTTTTCGTCAGTTCTCAGGTTGCGTGCGTTAAATGTAGTCAGGTCGAGTCGCCTCAGGTGACAATCTAATGAGATTCTTAGCAGCTCTGCCTCGGCGTTACCATGGTCGGCACCGTAGCCAGGAATATCGGGGCCGCATGGGACGGGGGCCATCTCTTTGTAACTCTCATCATGGGGGTATATTGCTAAAGTTGCCACGCTTGGCGAGCGGGTTGTCAGCCGATGTTTTTTATTGTTCTATAGTTGTTATCAGGAAGCTAATGTTGCCCATCTCCTGCCAGTTTACCTATGTCGCCTACGATACCCACGGAAGGTGTGGGGTAGTGGATATTCTTAATCATCACTACATGGCCAACAGTAATATTATTGCTAGGATATTTTATTTATTAGAGGAAGGTAAGCTATTCAATCATGAAAATCAAGTCAAACGTAATGCGTGATTTAAATAAATTTGCTTACGCGAGAATTGAGAAATTAACCAATGCGTTGACCTAAGAAAACACTAAAGTTTTTATTAGTGATGTTATGTATAATTAACTGCAGTTGCGTTCTCCAAACCAAAAATATTAAGACGAATTAAAAACTAAAGGGAGAACTGCAACTCAATACTGTATGTATAATAAAAAAGTAATTAAAAAGAACAGATTTTTCTATCCTCAGGTAAAAAAATTTCGTTGGATAGAACAAAAATTTAAAGAAATTTAAAAGTTTACAGTTGTATCGATAAAAATGTTGAACTGTTTTACTCATAGAATACTATAACAACCATAACAATAATAGAACGGAGGCGTGGGCAGAGCACGTGTAGTCACTAAAATGCCACTAACATGTCAATTCATACGTATAACTGTCAACACGAGATGTGTTTTGACGTTACAATCGTTTCAAAATTTCGCTTGCAAATTATTTAGAAAATGCTAAATTGTACCCTATTTACAAACAAATATGTATAAAAATCCGTCTGTCAACACAGCGAATCGGGTTTGTAGTTATGATAAACTGATAATACGACGTAATTGCTTGCATGTGTGCTCCCTGCGACATCAACCCTCCTACAAAATAAGGTTGACAACCATTCTATTGTGTATTATAGGATTCTATAGTTTTACTTGTATACTCCGTCAGTTTATAATTTATTTGGGGTATAACTTTATCTGATGATTGAAAATTAGGTCCTTAATATATATAATAAGTTAGTAAGATGGCTTCTATTTATCCACAAACCGTATTTATTCTTTAATTGAACAATCAGTAACATATTTAAGGGGGTGATCCCCCACGATTTTAAATAAGAACTCATTCATATGGCTATAAACGTCATTAGCTCCGTGGAGTTCTTGTTGCTGGAGGCATATTAAGGTAACCACCCGCAAATACATTAACTTGATTATATTTAGTAAAAGGTTTTAATCTCATAGTTTATTCGATGCACTATTGTAACTTAAGTCGGCTTCTTGTTTACTTTTGAAACTATTTGTAAAATAATGAATACGTAAAAAGTTTAGGCGTTCTTGAAATGTACTAAGAGAATAATAAATAATAACTAATGAACTGTGTTCCAAGGGTTGGCGTCTTAAGAGAATCCCCTATTTTAATTTAGGTATCGTAAACTATACCATTACCACAACAACCTATAAAATTATACTGCTGCACATCGGCCTTTTCAATAGATTGTCTCATAGAGAGGATACTTGCCATAGTTGCCACGCTTGGCAAGCGAGTTAACAACCACGGTATTTTCTTATTTTTAGTTGATACTAAGAAGACTCTGCTGCCCATCTCCTGGTTTATTTCCCTCTGGACGATAATTGGTAATT